>BQMB01000150.1:0-370014 GCA_027943415.1 Closterium sp. NIES-67
TTTAGGAAGGTGATGGTGATGGTGATTATAGGGAGAGTGCATGTGGGGCGATCCTCCTGCTGCAGCAGAAGTGGAAAACCAGAGAGAGTAAAAGCAACACACTGCAAGTGGGAGGGTTAGATTGCAGCTCAAGGTTTCAAGAGCAACAGGAGACAACAGATTTAGGAAAGTGAAACAATAAACCGCAATCTAAAACCAACGTGGCTCATGGGAAGAAAGAGAACCAAAGCACATTTGCATAGGTTCATCGAAATGCACATTTGCAGTTATATGGCGTCCTCACGATAAGGTAATAGAAAATGCGCATTTGGAAGTCAGATGGATGAGAATGAGCAGCGTGGTTGCTTGCTTGCAGAGAGGGAAGGGGCAGAATGGTCTCAAGTCAAACAGGAGGAGCAGCCGCACAGCCAAACTGAAAGCAACACACAGCCAACCTGAGAGGCATGGCAGTGACGGAGAGGATCTCATTGGAGCAGTTGTAGCCGGGCGACACGACCAGCGTCTTTGACAGCATAGACACAACCGACAGCACGCATAAACCAGCATCACAGCACGGGCAAACCAACCTGAGAGCATGGCAGTGACGGAGAGTATCTCATTGGAGCAGTTGTAGTCGGGCGACACCACCAGCATCTTGGACAGCTGCGGGTCGAGCGGGAACTCGCTCATGAGCTCCCCTAGCTTCGTCAGATTCCCCTCGTCGTCCAGCGCCCCCAGGTAGTTCAACAACTCCAGCGCCCGCATTAGGGTTTCCGGAGCAGGTGGGTCCATGAAGTCAAAGTGCACCAGGTCGTCGATCCCGAGCTTTTTTAGGGTCAGGACGACGTTTGCAAGGTTGGACCGGAGGATTTCCGGGTAGGTTTGCTCCTGAAGGTCTTTTTGGAAGGACCGTTCCGTGTATAGCCGAAAGCACTTCCCGGGTTGGGTTCGGCCGGCGCGGCCGGCCCTCTGGTGCGCCGAGGCTTTCGAAATCGGGGAGACTAGGAGCGATTCGACGCGGATCCGAGGGTTGTAGACCTTCTGCTTGGAGAACCCTGGGTCGATGACATACACGATACCGTCGATCGTGAGGGAAGTCTCTGCGATGTTGGTGGAAATGACGATTTTTCCGCCCGGGCGGGCCGTTTCCTTCACGGGCGGCGGGGCGGCGTCAAAGATTTTCTGCTGCATGGCGGGCGGCAGAGTGGAGTAGAGCGGCACGACCTTCACGGGTCCGACCTGGTCGCCCAGGTTCTGCACCTCGCGGGCAATCTTCTTGCACGCGTCCTCGATTCCTCCTCTCCAGTTAGGAACACGAGGATGTCGCCGGGGGGCTCGCACATGTGGATCTGTACCACCGTGCGGATGGCGGCTTCCAGGTAATCTCGTTCTGGCTCCTGTGTTTGGGGGAGGGGAGAGGGAGAGGGATGAGGGTGTAAGAGAGAGGGACTGAAGGAGGGAGAGGGGGATATTGCTCGGTGCTTCGCACATGTGGATCGAGACCACTGTGTGGATGGCTGCTTCCAGGTAGTCCCGCTCTGGCTCCTGTGGGAGGGGGGAAGAAGAGGGAGGTGGAAGAGTGGGAAGGAAGGGAAGGGAAGGAGGGAGAGTGGGAAGGAAGGGAGAGTGGGAAGGAAGGGAGAGTGAGACGGAAGGGAGAGTGAGGCGGAAGGGAGGGATGGAATGGAAGGGAGAGGGAGGTGGAAAGGGAGGGGGCTTGAATATTGCTCGGTGGCTCGTAAATGTGGATCTGCACCACGGGGCGAATGACGAGATTCAAGTCTTTCCAGTGCCTCCAGCATTGCATTGAGCCGCCCTAACAGCCAAACAGCCAAACAGGCCTAACAGCCAAACAGCATGTCAGTCCTCACTCACGCACTGTAAGGACGGACAGTGCGGAGAGTGAGGTGAGGCCCCTCTCCTCAACCACCCTCACCTGCGTGTAAAATATTCCAACGGGATGGATGAGCCTTCCGGAAACTTTCATGCGTTTCGCCCCATGGAAGTACCCCCGAAACTTCTCCGCTTCCAGTGACCACCAGCGCTCATGCCCACCAGCTTGAGGTCTTCACGGTGCTCCAGCACCGTCTTGAGCAGCCCAAACAGCAACGTCCGACCTCACGGCGCAGTGAGTGGCTGAGGCCGTCTCCCAAGCCTCTTACCTGCGTGTAGAAGATCTCGACGGGATGCAGCCTTCCAGGAACCTTCATGAGCGGCGCCCCATGGAAGTACCCTTGGAACTTCTCCGCCTCGAGAGTGGCGCTCATGACCACCAGCTTGAGGTCTTTGCGGTGCTCCAGCACCGCCTTGAGCAGCCCAAACAGCACGTCCGTCGCCAGCGTGCGCTCGTGCGCCTCGTCCAGGATGATGGCCTTGTAACGTTCCAATAAAGGATCGGCCATGGCCTCACGTAGAAGCATACCGTCGGTCAGGTACCTGGAGAGTTGTGGAGGGGGGGGGGGGGAAGGAAGGGGTGCGTTAGTGAGCCTCGTCCAGAATTACGGCCTCGTCCAGGATTACGGCCTCGTCCAGAATTACTGCCTTGAGCCTCTGCTTGGACGAGCAGAGGCTCCGCCATGGCCTCACGCAGAAGCATACCGTCGGTGAGACACCTGTTGTTAACGCGAAACACTCAGGGAGAAACAGAAGAGGGGAAGAAGGTAGGACTCAAAAGTCGTACCGATGGCCTTGCCTCGCCCGACATTCTATGACTCAACGCTGAATTCTTACCCATCAGCGTTAGGATGAGCAGCACGAAGAAAAAAACGTTAGCACAAGACATACTACTATGACACGACGCAGTTTTTTTTTTAAACCTCGCTTGAGGCTGGTCTTGGGTCCGCGTCTTGGGTGCGTTATTTGGGGAGCCTTAAACTCACTTGAGGCTGGTCTTGGGTCCGCTGCAGTCCTCGAATCGAATCGAGTAGCCGACCTCCTCCCCTATAGTCACATCCATCTCGTCCGCCACTCGCCGCGACACCGACATCGCCGCCACTCGCCGCGGCTGCGTGCACGCGACCTGCTTCTTGGGGGTCGCGTTCAGGCACTCCACGACAAACTGGGGAATCTGCAACAGTAAGATGCACGGGAAGTAGAATGTTAAGGCTTGAACCCCGCTGCGTGCACGCCACCTGCTTCATGGGCGTCGCGTTCAGGCACTCCACCACGAATTGCGGGATCTGGTTAAGTACGAGTGAAGGGGAGAAATAATATCAAGGAGCCGAAAATTAAACAGCAGAGACCGCAGCCTGCTACTTGGCGGCGGAAATAAGCACTCGACGACGAACTGGGGAATCTGGAGAGACGGGAAAAAGGACGGGAAAAAGGACGGGGAAAAGGACGGGAAAAAGGACGGGAAAAAGGACGGGAAAAAGGACGGGAAAAAGAGGACACCTGCGAGTGCATGAGCGCAAAGGCCCGAACGCTATCTGCCTCTCGGGCCTCGCGCTCATGCACTCGACAACAGATTGGGAAATCTGGTTTTTTTTTTTTTTTTTTTTTTTTTTTTTTTAAGCCACACCGTTGCCACAAGTTCTAAGATAATACCAAGCAGTCCATAGCAATCACAAACCTGCGTGGTCTTCCCGCTACCCGTCTCTTCCACGAGCAAGACGATCACTAACCTGCGGGGTCTTCCCGTTACCCGTCTATCTTTACCAGACCCGACAACTAACCTGCGTGGTCTTCCCGCTACCGGTCTCTCCCACGAGCACGATGATCTGCTGCTTCTTCATGAGACCATCAATTCCGCAAATGCTATGACAACATAGACCAAGCACCGACCACTAACCTGCGTGGTCTTCCCGCTACCCGTTTCTCCCACGAGCACGATGATCTGCTGCTTCGTCAGGAGCTCCATAAACTCACGGGTTCTAGGGCTATACCAAACCGCATCCGACGAAAATCCAATGACTAACCTGCGTGGTCTTCCCGCTACCCGTCTCTCCGACAAGAACAATAATCTGCTGCTTCTTCTTCAGAAGCTCCACAAACTCCTGCTTCTGCTGCCACACCGGCAGCTAGGAACAATCAAGGGTTCGAGGCCATACCCTCACCAAACCCAGCACCAGGACACTAACCTGTGTGGTCTTCCCGCTACCCGTCTCTCCCACGAGCACGATGATCTGCTGCTTCTTCAGGAGCTCCACAAACTCCTGCTTCTGCTGCCACACCGGCAGCGTCCGCCGCTTTTCGAGAATATCAAAATACCGCTGCGTGTACGGCCGGCCATTATATGGGTTAATCGTCGCTGCTGCCGCCGCGATTACAGCCGCCGCCGCTGCAGCCGCGTCCGTTAGTCCGTCCACCTTCTGGCGGCTCGTTTCTGGCGGGACGTCGAAGAGGCTGATCTTACGCTTGCGTTCCGTCCCCATGCCTGACTCCTTGCCGCTTGCTGACTAATCAACAATAGTAGACTCCGGGTTCGCGAAACGTAAATCTAGGGTTTCTGATTTCCACAGCAGAACTCGCAGCAAGCAACAGCAGGCTGGAAGCCGTCACGCGCGAATTTCAAGGAATTGGCGTACCGTAGGTTCTGTTGCCGGCCTAACACGTATGTTCAATTCTGACAGAAACTCGAGATTAATCTCCAGGCAGGCTGGTGGCAGGGTTGTGCTAGGCAGGCAAGCGACGTACAGTAGGAGAGGCCGAGCGCACAGGGAGAGATGGAGTGAAAGAATGAGTTTGTGGTGGGCCTGGCGGAAAACCTCGGGAATGCCGAAACCCCCCAGGTTCACCATCCGCAAAGCACACAAAACCCTGCAGTCTTCGTTCGAATGTACACGCCTGAACTGTTAGAAGTGCTTGAAGCTACTGCGAATCGTAGCTTATGTACACTCCTAACCACCCAATATGTACAACGACACATGTTCAATAGATAAATAGACAGCTGCATGTATCCTTCTACTGAGGTGTCACTGCCACGCATCCTATAGCTGGAGCCTCCAGCCTGTCAGCACACTTGGTGGCAACCACCACGCACACTACCATCACAGCTTCTGCCCTGCCAGCAGGGTTGCTAGTGCAGCTGCCACCCTGCCGGTGTTTCTTGTAGCAACCTGGCCAATGCAAGAACCGTCCTGCGAACATACATGAAAGATCGGAACAGAACAGGACAAGGCAAAATAAAACACAATGAAGAGCTTCTGCTGACGAATGGGGACGAGGAGAAACTCAAGGAGAGGGGATTCATGGGAGCAAGGGCACAATAATGGATAGGGTAATGCAAAGAGTATGACAGACATGTCAAAGATGACACATGACACTGAAAATCACATGACATGACACTGGAGCAGCTGCGTGCCTTGAAGAAAGCGAAGGCTGGGACCAGCTTGATTCGATACAACAGGGCAATCTCCTGAAAGGGGTGGGTGGGAGGGAGAAAGGGACAGTCGTATGGAATAAGTTGGAAAACTGGAGGAAGGGCGGGCATAGAAGAAGCAAACTCCATAAAAATGTTAACAACCAACTGCACCCTGAAAGCCCGATGCACAATGAGGCACAGCATTCAACCATCCACGCACATACCGTTAGATCATCATAGTCGTCTCGGACGTTGTGCTTGAGGAACCGAACGGCTGAAAATTCATGCCGCATTGTTTCCGTATCAACATCTGCGGACGAGTTCTCACTAGAAGATGCTGCTACACTGCCAGTGACCGCACTATCTCCAACCACATTCTCTGTAGAACCCTCGGCTCTAACCCCATCAGCTGTAACCCTATCCGCTGCATCTGCCATCCAATCAACAGCACACTCGGAGTCACCCTGACAGCCCTGAAACGAGGACGGGGATCAAGCATGTGAGACATTGTGGCAATGGGGAACAATGCGACGTGGCGGTCAGCAGAGCCTATATCTAAAAAACAGAGGAGTAAGTCAGGCTGCTGTGGTGGCAGTCTAGATAGTGTTGGCAAAACAATGGCACTTCAGCCACATTCCAGGGGGATGCCCCGGGGCTCAGGAGCCGTACTAGGCCAATGCTGAAGGGGTGTGACACTGGGGCGTTCAGTGGTCTCTATCTTGACAAACTGACCAAGCAGCAGAGCTTAAGTAGTGTATCCCAGTAAATGGACATGTGACTTGCTCTTACCGATTTGCAGAGGTCAATAAATTTGGGAAGAATGTATTTACAAGAGCCGCATGCGGAGTTGTAAAAAATCCACAACCACCTGCATCAGGCAAACAAGTTCTTCAATTCGTGGCCATATACCCGTTAAAGTCAGCCCAGCGCGAACAAGGGGAAGAGGCTGCAGGCTGCAGCTACATGGCTCGAACTTTCTAATACGTGGATTCCTTCATTCCTCACCCCAAACTCACCAGCTGCTTATTCTGCTCCGCTGTAAGCAGCTCCGCTTCCAGATCAGCCATGGTCCGCACCTCCCTCACGCAATCCACAGGACATGTCACTGCTGACTCAGCACGCCGCTTCTCCTCCTCCTAACGACAAGTTGACCAAAAAGGAGTGTAGAAGGGAAGTGAGGAAGAAACGGCAGAGACGTTAACACCGGCATAACCAAGGGGTGGACTCCAGTCATCATACCTGGCTGTGCGAGGGTCGCCACTCACCACTGACATTAAATACTCACCAACTGATGTCGCCTACTCACCAGCTGACGTCAAATACTCACCAGCTGATGTCGCCTACTCACCAGCTGACGTCAGATACTCACCAACTGATGTCATCTACTCACCAGCTGACGTCAATTACCCACCAACTGATGGCATCTACTCACCAGCTGACGTCAATCACTCACCAACTGATGGCATCTACTCACCAGCTGACGTCAACTACTCACCAACAGATGTCATCTACTCACCAGCTGATGTCAATTACTCACCAACTGATGTCATCTACTCACCAGCTGACGTCAGTTATTCACCAACTGATGTCCTCTACTCACCAGCTGACGTCAGTTACTCGCCAACTGATGTTCATCTACTCACCAAATGACGTCAGTCACTCACCAACTGATGGCATCTACTCACCAGCTGACGGCGGAAGAGCTCCTCAAGGTGCTTCCGGCGGTCGATCTGGATGCGCGCGAATACGCGCGATCGCACGGGGGCCGTAGATGGTGGGGATCTGACGGTTGAGATCGTCTGATTCCACCAACGATCGATTGCCACTGATCCCGGTAAATCGACATCTGAAGGCCTGAATGCTACAGGCTTCAACCCGAGCCGCGTTACGGAGATTAACTGCATGCTGCCTACCGAAGCTACGTATGCTGTGGGGAGGCGTATCGGGAGCTACGCAGTTGCTTCGGACCAGCATACAAGTAACAAGCAAGCTACGTGCCTGTGGAAACTAGTGTCTGATATATGAAGGTCGGCCTCTTTATTGATTGTCGAAGGCAGATAGGGTACGCAAGCAAAGTCAAAGAGACTTAAGAACCACGAAACGCCTGCAGTCTCTAGGCGAGAAACGATCACTACAGCACACTTATCATCTGCCTCTCGTTGGCGACGCCAAGGTATGTCTAGGAGAGGTGGAGATACAGGAATGAGGAGGTGGAGTGCGAAAGTTATGGTCTGTCGGAACAACCTTTTTGCCATTGGGCGGAATGGAAATCATATTCTTGAATGTCGTAAAAATCACGGGGGTGTCCTCAAATCGGTTTGTCTCACAATTTTGTCCCCAAGAATCCCCAGGAAACATGGAACCATGGCGATTCGCTTCGCAAATATCCAGGAGCCTGTATACGATAGTGGCACGGTGCAACTGCCGTCACGTTGCAAAAGCACCTGACGTTCTGTATTTCCCAGTGAGCTTTAATATTACAACGCAAATGGTAATAAATAGTTCAATAGCTATCATAGTGTTTGATATTGACCTACGCGTCTCCTCAACGCCTTAGGGCAATCACTTCTTTGGGCAAACTCCGGGGCAGGTGATCCTCGTTCCACAAGCATTGACGTAAGTTGCGGGAGCCTTGCCGTAACCGCACAAGCCAGGAGGGCACTTGGTCCTGTGGGGGGAATGAAGGATGGATATTAAATAACCACATATACAGCAACGACAAATCCTGGACGGCAGTGAGTACATGGGCATGGAGTGTTGAAACAAACAAATAACAAATTCGATGTGAAGTGACAGGGGAGCGCCATGGGCTGTCCTGGACCTCACCTGCAGCAGCGCTTGGCCTTGGGCTTGGTTTTGCTACCCTTGTTCTCCAGGCATGTAAACTCGCCCGTCTTGCCGCATTGGGCATTTGCAGTGCAAGGCTTGCCATCCTGCAACCACAGCACACCAAGGTTCGACACATGAAGGATCAAGCAGAAAGTTTAGTCATACACCGGCGGTATAACATGAGGCCGGAGCCTGCCTCTGCTGTCTGCGAATGGCTGCTGGCTTTCTTCTAAAAAACACATTTGGAGGTGAAGTCAGTGGGGTGAGGCGAGACGAGGGGCATGTGATCACGAGACGGAGCAGAGGTGGTGTGAAAAGGGATGAATTATGCAGTAAGGTGGGGAATCATGCGGTGAGGTGGGGAATCATGCGGTGAGGTGAGGTGCAGTACAAGGGATGTAGTTAGTGTGCGTTTAGAGGAGACTTACGATAGCATTGACCACGCATCGGCCGGTCTTGAAGTTGCACACTTGAGCGTAGGCTTTAACGCTGCGACAAAGACAGACGGCAAAGCGACGGGTCGGAGGGAGAGCGAAGGAGGAGCGGGAAGAGAAGGGGATCGAAGGGGGGAGAAGGAAGAAGAGCGGATGAGTTAAGAGAGGCGAAGCTGAAGCTGTCAATGCGAGAGAAACAGCATGGTGCGCGTGCCGGCTGATCCCGGTGACGGAGGGGATGGTGGGAGACGAGAGAGGGGACGGAACAGCCATTTATGGGCACCCGTCAGACTCGGGGTGACACACCGAGGCGAACGGCTCCCCCTTCCGGCGTAGGGAAACAGACACAGGAGAAGGGTAAGGAAAAATGAAGGCCTTGGGAACAGTAAACTCGTGGCTTTGACGCGCCGCTGTCCCAAGGGATGTTGGATGGTCGGCTGCTTGGATTGGCGCGATCGGGCTTTTGAATGGTTCTCAGAAGCCATCATAGGAAAGGGACTAGTAGGGAAAGGGACTAGTAGGGAAAGGAAGAATCAACGACAAGGTTTTGACAATGCCTAATGGGCAGACGGCACTTGCTACACTTGTCGAACCTTATCGACTCACCAGACAGCACTTTCTACACAGGTCGAACCTAATCGACTCAACAGCGTAACCCTTACTCAGCACCCTAGCGCATTCCAATCGACGCATCCCTTGTCGCGGAAAAAAACGACTCATGAGCAAACTTACTTGTCTCTGAACGAGCATGTGTCGCACGGCTGCAGGGTGTACGGCGGCTTGGGTTTCGCAGAGTCGGAGCAGACGTAATAGAGACCGCACTGATTGCTGCCGCGACGCGGGCATTGGTACTTCCGGATGCACCCGGGCCGCACTTGCGCGTCCGACGCCGGGATTGACGCGGCGAGCAGCACCAGCGCGACTGCGACTGACGGCAGCATGGTGGCAGGAAACGACGACTGGAGAAATCCAGGGAGAAATATATGGTGAGGAAGGTTCAGGGAGGAACGAGGGGTGGGAGAGAGAGAGGGGATGGTGGTCAAACGGAATGGATCGTGAGGGGATTGTTGCGAGAAAAATTGGGGAGGATGTGATGAGGGTGGAACCGATATCAGCTGGTCGAGCGATGCGTGATTATTTAGTCGATTCAAAAAATCACCTTCAGGAAATGGGGAGGATTTGACGAGCAACCGATATCAGATGGTTGAGCGATGCGCACGGCTCGTTGGACAACAATACACGGTTTACTTTCTCTTTTACCGATATATTATCGCACGGACTTATCCTGCCTGCACGAATGCCTCTGCTGCAACCTCGCCTAACCAGAAACGGCCCGGCAAGAAACGCCCTAGAGATGTACCTGCGGATCCCTGAAAGTGAGAAAGTACTTGAATGACGGTGGCGACACAGGGGCAGCGCAGACACAACGGCGTAACGAGTACCAGTGAGATAACTGAAGCAGGCGTGGATTCTAGGGAAACGCAGAATGGACGGTGGCTGAACTGAAGCTCAGTGGAGGGCAATGGAAGGGAATGATATGGCTTGGACAAAATGGTCGTCGGCGTGAGGCGAGGCAAGCCAAACCACATCAGGCACGGGATGGGTTTGGAGAGGAACAATAGGGTGAGACACGGTTGGAAGAGTTGTGAGGTACTTAGGGGTGTCATGAGATGGGATGCTGATAGGGGTGGGGGAAAGTGGGGGAGTTGGTGGGGGCGGCCCGCGCTGCGTGGTTCGGCGGAATGGAATGTGACCATGGCATGATGCCCATTCAGCGAGATGACTGGTGCTCTGCTCTCTGCTGCACAAAGCACGTCCACCCGCGCACACATCACCGATGCTCTTGACCTTCGTTTCCGCTGCAGCCCGCATCTTCACACCACACCGCGCTGATTCGGCAAAGTGCTGCTCTGCGCTGATCGCGCGCCATTTGGCATCTGCGGAAGGTCGCGACGGGAGGCAAGGACGGTGCTTGCCGTGGTTGGTAGAATTCTGTGGTGGTAGTGGCGTGGTGCGTTAGAGTGGAGGGAGGTTCACCGAATCACTGCTGCCGCTGTGTGACAGGCGCAATTGAACGGTAAGTGTCCTTCGTGGGTAGACCGGTCTGACGGCGCCGACTTGGTTGGGGCAGCCCTGAAGAGCGGCAAGCGGCGTTCGGGCAGCAAGCGAAGCGGTTTGACGGCTGAGTTGCCCGTTTGTCACCCTTTTTGAACCGATTGGGCAGGAGAGGCTTGACCATGCGGCGCGTGTGGCATGCTGCAAACAGAGTTCGCGGTGAAAAAACGGCTCAAAACTGGGCACTGTGGTCAGACACGACCCTCCGAGCTGATTCGTGGAGGGATTTAGGGCAAGGGTTCGCCCCTATCACTCACCGGTTCGAATAGATAGGGTTTTCAAAGCTGCCCGTCTATCCTGAGCTCCAGAGTGTTTGAGGCTGCCATAACAAATGGACAAGGGATGACCTGTTGACGCAACCTTGACGGCGTCAACGTTACCAGCATCAACAGGTCCTCAAAGTGCAGCAGTTCAGGTGGTTTCATCAGGTAACTGTTCAGGGTGTTCGCAGCAATGCCTCTATATACTGTGGTACAGCTTGTGCGTGCCCGAGCTGTCTGTCTAACATATTGGCGGTTAAAACTGGCAGCAATGGAACTTGTCACCCTGCATTATAAATAAAAAAGTTATGAGATTCTAGATTCCATGTACCAATTGTCAACTCACATATATTATAAATATTTGTGTAGGCTTGTAGATGTTCTACAAATGACTGGATCCTAGTGTAGAGTGGACAACCCACTTCTCTCTCTCTCTCTCTCTCTCTCTCTCTCTCTCTCTCTCTCTCTCTCTCTCTCTCTCTCTCTCTCTCTCTCTCTCTCTCTCTCTCTCTCTCTCTCTCTCTCTCTCTCTCTCTCTCTCTCTCTCTCTCTCTCTCCTAGTCGACTCTCTTTTCTCTAGCCACATTTCCTACTACCTAGCTAAAACCTTTTCCTAACATGGTTTCAGAGCAGGATGATCCTGCTGAGCCTTCTCATTATGCTTCTGCAGCGTACTCTCTCCCCTCTTCTCACTATCGCGCTGTCGTGGCAGCCTCGTTGTGCTGCCATGGCGGCCTCGATGCGTTGCCGTGGCGGCCTCGACGTGCTGCTGTGGCGTCGACGAGCTGCCATGGCGGTTGCGTCGTGCTGTCGTGGCGGCTTCGTCGCGCCAGCGCACGGGCGGCAGCAGCCATCGCACTCTTTTAGTGCCAGCCAGCATGCCCGCACGCCAGCCAGGGCGCCTCGCTGAAGCCATGACCCCTCCCCTTTGTCTCCCCTCATCCCAGCCACAACTGATGGCTCCCTTCCCCATAGTCGCCGGGCCGAGCCACGCCGCCGGGTGCCGCGGGCTTCGCAGTCGTCGAAGCCGCCGCCGCCGCTGTAGGTGTCGCGGGATTCGCAGTCGCCGCCACCGCCGCTATCGTCGTCGTAGCCGCCGCTGACGCCGTTGCTGCCATCGGCCGCCGACGTCACCATTTTGCACCCCGAAGGGCAGAAGCCATAGCTGCTGAAGGGCATGGGGGTGTAAGGGCTTGGGGGTGTTACGTGTGTGGTGTGCTAGCGCCTACCAAGCCTAGGGGATGTGTGAACTAATATATATTATATATTATATACATATTTTTGTTGTGTAGGCTTGGTAGGTGTTCTACAAATGGCAGGATCCTACTACAGAGCGGACGACCCACTTCTTGTACCCCTCTCTCTCTCCTAGTCAACTCTCTTTTCTCTCGCCACTTATCTTAATACCTAAGTAAAACTATCAAAATCAGAGTAGTGAATAATGACTAGTGAGAGAGTACAGAAAGATATACCTAAGAATTGTACCCTCTAAGAGGTGACCCTATACAGTCTATACAAACATAACGACTACACATGTTTGACACACCCCCTAGACTGCATAGGGAAATGTCCTAAACAAGCAGCTAAGGGCGGCACTACTAGTCCAACCACTGAGACAAGGGTCTAAAAGACCAGTCAGAAGGAGTACAGACAAGGCAAGAACAAGGCCAGGGTGGCACTACTAGTCCAGCCACTGGAAGAGGACACAAGTCCAGTCTGAGTACACATATAAAGGACAGTACAAAGTCAAGGCCCTAGCAAGTGAGAGGCTACATGAACTAAACCAAGCTGTACACAGTGCCGCTGATGATCTTTAGGCGCAAGCGCCTTCGTAAAGATATCAGCTGTGTTGGCACCTGAGGCCAAGTGTACTACGCAAGCCTGGCGTCGCTGCTGTAGCTCACGCAGGAGGAAGTACCGCAGCTGAATATGCTTCGCTCTGCCCTCGAGTCGAGGCTCCTGACACAGGAGGATCATGGCCCTGTTGTCAGCGAACAGGACTGGGGCAGAGCTAGGCCGCTCACCTAAGTCAGTGAGCAAGAAGGTCAGCCAGCGGAGCTCCTGTGCCGCCATGGCACCAGCGTAGATCTCGGCCTCACAGCTGGACTGAGCAACAGACGAGGAGCGGGTAGCTCTCCAAGAGACGGCACCTGAACCAAGGCTGAAGCAGTAGCCCTGGGTAGACCGGAGTGTCTCGGCGTCGTCTGCCCACGAAGCGTCTGTGTGTCCAGTAAGGACCACTGGCCTACGTCCTCCTAGCACTAACCCCATGCCCGATGTACTTGCAAGATAACGCAAAACCCTCTTAGCGGCGGACCAGTGTTGCGGTCGGTGTCTGCCTGTGGCCACAAAGCGAGCCAGGATGCTGAGAGGGTATGCGAGATCTGGGCGAGTGCAGGTCATCAGGTACATGAGGCAACCCACCAGCTCTGCGTAGGGGCCGCTGGGCTCTACCGACTCCTCAGACACTAGAGCGGAGAGTCTGTGGTCTACAGGCAGAGGGGTGGGCTGTGCAGAGGAGAACTGAAGGCTGAACCTCTGAAGGACCTGGCGCACCAAGTGTGACTGAGTCAGGGTGATGGTGCGCGCTGCTCTGTCCCTGGAGATCTGCAAGCCAAGGTAACGGCGCAGTTCTCCAAGGTCAGTGCACGTGTGTCTCTTCAGCAGCTCTGCCTTCACTGAGGCCAGTGCGTCCCTGTCTGCTGTGGCGAAGACCAGGTCGTCGACGTAAACAAGGATGTAGAACGGAGTCTGGCCAGCACGAACGAAGAGTGAGGGGTCTGCGGAAGACGGAAAGAACTGCAGGTCAGCAAGCGTAGCACGGAGAGTGTCGTGCCACTCACGGGGAGCCTGGCGCAGGCCGTAGATGGGGCGCCGCAGGAGCCACTGGGTCCCAGGAGGGAAGGTGCCAGTAAAGCCCTGAGGGCGACGCAAGTAGACCTGCTCGTGTAGGCTGCCCTGAAGGAAGGCAGTGGAGAAGTCGAGGGAGTGAAGCTCGTAGTCACGCTGAGCAGCTAAGTCTAACAGAACCCGAAGAGTAGTCATCTTCGGGGTCAGAGCGAAGGTCTGGAAGAAGTCCACCCCCTCACGCTGACTGAAGCCTCTAGCCACGTAGCGCGCCTTGAACACAGACGGCTCTCCAGGAGGGCGCTTCACCTTGAAGAGCCAGCGGCCATCGACTACGTTCACCCCAGGCGGGGGAACTGCGTCGACGAAGGTGCCGGTGGATCTCCAAGATGCCATCTCCTGCTCCATGGCAGCTATCCACTGAGAGGCCCAAGGTCCCGAGGTCGCCTCAGCGTAAGTGCGAGGGGTCGAGATGTCGAAGGCGTCTGGGTCACCCTCAGGGACTAGCAGCATGGAACAGAGATGGGGAGCAGCCTCGGAGAGGAAAGCAAGCTCGAACTGGCGGTCCTCCAGGACGTCACTGCCAAGGGCAGGAGCACCCCCGACAGACGGAGGACTGGCAGGGTCAGAGACCAGAGCTGTGGCGTAGTCAAGGCGGCTGGTAGAGGCGAAGTCAGCGACCGCAGCGACAAGAGCGTCAAGGCACGAGACCGGAACAGACGGGTCGGTAACGAGAGAGGCAAGGACCCGAGGAACAAGAGGACGAGCGGCACGAAGGTAGTCAGACAGCGGGGGGGGTGCAACAACAAGGGAGGACAGAGGAGGCGACGGCAGAAGGGGAGGACGAGACGCATGGGAACGAAGCAACATAGGGTGGGAGCGCAAGACAGGCGAGGCAGGACGAGCACGGGAGGGACGGTGAGACCAGATGTGCGACGGAGGAGTCGGGTTAGGAGACAGGGGAGGGGACACAGGAGGGGAACGAGGGGGAAGACGGGCCGGGGACGAGTCCAGCGGAGGGAACACAGGGCCGTAGACGGGAAGAGGAGGAGACGGTCGGAGAGGAACAGCCGCAGGGTCAGGGGACGGAAGGCCGAGC
Organism: Closterium sp. NIES-67; assembly: GCA_027943415.1. NCBI lineage: Eukaryota > Viridiplantae > Streptophyta > Zygnematophyceae > Desmidiales > Closteriaceae > Closterium > Closterium sp. NIES-67. Next base: position 14,866 of record BQMB01000150.1, read on the forward strand.
AGGCGAAGGGCTGACACCGGCGGGGACTGCTGCTGCGGCGGCACAACGGCGACACCGGGACTGCAAGCGGCTCCTTGGCTACCACCGGCACTCTCCACACCAGCACCCCCAGAGGGACCACCCCCAGGGCGACCGGGACGAGCACCCCCAGAGGCAGCGAACGGGTGCTGCGACGGCGGCGGCGGCGGCGGCAATGACAGCTGCAGCGGCGGCAGAGGCGGTGGAGGAGGGGACTGGGGAGGGGACGGCGGGGGAGGGCCGGCCGGCGAGGACTGCGCAGCAGGGCCACCAGAGTCAGAAGACTCCTCAACCGGGTCCACCGACGGACGAGGGGTGACGTGGGACACACCAGAGGGGGCAGGACGGGGAGGAGGAGGAGGAGGGGCAGGGACTACAGGGGAAGGAGGGACCAGGAACAGGTGACGTCGGGACCGCGCTGGGGGAAGCGACGGAAGTAGGAGGCGGACTCGTCAAAGGTGACGTCGCGAGAGTGAAAGAAGCGGTGAGACGGCGGGTGGTAAAAGTGCCAGTCGGACGCGTCAAGGGGAAAATTGAGGAAGACGCAGGGAAGGGTGCGGGCAGTGAGCTTGTCCGCGCCGGAGGCACGGACGTGAGCGAGGCAGCCCCAGACGTGGAACGCAGACGCGTCACCAGGAGACCCAGTCCAAAGACGGGTCGGCGAAACCTGCGGCTGCTGAGGGTGCGGCCACAAGTTAAGCTGGTGAGAAGCGTAGCGCACAGCGAACGGCCACAGAAAATGGGGTGCATCGGCATGGATCATGGAGGTGCGAGCCACCTCCATGACCAAACCGATGCGTCGCTCAGCGACCCCATTCTGCTGTGGGGAGTCCGGTAGGGTGAACGTCTGGGTGATGCCCTCCGCACGACAAAAGCGACCAAGGTTACCTGAGGCAAACTCGCCACCACGGTCGGAGTGAAGACGCAAGACAGGGAGACCGCGGTGGACACGCGCAGAGACAAGCCAGGGGATGAGAGCGCCAGGCACGTCGGCCTTGCGCTCCAGGGGAAAGACTGTGGTGTAACGAGTAAAGTCGTCGACAAGGACAAGGAAGTAACGCTCGCGACGCGGCCCAGGGACGGGGGCGGGGCCCCAGACGTCCAGGTGCAGGGTCTGCAGCGGCGCAGCGGTAGGGGGAAACGAGGAGGAGTGAGGGGCACGGCGAAGCCGACCCTCGACACAAGGCGTGCAAGGTGGGGCTGGGGAGGAGGGAAACGCGGGGAGAGAACCTGGGAGACCAAGGACAAGACCGTGCTGGGACATGTGACGCAGTCGCGGGAGCGCAGGGTGACCTAGGCGGTGGTGCCAAAGGAGAGTCGGGTGAGTGAGGGACTGACAGGAGCAGGCAGCAGCAACCTGGGTAGACGCAACCACCTGAGGGGGCGCCCCGTCCGGGGGCGTCACGGTGTCCATTGTGAACAGGCCGGACACCGGGTCCCGAGGGAACGTGGACAGGGGGGCACCAGTGGCGGCTTCGGTACAGACAGCATACCGCTCGTGACCAGGGAACGTAGTGGTGACGCCAAGGTCCTGGAGGCAGCCGACACCAACTAGGTTCCTGGAGAACGAGGGGATGTGCAGACCTGTAAGAGAGCCCGAAGGAACCGCCGGACAGGGAAGGGTGGTGGAACTGCGGGCGACTACCGGACCGCCGGAGGGGTCAGCAAGAGAAACGGCAGCAGGAACAGGAAGCGGCGTCAGCGTCGTGAAGTCACGGAAGAAGCACCGGGAAGCGCCAGAGTCCAAGGTGAAGGAAAGCGAAGCAGTGGCGTCTGGCGACGGAACGACGGCGGAAGCACCAAGACTAAACAAAACAGGGGATCCTACGCTTGACGCAGCAGGGGAGGCTAAGCTAGGCACACCTACACTAGCCGACAGTGAGTAATAAGCGGGAAGCACAGTAGAGTCATCAGCATACATCACATGCAGAGCAGAAACAATGGCATCCATGTCCATGTCAAAAATCTGAATCTGACGACTAAGCAAACTGTGCCAGTCCGGGAGGTAGGGCGACGGGCCAAAGCGCTGACGAAACAGGTCGTCCATGAGACGAAAACAGCGGGGAGTGGAGTGACCGATCTTACCGTAAACGAAGCCGCGGCGAGGACCGATCTGGATCTGGTACTGACAACGCACGCCTCCAGAACCACCACTCGGCACACCACCACGCGCCCGACCACCGCCAGCGCCGGGCCACCCGGGCGGGAGTACACTCGTCTGCCGCGTCTGCGGCTGATGCTGCGGCTGCTGCGACTGCGGCGGCCGCTGCGGCTGCTGCTGCTGCTGCGACTGCAGGGGCGGCGGCTCAGCTGGACTGAGCAGGGTCCCCTCGTCCGCTCCAGCACCAGACGACCCGACTCCACCACCACCCCCTCCCGCACCCCCGCCTCCTCCGCCGCGCCCAACCTTGGGGCGGCGACACTTCCCCGAACGAAACTGCGCTGCAGCAGCAGTCTCAGCCACAGCGGCAGAGCCGTCGGAGAAGGTACACTGAGCGGGGGCACAACCCTGAAAGATAGGGACCGGCACGGTACCGCTCGCCTGGGCGATGGAGCGGTGGCGGGTCTCAATCACAGTCAGGGTGTCGACAAAGTCAGTGAGGGTGAGGTCTGCGGGGTGAATGCTAAGGAAGCGGTCGCGGGCGATAGCAAGGCGGTCAGGGAGGCGGGTGGCAAGCAGGTAAAGGGTAGAGGTAATGGGCGGCTGGTGGGCTCTAAGCTGTGCGTCAGTGCAGGCAGCGCGCCAGGTCTCATCTATCGAGCGCAGGTGGGCAGCGAGGTCAGAGACAGTGGGGAAAGACGGAAGGTCAGGAAAGAGCATCGGGAGGATCAGGCGACCCACCGAGGCAGCCGGAGGGGTGGAATAGCGCTTGATGACAGCATCTAAGTATGCCTGAGCAGTAGTGAGGGACCTAAAGCGAGGGCGCTCGGACGGGGGAAGGGCGTTGCTAATGGCAAGCTGAGCGACAGCATCTTGAGAAAGCCAGACAGAGCGCGCACGGGCAGTGGCAGCAGTAGACTCGCGCTCAGTGGGTGCGGAGTCAGCGGGCAGAACAGCAGGGGGTTCTGGGCAGGGGAGCGTACCGTCAAGGTGTGCGGAAAGCGGTTCACCATCCTGCCGCTGGCCAGTGAGTTGGCGCCGGAGGTCGGCAAGCCACGCCTCGAACTCCAGAGGCTGGCGTTCAGCATCGAAGCGAAGCTCCGCCGCCATCAGGGGCAGTGCAGGACTGTACTGTGCAGTGCAGTGCGGTGCAGTGCAGAACAGGGCAGTGCAGTGCGGTGCAGGGCGGTGCAATGCAGTGCAGGGCGATGCAGGGCACTGCAGTGCGGTGCAGGGCGGTGCAAGGCGGTGCAGTGCGATACAGTGCAGTGCAGTGCGGTGGAGGGCGGTGCAGGGAGGGGGAAACCGTACCAGTGAGGATGCAGGGGCCAGGGCAGGGCGCGACAGGGCCCGGAGAGCGCGACGGGGCCGAGCGGGCGCGACGGGGTCGGGCAGGGCGCAACGGGGCCGGGCGGGTGCGACGGGGCCGGGCGGGCGCAACGGGGCCCGGCAGGGTGCGACGGGGCCGGGCGGGTGCGACGGGGCCGAGCAGGGCGCGACGGGGCCGGGCGAGTGCGACGGAGCCGGGCGGGCGCGACGGGGCCGGGCGGGCGCGACGGGGCCGGGCAGGTGCGACGGGGCCGGGCGGGCACGACGGGGCCGAGCGGGCGCGACGGGGCCGGGCAGGGCGCGACGGGGCCGGGCGAGTGCGACGGGGCCGGGCGGGCGCGACAGGGCCGGGCGGGCGCGACGGGGCCGGGCAGGTGCGACGGGGCTGGGCGGGCGCGACGGGGCCGAGCGGGCGCGACGGGGCCGGGTAGGGCGCGACGGGGCTGGGCGAGTGCGACGGGGCCGGGCGGGCGCGACGGGGCTGGGCAGGTGCGACGGGGCCGGGCGGGCGCGACGGGGCCGAGGGGGCGCGACGGGGTCGGGCGGTTGCGACGGGGCCGGGCGGGTGCGACGGGGCCGGGCGGGCGCGACGGGGCCGGGCGAGCGCGACGGGGCCGGGCAGGGCGCAACGGGGCCGAGCAGGTGCGACGGGGCCGGGCGGGCGCGACGGGGCCGGGCAGGGGGCGATTGGGCCTGCAGGCGTGATGGGGCCCAGGAGGGGCGCGACGGGGCTAGGGGGTCGCGACGGGGCCCAGGACGGGCGCGGTAGGGCTAGGGGCACGACGGGGCCCAGGGGGGGTCGCGACGGGGCTAGGGGGTCGCGACGGGGCTAAGGGATGAGCGGAAGCGGTAGGTGGGGGATCCTAACCTACGCGTGATACCATATCAAAATGAGACTAGTGAATAATGACTAGTGAGAGAGTACAGAAAGATATACCTAAGTATTGTACCCTCTAAGAGGTGACCCTATACAATCTATACAAACATAACGACTTCACATGTTTGACAAAAACCTCTTCCTAACACCAGTACCCGTAAACATGAAGTCATGGAATTTCACTAGATACCATGTGGTGTGAAAATCACAAGCCCTGAATATTTGTGAGATGTGGAAGGGCTTCGGACTAGAATTCAATCTAACATGCCTACAGCCAACCACAAAACTTGGAGAAGCGTCATGTGTTAGAGTATCGCGAAAAGATGCACTAGGAAGTGGGAAGTCTCTGAATAACTCAATGACTAGAATAAGGCATACAGACAGGTTTTGCGTTATGGTGTTGTACTCTATATAACCATACATCTATCTAGCGTATAATAATATACAGATATATTGACATACCCCATAGGCTAGACAAGGGACAGTGCTTGGCAAGAGACATGCAACTCAGGGTGGCACTACTAGTCCAACCTCTGAGACAAGGGTCTGAAGTCCAGTCATAAAAGTACAAACTAGACTAGAGCAAACCAGGGCGGCACTACTAGTCCGACCATTGGAACAGAAGCCATAAGGCCAGCCAGGAGAATATATAAAAGAGTAGTACACAATCACGGTCCTAGCAAGTGAGGAGCTACTTGAACTAGACCAAGCTGTACACAGTGCTGCTAATGATCTTTAGGCGCAATCGCCTTAGTAAAGATATCAACTGTGTAGGCACCACAGGCCAAGTGAACTACGCGAGCCTGGCCTCGCTTCTGTAGCTCGCGTATGAGAAAGTACCGCTGGATGTGCTTCACTCTGCCCTCCAGTCAAGGCTCCTGACACAGGAGGATCATGGCCCTGTTGTCAGCGTACAGGACCGGGGTAGAGCTAGGCTGCTCACCTAAGTCCGTGAGCAAGAAAGTCAGCCAGCGGAGCTCCTGTGCCCCATGGCGCCAGCGTACAACAAGGCTAAACCAGTAGCCCTGGGAAGACCTGAGCGTCTCAGCGTCGTCCGCCCACGAAGCGTCTGTGTGCCCTGTAAGGACCACTAGCCTGCATCCTCCTAGCACTAGCCCCATGCCCGATGTGCCTGCTAGATAACGCAAAACCCTCTTAGTGGCCGACCAGTCCTATGATCGGTGTTCACCTGTCGCCACAAAATGAGCCAGGATGCTGAGAGGGTATGCAAGATCTGGACGAGTGCAAGTCATCAAGTATGTGAGACAATCCACCAGCTCTGCGTACGGACCACTAGGCTCTACCGACTCATCAGGCAGAGGTGTGGGTTTTGCGGAGGAGAGCTGAGGACCGAACCTCTGAAAGACCTGGCGCACCAATTGGGACTTTGTGAGAATGATGGTGCGCATTGCTCTGTCCCTGGAGATCTGTAGGCCAAGGTAGCTAAGCAGCTCTCCTAGGTCAGTGCAGGTGTGTCTCCTCAGCAGCTCAGCCTTCACGGAGGCCAGTGCGTCTCTGTCTGTAGTAGTGAAGACCAGGTCGTCTATGTAGACAAGGATATAGAACAGGGTCTAGCTTGAACGAATGAAGGGAGAAGGGCCTGGAAAGGACGGGAAGAACTGCAGGTCAGCTAACGTGGCACGCATTGTGTCTTGCCACTTACGGGGCGCCTGTTGGAGGAAGTAACCAGGCGCCAGAGAAGCTATTTGGTCCCAAGGACGAAGGTGTTGGTAAAGCCTGGTGGACGACGCAGATAGACCCGCTCGTGCAGACTGCCCTGGAGAAACGCTATAGAGAAGTCGAGTGAGTGAAGCTCGTAGTCACATTGTGCTGCTACGTGTAGCAGCGACCGAAGAGTGGTCATCTTCGGGGTCGGGGCGAAGGTCTGAAAGAATTCAACACCGTCACGCTGACTGAAGCCTCTAACAACGTAGCGCGCCTTGAACATCGACGGCTCTCCAGGAGGGCGCTTCACATTGAAGAGCCATCGGCCACCGAGTACGTTTACCCCAGGTGAGGGAACTGCGTTAATGTAGTGCCGATGGATCTCCAAGATGCCATCTTCACGTCCATGGCAGCTATCCACTGAGAGGCCGAGGGTAAAAACTTGCCTCAACATAAGTGTGAGGGGTCGAGATGTCAAGGGCATCTGGATCACCCTCAAGGACTAGGAGCATGGAGCAGAGATGGGGAGCCACCTCGGACAAGAAAGCTAGCTCGTAATGCATGTCCTCTAGGGCGTCACAAACGAAAGCAGGTACACCCCTGACGGACGTAGAATGAGCAGGGTCAGAGACCAGAGCGGTGGTGTTGTCAAGGCGGTGGGTAGAGGCAAAGTCTGAGACGGCAACGACAAGAGCATCAAGACTGGAGACAGGAAAAGACGGGTCAGTAACAAGAGAGGCAAGAACGTGAGGAACAAGCGGACTACCGGCATGGAGGAAGTCAGAGAGAGGAGGCGGAGAGACAGCAAGCGAGGACTGAGGAGGCGACGGTAGAAGCGGAGCACGAGACGCGTGAGAGCGGAGCAACATAGGGTGAGAGCGCTAGGCAAGAGAAATAGGAAGCGCACGAGAGACACGGTGAGACCACCAATGTGAGGGGGGGGTCAGTTCAGGAGACAAGGGAGGAGACACAGGAGGAGAACGAGGGGGGAAACGAGCCAGGGACGAGTCCGGCGGAGGAAGCACAGGGCCGTAGACAGGTGGGGGAGGCAGCGGAGGGGGAGGCACAGGCGGGCGGTCGGGGGAGGGAAGACCAAAGAGGCGAAGGGCGGACACCGGTGGCGACTGCTACTGCTGCTCCACACCGACGCCAGAACCTCCAGCCGCACCACGGCTACCTCTGAGATGCTCCACGACAACACCCCCAGAGGGAGAACCATCTCCAGCACTGGTGCCACCCCTAGGACCGCCGGGACAAGTGACGACAGTACCCCAAGGACTAGCACCCCCAGAACCACCAATCCCAAAACGAGAACCCTCTTCAGCACCGGTGCCACCCCCAGAACCGCTGGGATAAGCCACGACAGTACCCCCAGGACTAGCACCCTCCTCAACGCCCGCACCCCTAGAGCTCACGGATCCATGCGGCGGCGGCGACTACGGCTGCTGCTGCGGTTGCGAGAGCAGCGACGACGGCTGCTGCTGCGGCTGCGACAGTAGTGACGACGGCTGCTGCTGCACCCCAGAGTTTGCCGACTCCTCTACCAGGACAACCGACGGGAGGGGAGTGATATGAGACACACCAGATTGGGCAGGACACGGAGGGAGAGGAGCAGGGGCTACCGGGGGAGTGGGAACCAGAAACATGGGCGAGATAACCGGGAGACCTCGGTAGTGAAAGCGGGTGTAGAACGAGGCAAACTCGTCAAAAGTGATGTCACGTAAGTGAAAGAAATGGCGAGACGGCGAGTGGTAAAAGTGCCAGTCATACGCGTCTAGGGGGAAGCCAAGGAAGACACAAGGAACAATACGGGTAGTGAGCTTGTCCGTGCAAGAGGCATGAACGTGAGCAAGGCAGCCCCAGACATCCAACGCAGACATGTCACCAGGGGACCCGATCCAATGGAGGGTCGGCGAAACCTGCGGTTGCTGGGAGTGTGGCCACAGGTTAAGCTAGTTAGCGGTGTAGCGAACAGCAAACGTCCACAGAAAATGGGGTGCACCAGCATGGATCATGGAGGTATGAGCCACATCCATGACCAAACCGATGCGTCGCTCCGCGATGCCATTCTGCTGCGGGGAGTCCGGCAGGGTGTATGATCGGGTGATGCCCTCCGTATGACAGAACTGTCCAAGCTGACTGGAGGCAAACTTGCCGCAACGGTCGGAGTGAAGACGCAACACAGGGAGGTCGCGGTAGACTCGCGCAGCTACGACCCACAGGATAAGAAATTCAGGTACGTCGGCCTTCCGCTCCAGGGGAAACACCATGGTGTAGCGCGTGTAGTCGTCCACAAGCATTAGAAAGTAGAGTTCTCGACGCGGCCCAGGGACAGGGGCTGGGCCCCAGACGTCTAGGTGCAGGGTCTGGAGTGGCGCAGTGGTTGGGGACGTTAGGAGGAGTGCAGAGCACGGCGCATCCGGCCCTTAATGCAGGGCATGCACGGCACCGCAGGTGAGGGAGGGAGAGAAGGGAGCGACGCAGGGAGACCGAAGACAAGACCGTGCTGGGATATGTGATGCACATATGGGAGTGCAGGGTGACCTAGACGGTGGTGCCACAGAAGTGATGGGTGAGTGAGCGAACGACACGAGCAAGCTGCGGCAACCTGGGAGGGTGTGGCCACCTTGGGAGACGCCCCTACCAGGGGGGACTCGGTGTCAAGCAAAAACGGGCCGGACACCGAGTCCCCGGGGAACGTGGTGAGAGGGGCACCAGTGGCAGCCTTAGTGCCGACCGTGTACCGCTCGTGTTCGGGGAACGTAGTGGTGACGCCGAGGTCCTGAAGTCAGCCGACACCAACTATGTTCTAGGAGAACGAGGGGATGTGCAGGCCTGTAAGAGAGTCCGAGCGAAACGTCGGACAAGGAAGGGTGGCGGAGCTACGGGCAACTACAAGACCTTAGGAGGGGTCAGGAAGCGCGATAGCTGCAAGGGCGGCAAGTAGCGTGAGTGCAGTGTGACTACGAAAGAACAGGCGGACGCACCAAAGTCTAGCGTGAAAGAAAGCGTGGTGGTAGCGGCAGCAGGTGGAAGGGCTAGCATGGAGGCTAGGCTAAACAAATCAGGAGGTCCTATGCCTGACGCAGCAGGGGAGCCTAGACTACACACTGGAGGCACACGCACATAAATAAGTAATAAGGTCCAGTCACACTAGAATCATTAGCATACATGACATAAATAGCTGAGCAAATGTGATCCATATCCATCTCAAAGATCGGCACATGGCGACGTACCAGATTGTGCCAGTCGACAGGGTCCGACGTAGGGCCAAACCAGAGTCGGAAGAGGTCGTCGAGGCGAAAATAACAGTGAGCTGCGATGTGACTGGGACAGTATCAGACGGTGCCGCGACGGAGGCCGGACTGGAGTTAGTACTGGCAGGTGACCACACTGGAGCCGCCACCCGACACCGAGCTGTGCGGCCCACCACCACGACCACCACTACCAGAGCCTCTAGGCCACCACGACGTCGGGGGTCCCCACGGCTGCTGCTGTGACTGCTGCTGCTGCTGCTGCTAGGGCTGCTGTCACAAGATCAAATGGGTCGAGGAAAAGTTGCAGTATGGATTTATACAAGGCGCTTTTATACTTCCAAGGCACATCAGGTAATCGAATTAATCATATCCAAAGGGAATAGACCCTTCAAGAAATAGAATCACCCTGCGTAAAGCCACGCGCGACTATTTTCTTTAAGGGATTACAGCAAGTTTACGCTAGATATAGCGCACCAATACATCCCGAGCATGGTCGGTGATATAATGATAATAATACGATAAATGAAAGGATAATGGAAAATGAGGAATAGGAACCCAAATGAGATGTGATAAAGACCACATGAATCAGGATAAATGAAAGAATGAGGAAGAGGAGAAATATTGAAATGAGAAAGAAGTGTAACGGGGTCGTATTTTCATACATGCCCCCTCAAAGCAGGGTGGTAGAAGTAACACCCTGCTTGTCAAGGTAGTCGCGAAAAAGGACGACGAGCGTTACCCATCTCAGATTTAGGGACCCAGCTATCCTCAAGGATCATAACCCTTCCAACGGATGAGAAGCTCCACGGTGCCATTCCGATGACGGTGGTGGGCAAGCACAGAATCGACCTCATACTCGGGTTCATCGTTGATGAGGACGAGCGGCGGCGGTTGGCGGCGGTGGTTGGCGTCCTGTGAAGACCGAATTTGGGATCGTGGTAGGGCTTCAAGAGTTGGGCAGTGAAGGCGTTGTGAATCTTCCAGGTAGATGGCAGGCATAAGCAGAAGATAATAGGAGTGACCTGTGCTTCAACGAGGAAGGGCCCGCAGAAGTGTGGTCGAAGTTTGGATGGGAGACGACTGATGTCAAAATTGCAGGAGTCGAGTAGAACCTGGTCTCCCACGGTGATGGTGTGGTCAGTGCGGTGGCGATCGGCCTAACGCTTCTGTTGCTGCTGAATGTCGAGGAGGCGCTTGTGGGTCCGATCCCATGCTGATGCATGGTCGTGATGAAGTCATGTGCGGGTTGGTCTGTGACTGATGCTGTTTGTATTTGTGGCGTGAGCGGGTTGCATCCGTTACAGAGGAAGAACGGCGTTTGTCCAGTAGCGGCGTGGGTCTTCTTGTAGACAAACTCTAGGATGGGTAGATGCAATTCCCACTTAGAGATTTCGTCCTTGCATGCAGCGCCAAGGAGTTGCTCTACAATTCGGTTGAGACGCTCGGTCTGTCTATCTATCTGTGGATGGTAGCGGATGACATGGTGACTTCGGTCCCGAGTAGAGACATCAATTCCCTCCAGAACTTGCTGGTGAACTTGGGGTCTTAGTTGGAGATGGATGTGGTTGGAATGCCATGCTTTGAGGTTTTGTAGCAAACAAATAGTTGTGATGTTTCCTCAGTGCAAGCTGTCATGTGTGTTATGATGAAGTGTCCCATTTTGGAAAAATTGTCGATGACAATGAGGACTGCGTCATGGCCGCTCGTGGTAGTTGGTAACCCGGTTATGAAGTCCAGACTAACTACTTGCCATGGCTGTTCTGGGACAGTAAGAGGCTGCAGCAGTCCCACCTTTTTCTGTTTGCTGCTCTTCATACGCTGACATGTGTCGCACGAGGTAACAAATTTATGTATGTTGTCTGCCATGTGGGGCCAGTAGTAGTGCTTTGCAATACCGGTGAGCGTCTTGTTGCTACCGAAGTGTCCCGCATATAGGACATTGTGGTATTCTTCGAGTAGTAATTGTCACAAAGAGGGTAATTGGGTACCCAGATTTTTTTTTATCCTTTCCAGCACGCGATGTCAATGTCCCACTGTAGCAGGTGTCGCTTTTCTGCCACGAGAATTTTGGGGCCACTGGTGTACTCGTGTGTGAAGAGTCCCTTCGACCTGGATAGCGGCAACGTGTGCAGACCGGCTAAGAGCATCTGCTTTGTTTTTGTGTCTGGGCTTGTACAAGATGTCGTAGTGGAAGTGCGTCTCGAGGATGTCAATCCATCGGACCTGCCGCCTGGAGAGGTTTGGCTGCGTCCTCAAATATTTCAGGCTGCAGTGCTCGGTGTAGACGGTTGTTTTTCGCTTTTCGAGATAACATCTCCGCGTTTTGAAGGTGATAATAGCAAGGGCCTCTTTGTCGTGTATCGGGTAATTTAGTTCTGCCCCGTGCAATTTCTTGCTGAGGTAGGCGATTGGTTGCAAGAAATTGCATTGGTCTTGCATCAAGACTGCTCCCATTGCTTAGTCACTAGCGTGAGCTTCAATAACGGAGTCGTGTTCGGGGTCTGGCAAGATGAGTAGAGATGCGGACATGAGTGCTGGTTTCAGCTGCTCCACGGCTTCCTGATGTTTTGGTTCCCAGTGATAGGGCGTGTTCTTCTTCAACAAATTTGTGGCACGAACCTGTTGTAATAGTTAGCGAAGCCTAGGAACTGGTTCAACTTGTTTATGTTCTCGGGTGTCTTCCACGTGCGTACAGCTTCGATCTTCTTGGGGTAGACATGAATTCCTTGAGCACTCACTATGTGTCCTAGGAAGTGGCCCTTCTTGAGGGCAATAGTTTGACATAGAATCGTTCTTGTCGAAGAATGTCGAAGACGCGTCGCATATGTTCGACATGCTGCTTCATATAGCGCGAGTAGATGAGGATGTCGTCCAGGTACAACACCACGCATTCGTCCAAGAGTGGGTGTAAAATGTGGTTGATTTCGGCTTTTCGAGGAGATATTCAATCTGTTTCTTCATGCCAGCGAGCTCTGTGGGGCTGAGCCGATATGGTGCTTGGAAGGTCGGCTTCGAACCTGGTTCTTCCACGACCTTGTGTTGCTGCGTTTGGTATGGCGGTAGCTCGTTAGGGAGGTCGTCGAGAAGAATGTCTTGGAAGTCCTTGAATAATTCTTATTTCTTTCAGGAGGTTCCGAGGCTTTCTCTCCGTCACCTTCCGCATCTGTTGCTATCGCCAGGAACCCGGTGTCGGTTTGTTTCATGTTCTTCTCAAACAAAGCGAGTGTCTCCACTGGGATATCTCCTGTATTGTCCCAATTGCGTAGCTGGACTCTCTTTCCATTGTTGTAGATGCTTGCGGTATGGTTAACCCTGTTGATCTCATGTTTTATTTTTTTTAGGAAGTCTCGCCCGACGATCAAGTCAAGCCCTTTTATGTGGGTGATGGGGAGTGCCGGTTTCTAGCACAGTGGTCCGATTTGTAGGTGTAACACTGCTTCGCCGTGGATAGGTAACTTGTTGCCGTCCACCATCGTTGCAGAGAATGCTGAAGGCTTGTACTCTTCCCGAATTCGGTCGATTGTTGCCTTGTCGCATACTGTGTGTGATGCTCCGCTGTCCACGAGTGCTTGGAGGCGTCGTCCTTTGCGGATGACCTCGAGCACGAAGGGCAGGCGTTCTCGGAGTACCCAAAGATAGTTTCATTGATAGGATCATAGGGTACATCCCAATATTCCGTACACATCTTTTCGTTGCTATCTATTCCTGAGCCGGCAGTTGGCCAAAGCTGCTTGGAGAAAGGCTCTTCTCCAAGGCTCGGAGTTTTCTTGACGACTATGTGCGTCGTTGATGCCGAAGTTGCTGAACTGGATGCATCCGGAGGAGGAGTTTGGGGCTCTTGCAGCTCCTCTTGAGCTGCTTCAGCTCCACCGACGTCTTCCCTGGGGAACGAGTAGTCATTGTGGGCTGGTGTCGGGAGAGGATGTTGATTCCGTGGAAAGGTCAGCTTCTTTCCACACTCCTTAGTAATTTCCCCGAGTTCTCCGATACCGGTATGATCTCCACGATTTTTTGCTTCTTCTGGAGTCTCTCCCAAAATTTCTCCAAGGCTCTAGTCCCTCAAGAATCATAAGTTCTCATTAAAGCATCTTTATAAGATAACTTTAACGAATCCTTATAATTTCTTGGGTCTTCTGGGAGTTTCCTCCGTCTCGGCAGAGCCTTTTTTTGCGGAGTCAGATTTTTTCTCGGCGATTTTCCCTGGCGAAGACTGGTCGTGGGGTGGAGATTTTCCCCCACCATTTCCTCATGCTCGCGTTGAATCAGCTTCGTTGAAGTTGATTTTTCTAGAATCCTGCGACCGCTTTCGGATCTTTTCTTTTTCGCCAGCTAGATCCGTAATCACTGGCGATTCTTGTTTTTTGTCTTCTGATTGGCCGAAGAATTCCCGCCACTGGTGCACGCTCGATACTGTGCACATACAGCTTTCATTTTGTTACAGTCGAATATTCGATGGGCCTGCACCCCGCAAAAATCACACGTGAAGTTGGTGTTTTTCGGGCGTGGCCACCCGTTGAGCCTGTCGATTTCCATCGTGCTGGCGAACGTGGGGTAAGCAGAGCGGTCGCCCTGTCGCGTACTGCCGACGTGCGCCCGTCGTGTTCCGGAGTTGACCATGTCAAACCGCTCCGCTGCTGAAACACGGCACTGTAGCTCGCGTATTTTGTCGCTGCTACCTGTTGTTTGACTTCAGTCTTCAGCCCGGCGAGATACGACTGTACTTTTCCCCCTTTGGTTAGGTCGGGAATGCGGTTATAAAATTCTTCCTTCTGCTGCATGTAATGTGCTACACTCTCGAACTGTCGATGGCGATGAATTTTTTCCTAGGCAAGGAAACCGGAATTTATCGGCTCGAAACGTTTCAGCAGGGTGGTGCAGAACTGCTGCCACGTGGCTTTACCTTGGATGAAGGTACTGTTGCCGCGGATCCACTCGAGTGCCGGTCCTTACATTAGTTTCGCCGCAAGTCGCATGCATTGACCATCCCAGACTGGCGAGCTCCATCCGACGGCTGCAAAGTAGATCTCCATGTCGGCAATCCATCTGCGGACGTCGGAATTTCAATCGCTCGGATCGAACGACTCGGGCGGGCGCGATATCGGAGCCTAGAGAAACTGTCGCGAATGCTGCGTCGTCGATGTTATCGTTTCGTGCTGCGCACCGGCATGTCGAGTTACTCGCTCAAACTCGTTTCGCCAAGCTTTGCGGTCGGCTCACATCTCCTCGTGTAGGGCGGCGATGCGCGCGAAGAGCTGCTGGGTAACCTTGGCGTTGTCGAAGTTTGCCATCATGTTCAAGACACGCGCGGAGGGGTTAATTAAAAAAACGCGGAGGTGGTGCTTACCATAATCGGCACCGGATTAGTCGCCCCCAAAGGTATTTCGAGGCAGGTTTTCCCGCTTCTGCTGCTTAGCTGACCGCGGCCGAGTGAGAAAAGCTCTTATTACCAAGTGTTACGGGATCGAATGGGTCAAGGAAAAGTTAGCACTATGGATAGATACAAGGCGCTTTTATACTTCCAATGTACATCAGGTAACCTAGTTTATCCTATCCAAAGGGAATAGACCCTTCTAGAAATAGAATGACCCTACATATAGCCACACACGGCTATTGACTTAATGGGATTACGGCAAGATTACGCTAGCTATGGCGCGCGAGTACGCCCGAGCCTGGTCGGTGATATAATTATAATAATAGGATAAACCAAAGGATAATGGAAAATGAGGACTAGGAACCCAAATGAGATGAGATAAAGACCACAAGAATCAGGAAAAAATAGAAGAATAAGATAGAGGAGAAAGATGGAAATGACAAAGAAGTGTCACGGGGTCGTACTCTCACAGCTGCTACTGCTGCTCTTGCTGCTGCGCCGGGGCACCAGCCTCGGTCCCCTCCACCACCTCCGCCACCTCAGCCACCCCTGCCACCCCTCTCGCTGCCATGCCACCCCTAGGCCCGGCGTCCCCTACCCTGATGAGACTGCGCTGAGGCTGCCGCAGCGGTCTCCGCAGCAGAGGGCGTCTCAACGACAGCAGTAGAGACGTCAGAGTAAGTGCACTCGGTGGGAGCACATTCGTGGAAGATAGGGACCGCCGCAGTACTGCTTGATTGAGCGATAGTGCCCTGGCAAGTATCTATCGCGGACAAGGTAGTGACAAAGTCCGTGAGGGTTAGGTCAGCGGTGTGGAGGCCAAGGAAGTGGTCGCGAGCAGTGGCTAGGTAGTCAAAAAGGCTCGTGGCAAGGAAGTATAGGGTAGCGCTGCGGGGGGGAGGCAGTATAAGGAGTTGAGCCTTAGTGCTAGCAGCGCGGTAGCTGGCTTCTAGCGGACACAGGTGAGTGGCAAGATCAGCGACAATGGGTAAGGACGCAAGGTCAGGAAAGAGCAGGGGGCGAAGAAGATGGCTGGTAGAGGGGGAGGAGGGAGTAGAATAGCACGCAATGACGGCATCTAAGCATACCTGCGTAGTCTCTAAGACCTGGTAGCAGGGATGCTCAGACACAGGGAGGGCGCGACTGATAGCATGCTGCACGACTGCGTCACATGACTCACAGGCAGAGCGGGCGAGCTTAGCAGCTGCAAAGGCCTCACGTTCAGCGGAAAGGGACGTTAGAGAGGGCATCAGGCGGGTCGGGGCAGGGGATCTTATCGTCAACGTAGACGGCCAGAGACTTGCCATCCTGTCGCTGTCCCCTCAGCGAGCGGCGGAGGTTTGCGAGCCACATCTCAAAGACAACCGTTCGACCCTCCACGTCTAGGCAGAGCACAGCGTCCGCCATCGCCACAGCTGCAGCACCGGACCGCCGCAAGAGGAGGAGGAGGAGGAGGAGGAGAGAGCGGATGGGAGCGATTGAGAGCGGCGATGAAGACGGCTTGTGGGAGCACCGATGCAGACGAGGGAACCAGGGCCGGCGGGTCGACGCGGCACAGCGACACCGCGGCTCGGCTAAAGCAGTAGGCCAGGGAGTACCTGAGCGTCTCAGCGTCGTCTGCCCAAGAAGTGTCTATGTGATCAGTAAGGACCACTGGCTTGCGTCCTTCCAGCACTAGCCCCATGCTCGATGTACTTACTAGATAATGCAAAACCCTCTTAGCAGCCGACCAGTGCTGTGGTCGGTGTCTGCCTGTGGCCACAAAGCGCGACAGGATGCTGAGAGGGTATGCGAGATCAAGACAAGTGCAAGTCATCAGGTATATGAGGTAACCCATCAGCTCTGCGTAAGGACCACTGGGCTCTACTGACTCCTCATGAACTGGAGCTGAGAGCCGGTGATCTACTGGCAGAGGTGTGGGCTGTGCGGAGGAGAACTCAAGACCGAACCTCTGACACACTTGGCGCAACAAATGTGACTGTGTGAGAGTGATGGTGTGTGCTGCTCCGACCCTGGAGATCTGCTGGCCAAGGTAGCGGCGCAGCTCTCCTAGGTCAGTGCAGGTGTGTCTTCTTAGCAGCTCGGCCTTCACTGAAGCTAGTGCGTCTCTATGTGCAGTAGCGAAGACCAGGTTGTCTACGTAGACAAGGATGTAAAACGGAGTCTGGCCAGCACGAACGAAGAGCGAGGGGTCTGCAGAGGACGGAAAGAACTGCAGGTCCGAGGCCGGGCCGAAGCGGAGACGGAAAAGGTCGTCGAGGCGGCGGAAGCAGCAGGCAGTCGGGTGCGGGTGGTGGCACACAGTGCCAGAAAGGGGCCCGGTCTAGAGCTGATACTGGCCGCTCACAGCACCAAAGCCGCCAGTAGACGCCGAGCTGCGAGGACCGTCACCGCGGCCACCACCTCTAGGGGCTACTGGCCACCCCGGCGGGAGGCGGGCCCATGGCTGCTGCTGCTGCTGCGACGGCTGCTGCGACTGCTGCTGCTGTGGCTACTGCTGCTCCTAGACATCAGCCCCAACCCCTTTGTCAGAACCATTGTCTCCGCCACCACCACCACCACCACCACCCCCTCCCTTGGGGGCGCGATGTCCCCGACGCTGTCGCTACTGCGGGAAGGCTGCAGCTGTGGTCTTAGTGGCAGGAGCAACCGTAGCGTGCACTGGGAGGGAGCACTGCCCTGAAAGATAGGGACTGCCGCAACATCGCTCGACTGAGCGATAGTGCGCTGGTGATTCTCTATCTCAGACAGGGCAGTGACAAAGGCGGTCAGGGTGAGGTCACCATGGTGCTGGCTAAGTAAGTGGTCGCGGGCAGTGGCTAAGCGGTCAGGCAGGTGCATGGCAATCCGATACAGGGCAGCACTGAACGGTGGGGGGAAGGGAGTGAGCTGGGCGGCAGTGCTAACAGCGCGGTAGCTAATCTCTTGTGCACAGAGGTGAGTGGCGAGGTCAGGGACAGTGGGGAAAGCGGAAAGATCGGGGAATAGCTTGGGAAGGATCAAGCGGCCAGCAGAGGCGGAGGCGGGTGTGGAGTAGCGCGCAATTACTGCATCTAGAAAATCCTTAGCGTTCGCGACAGTAGTGAGGTGCGAACGCTCAGACAGGGGAAGCGCATAACCAGTGGTGGGGTCAGTAAGGAGGGGCTCAGGCGGGGGGGGGGGGGGGTGGGGAGGGGGGGGGAAGCAAGCCATCAACATGCATAGCCAGGGAGTGCCCATCCTAGCGCTGACCTGTCAGGTGCCGGCGAAGATCGACCAGCCAGGCGGTGAAGTCGATCGCGTGCCCCTCCGCGTCCAGGCGAAGTACGGCGTCTGCCATCATGCAACCTTAGCGGTACAGCTCCACGGGAGCTCAGCGTTACAGGTACTTAGGGACACAGCAGCACAGCGGCGTGGCGGCATGACTATCCGGCGAGAAGACCGGGCACAGGGCCCGAGGCGCGCAGAGCCGGCAATGCCGACGGGGCGCTGGGGCCAGGTGGTGCGCACGGGCCAGTGGGCGCTCAAGGAGTCGGTGGGGTGGCTAATTCCGGCGGCGCGCGAAGGGCCGGGGAGGCGCTAAGGGGCCGGCGAGGTATGCGAGGAGCCGGCGGGCGCGCGAGGGGTCGGCGAGCGCGAAGGGCCGGCGAGGCGCGCGAGGGGCCGGGCGGGTGCACTAGGGGCGAACTAGGCGCGAGGTGCCGGGCGGGTCCACTCGGGGCCAGCTAGGCACGAGGGGCCAGCTAGGCGCGAGGGGCCGGCTAGGCGCGAAGGGCCGGCTAGGCGCGAGGGGCCGGCGGGGTGCTGAAGGGGGGGGCGGGCACGCTAAGGGCCGACTGGTACGCTAGGGGCTGGCTAGGCGCGAAGGGCCAGCTAGGCGCAGAAGGGGGCGGCAGGCGCGCTAGGGGCCGGCGGGCGAGCTAGGTGCCGGCGGGGCGGTAGGCTAGGGCTAGGGGCGGAAGCGGGTGGGCGGACCTAACCTACTCATGATACCATGTTAGAATACGATAATGACTAGAAACAAGTGAGAACAATGGAGATATAGGGTTGGAGTTGTACCCTCTAAGAACATACACCTATCTAACCTACAACTTCTACATACAAACATATGTATAAGTTGACACGGACGCAGGGCCTCATATTCGTTTTGGGGCACGCTGATCGCTCAGGGTCCCCCCCTCATAGCTCCCTGTTTTTTCAGGCCTCGCAAAAAAAATCACGTTGATGAATCAGGGTCTTGTATAAATTTTGCACTGAATAAACAGGGTCAACTACAGAAAACATGCTGTTTAAAACCCGACATCCAAAAAGCAGAGGGGGGTCCCTCTTGATTGTTGAGTTCAGTGGGTGCAAAACGTGGCGAAAAAACAAAACGTCCCAGTGCCCCGAAATTTGTAACTGTTTGAAAACAAATGAGGTTTGCACAAATCCTATTGGTTGCGCGAGAGTATTAGCCAATATGGGCTCGAGGCCAAAAAATATTGACAGCCTGGCGCATCGTGCAGCCCCCCTGCGACGTTTGCCGCAGGCCACATGGGCCTCGGCTTTTTCTGCAAGGGGGGTTCAAGAGGGACCCCCCTCTGCTATTCCTCTTTTTCGTGCATTCCCTGGGCGAAAATCAAGTGGGGCCCCACTTGATTACCAAGTGGGGCCCGTTTTGACATGGCAAAATCGCGTGCCACGTCGTGCAGCCCACAAGGCGCGACGCGAAACGAAATTCGTACGGTACAGTGTCGTGTCAAATATGCCACCTGGGTTTGTTATGAGTATCGAATAGTGCGGGCTGCTGCCCAGCTCCAAAAAAAAAAAAAAAAAAAAAAAAAAAAAAGGCACCTCGACACACAAGGGGTGCTGCTAATCAAGAGGGGTCCCAACTTGATAACCCCCCTGCTATTTTGCCGTTGGGTTCCTGAATACATGCCCTGTATTTATCACAGGTTCCTAATTACAGTCTTGGTCGGTCACAATCAAATCAAGTTGGCGTGATTGACAGGGAGGGCGGGGCGGAAATTCAGAAATAACGAGGGGGGGGGGGTTGGGGCTCGGAATCCACTATTACACGTAGTATCAGGGTCGGTCTCTTAGAACTGAAGAATTGTTAGTAGAAGCACAAGGGAATATACCTAAGAGTGTTGTACCCTCTAAGAGGTGACCCTATACAGTCTATACAAATATGAGGTATATATATATGTTTGATACACCCCCTAGACTGCATAGGGGCAGGTCCTGAACAAACAGCTCAGGGCGGCACTACTAGTCCAGCCACTGAGACAGGGGTCTAAAGACCAGTAAAAAAGGAGTATAGACAAGGCAAGAACAAGATCAGGGCGGCACTACTATTCCAGCCACTGAGAGAGGACACAAGTCCAGTCCGAGTACACAGATAGATATATATAGGACAGTACAAAGTCAAGGTCCAAGCAAGTGAGAGGCTACAAGAACTAGACCGAGCTGTACACAGTGCCGCTGATGATCTTTAGGCGCAAGCGCCTTCGTAAAGATATCAGCTGTGTTGGCACCGGAGGCCAAGTGTACTACGCGAGCCTGACAGCGCTGCTGTAGCTCGCGCAGGAGGAAGCACCGCAGCTGAATATGCTTCGCTCTGCCGTCAAGTCGAGGCTCCTGACACAGGAGGATCATGGCCCTGTTGTCAGCATACAGGACCGGTGCAGAGCTACGCGGCTCACCAAAGTCAGTGAGCAAGAAGGTCAGCCAGCAGAGCTCCTGTGCCGCCATGGCACCAACATAGATCTCGGCCTCACAGCTGGACTGGGCAACAGACGAGGAGCGGGTAGCTCTCCACGAGACGGCACCTGAACCAAGGCTAAAGCAGTAGCCCTGGGAAGACATGAGAGTCTTGGCGTCGTCTGCCCAAGAAGCGTCTGTGTGTCCAGTAAGGACCACTGGCCTGCGTCCTCCTAGCACTAACCCCATGCCCAATGTACTTGCAAGATAACGCAAAACCCTCTTACCGGCAGACCAGTGCTGCGGTCGGTGTCTGCCTGTGGCCACAAAGCGAGCCAGGATGCTGAGAGGGTATGCGAGATCTGGGCGAGTGCAAGTCATCAGGTACATGAGGCAACCCACCAGCTCAGCGTAAGGACCACTGGGCTCTACCGCCTCCTCAGGAACAGGAGCGGAGAGTCTGTGGGCTAGCGGCAGAGGGGTGGGCTATGCAGAGGAGAACTGAAGACCAAACCTCTGAAGGACCTGGCGCACCAAGTGTGACTGAGTCAAGGTGATGGTGCACGCTGCTCTGTCCCTGGAGATCTGCAGGCCAAGGTAACGGCGCAGTTCTCCCAGGTCAGTGCAGGTGTGTCTCTTCAGCAGCTCTGCCTTCACGGAGGCCAGTGCGTCCCTGTCTGCTGTGGCGAAGACCAGGTCGTCTACGTAGACAAGGATGTAGAACGGAGTCTGGCCAGCACGAACAAAGAGCGAGGGGTCTGCAGAGGACGGGAAGAACTGCAGGTCAGCAAGGGTAGCATGCAGCGTGTCCTGCCACTCACGGGGAGCCTGCCGCAGGCCGTAGACGGGACGACGCAGGAGCCACTGGGTCCCAGGAGGGAAGGTGCCAGTGAAGCCCTGAGGGCGACGCAAGTAAACCTGCTCGTGTAGGCTGCCCTGAAGAAAGGCAGTGGAGAAGTCGAGGGAGTGAAGCTCGTAGTCACGCTGTGCTGCTAAGTGTAGCAGGACCCGAAGAGTAGTCATCTTCGGGGTCGGAGCGAAGGTCTGGAAGAAATCCACCCCCTCACGCTAACTGAAACCTCTAGCCACGTATCGCGCCTTGAAGACAGGCGGCTCTCCGGGATGGCGCTTCACCTTGAAGAGCCAGCGGCCATCGACTACGTTCACCCCAGGTGGGGGAAGTGCGTCGACGAAGGTGCCGGTGGATCTCCAAGATGCCATCTCCTGCTCCATGGCTGCTATCCACCGGGAGGCCCAGGGTCTCGAGGTCGCCTCAGCGTAAGTGCGAGGGGTCGGGATGTCGAAAGCGTCTGGGTCACCCTCAGGGACTAGCAGCATGGAACAGAGATGGGGAGCAGCCTCTGACAGGAAAGCAAGCTCGAACTGGCAGTCCTCCAGGACGTCACTGCCGAGGGCAGGAGCACCCCCGACAGACGGAGGACAGGCAGGGTCAGAGACCAGAGCGGTGGCGTAGTCAAGGCGGCGGGTAAAGGCAAAGTCAGCGACCATAGCGACAAGGGCGTCAAGGCTCGAAACCGGAACAGACGGGTCGGTAACAAGAGAGGCAAGGACCCGAGGAACAAGAGGACGGGCGGCACGAAGGTAGTCAGACAGAGGGGGGGGAGCAACGACAAGGGAGGACGGAGGAGGCGACGGGAGAAGGGGAGGACGGGACGCATGAGGACGAAGCAACATAGGGTGAGAGCGCGAGACAGGGGAGACAGGACGAGCACGAGAGGGACGGCGAGACCAGACGTGAGACGAAGGAGTCGGGTCAGGAGACAGAGGAGGGGACACAAGGGGGGGGGCGAGGGGGAAAACGAGCCGGGGACGAGTCCGGCGGAGGAAACACAGGGCCGTAGGCGGGAGGAGGAGGAGACGGCAGGAGAGGAGCGAGCGCCGGGTCAGGGGACGGAAGGACGAGCAGGCGAAGGGCTGACACCGGCGGGGACTGCTGCTGCGGCGGACCAACACCGACACTAGGACCGCAAGCTGCTCCACGACGACCCTCGGAACACTCCACTCCTGCACCCCCGGAAGGGACACCCCCGGGGTCCGAAACTCCTCGAGCACCGGTACCACCACCAGGGCTACCGAGACTAGCACCCACTCCAACGCCAGCACCCCCACAGTCAACGAACGGCTGCTGCAACGGCGGCGGAGGCTGCAGCGGCAACGACGGGTGCGGTGGAGGGGACGAAGGCAGGGACAGCAGAGGCGACGACGGCGGCAGAGGCGGTGGAGGCGGAGACACCTGGGGAGGGGCAGACGGCGAGGACTGCGCCGCAGGACCACCACAGTCCGAAGACTCCTCAACTGGGACAACCGACGGAAGAGGGGTTACGTGGGACACACCTGAGGGGGCAGGACGGGGAGGAGGAGGAGGAGGGGCAGGGACCACCTGGGAAGGAGAGACCAGGAACAGGGGGGGAGTAACCGGGGACCGCGATAGGGGAAACGACGGTAGAAGGAGATGGACTCGTCAAAGGTGACGTCGCGAGAGTGAAAGAAGCGGTGAGACGCCGGGTGGTAGAAGTGCCAGTCGGACGCGTCAAGAGGAAAACCGAGGAAGACGCAGGGAAGGGTGCGGGCAGTGAGCTTGTCCGTGCCGGAGGCACGAACGTGAGCCAGGCAGCCCCAGACGTGGAACACAGACGCGTCACCAGGAGACCCGGTCCAAAGACGGGTCGGCGAAACCTGCGGCCGCTGGGGGTGCGGCCACAGGTTAAGCTGGTGAGCAGCGTAGCGCACAGCGAACGGCCACAAAAAATGGGGTGCACCGGCATGGATCATGGAGGTGCGAGCCACTTCCATGACCAAACCGATGCGGCGCTCAGCAACCCCATTCTGCTATGGGGAGTCCGGCAGGGTGAACGTCTGGGTGATGCCCTCCGCACGGCAGAAGCGACCAAGGACACCTGAGGCGAACTCGCCACCACGGTCGGAGTGAAGACGCAAGACAGGGAGACCGCGGTGGACACGGGCAGAGACAAGCCAGGGGATGAGAGCGTCAGGCACGTCAGCCTTTCGCTCCAAGGGAAAGACTGTGGTGTAGCGAGTGAAGTCGTCGACAAGCACGAGGAAGTAGCGCTTTCGACGCGGCCCATGGACAGGGGCAGGGCCCCAGACGTCCATGTGCAGGGTCTGCAACGGCGCAGCGATAGGGGGAAACGAGGAGGAGTGAGGGGCACGGCGAAGCCGGCCCTCGACACAAGGCGTGCACGGTGGGGCGGGGGAGGAGGGAAACTC
Source organism: Closterium sp. NIES-67 (assembly GCA_027943415.1). Taxonomy (NCBI): domain Eukaryota; kingdom Viridiplantae; phylum Streptophyta; class Zygnematophyceae; order Desmidiales; family Closteriaceae; genus Closterium; species Closterium sp. NIES-67. The sequence goes on from BQMB01000150.1 coordinate 38,397, forward strand.
AGGGAACGAACCAGGGAGACCAAGGACGAGACCGTGCTGGGACATGTGACGCAGACGCGTGAGCGCAGGGTGACCTAGGCGGTGGTGCCACAAGAGAGTCGGGTGGGTGAGGGACCGACAAGAGCACTCAGCAGCAACCTGGGTAGACACAGCCACCTGGGGGGACGCCCCAGTCGGGGAAGGCACAGTGTCCAGTGTGAACAGGCCGGACAGCGGGTCCCGGGGGAACGTGGTAAGGGGGGCACCAGTGGCGGCCTCGGTACAGACAGCATACCGCTCGTGACCAGGGAACGTAGTGGTGATGCCAAGGTCCTGGAGGCAGCCGACACCAACTAGGTTCCTGGAGAACGAGGGGATATGCAGACCTGTGAGAGAGCCCGAAGGAACCGCCGGACAGGGAAGGGTGGTGGAACTGCGGGCGACTACTGGACCGCCAGAGGGGTCAGCAAGAGAAACGGCAGCAGGAGCAGGAAGCGGCGTCAGCGTAGTGGAGTCGCGGAAGAAACACCGGGAAGCGCCAGAGTCCAAGGTGAAGGAAAGCGAGGCAGTGGCGTCCGGCGACGGGGCGACGGCAGAAGCACCGAGGCTTAACAAGGCATGAGATCCTACGCCTGACGCAGCAGGGGAGTCTAAGCTAGGCACACCTACACTAGGCAACAAGGGGTAATAAGAGGGAAGCACACTAGAGTCATCAGCATACATCACATGCAGGGCAGCTACAATGGCATCCATGTCCAAGTCAAAGATCTGAACCCTACGACTAAGCAAACTGTGCCAGTCCGCGAGGTCGGGCGACGGGCCGAAGCGCTGGTGGAACAGGTCGTCCAGGCGACGAAAACAGCGAGGAGTGGAGTGACCGAGCTTACCGCAAACGAAGCCGCGGCGAGGACCGGTCTGGATCTGGTATCGACAGCGCACGCCTCCGGACCCACCACCTGGCACACCACCACGCGCACGGCCACCACCAGCTCCAGGCCACCCGGGCGGGAGGGCACTCGCCTGCCTCGGCTGCTGCGACTAGTGCGGCTGCTGCGGCTGCTGCGACGGCGGCGACAACTGCTCAGCTGGAGCGGGCGGGGTCACCTCGTCCGCTCCAGCACCAGACGGTCCGCCTCCACCACCACCCCCACCTGCACCCCCTCCTCCTCCACCGCGCCCAGCCTTGGGGCGGCGGCCCTTCCCCGAACGGAACTGCGCTACGGCAGCGGTCTCAGCCACAGCAGCAGAACCATCGGAGAAGGTGCACTGAGCGGGGGCACAACCCTGAAAGATAGGGATCGGCACAGTGCCGCTCGCCTGGGCGATGGAGCGGTGGCGGGCCTCAATCACAGTCAGTGTGTCTACAAAGTCTGTGAGGGTGAGGTCACCAGGGTGAATGCTAAGGAACTGGTCGCGAGCGGCGGCAAAGCGGTCAGGGAGACGGGTGGCAAGCAGGTAGAGGGTAGGGGTCATGGGCGACTGGTGGGCGCTAAGCTGTGCGGCAGTGCAGGCAGCGCGCCAGGTCTCGTCTATAGTGCGCAGGTGGGCAGCTAGGTCCGCGACAGTGGGGAAAGACGCAAGGTCTAGAAAGAGCATAGGGAGGACCAGGCGACCTACGGATGCAGCAGGCAGGGTGGAATAGCGGTTGATGACAGCATCTAAGAAGGCCTGAGCGGTAGTGATAGACCTAAAGCGGGGACGCTCAGACAGGGGTAGGGCATTGCTAATGGCAAGCTGCGCGTTAGCGTCTCGGGAAAGCCAGATAGAGCGAGCAAGGGCAGCAGCGGCAGCAGACTCGCGCTCAGCGGAGGTGGGGTCAACGGGCAGCACAACAGGAGGGTCTGGGCAGGGAAGCGTACCGTCAAGGTGTGCCGAAAGCGAGTGACCATCCTGCCGCTGTCCAGTGAGGTGGCATCGGAGGTCCGCAAGCCACGCCTCGAACTCAAGAGGCTGGCCGTCAGCGTCAAAGCGAAGCTCCGCCACCATCAGGAACAGTGCAGTGCAGGGCGGTGCAGTGCAGTGCGGTGCAGTGCGATGCAGTGCGGTGCAGTGCGGTACAGTGCGGTGCAGTGTGGTACAGTGCGGTGCAGCGCGGTGCAGTGCGGTGCAGGGCGGTACAGTGCGGTGCAGGGGGGGGTGGAGAACCGTACCAGGGAGAGTGCAGAACGGACGGTCGGAGGGCCGGCGAGGAAGGGCCGGAAGTCGACGCGGGGCCGGCCGGGACGAGCGCGGGAGCCGGCTGGAACGGGCGCGGGACCGGCAGGAACGGGCGCGGGCCGGCTGGGACAGACGCGGGGCCGGCTGGGACAGGTGCAGGGGCGACCTGGACGGGCACGGGGCCGGCTGAGACAGGTGCTGGGGCGGCCGGGACAGGGCACGGGGCCGGCTGGGACGGTCGCGGGGCCGGCAGGGACGGTCGCGGGGCCGGCTGGGACAGTCGCGGGCCGGCTGGGACGGTCGCGGGGCCGGCAGGGACGGTCGCGGGGCCAGCAGGGACGGTCGCGGGGCCGGCGGGGACGGTCGCGGGGCCGGCTGGGACGGTCGCGGGGCCGGCTGGGACGGTCGCGGGGCCGGCTGGGTCGGTCGCGGGGCCGGCTGGGTCGGTCGCGGGGCCGGCTGGGACGGTCGCGGGGCCGGCTGGGACGGTCGCGGGGCCGGCTGGGTCGGTCGCGGGGCCGGCTGGGCCGGCTGGGACGGTCGCGGGGCCGGCTGGGACGGTCGCGGGGCCGGCTGGGACGGTCGCGGGGCCGGCTGGGATGGTCGCAGGGCCGGCTGGGACGGTCGCGGGGGCGGCTGGGACGGTCGCGGGGCTGGAGCGACGGACTAGGAAGCGCGACGTGCTAGGAAAGGCGCGACAGGCTAGGAAAGGCGCGACAGGCTAGGTAAGGCGCGACGGGCTAGGAGTCGCGCGACAGGGCCAGGAGGCACCAACGGGGGGCGCGACGGGGCCCAGGGGGCGCGACGGGGCCCAGGGGGCGCGACGGGGCCCAGGGGGGCGTGACGGGGCCCAGGAGGGGCGTGACGGGGCCTAGGGGGCGCGACGGGACCCAGGGGGGCGCGACGGGCCCAGGGGGGGGCGCGACTGGTCCTAGGTGACGCGACGGGGCCTAGGGGGCGCGACGCACGGGGGTAGATCCTAGGGCGGAAGCGTGGGCGAGCGGTGGGACCTACCTACTGCTGATACCATCTTAGAACTGAAGAATTGTTAGTAGAATGATAGTACAAGGGAATATACCTAAGAGTGTTGTACCCTCTAAGAGGTGACCCTATACAGTCTATACAAACATGAGGTATATATATATATACGTTTGACACGGTCCCCAATACGACGCTGGAAAAACAGGCCTCACTACACTATTCACACTGATCAATCTGAGTTCACTTCAAAAAAACGCTGAAATTTCAGGCCCGTATTTAAAAAAAACCCTGTCTCATCAGGGTCACCTTCGAAAAAAACCCTGATTTTACCCTGAATCAGGGTAAAAAGCCTGCAATCTGAGGCCCTGCACGGACGGCACGGGCTCGGCCTCGGACGGCGCGGGCGGCGTGGTTGGCGCGGACAGCGCAGGCGGCTCGGGCACGGCTAGGGCACGGGCGCGGGCGTGGCTCGGGCTAGGGCACGGCAAGGACACGGGCTAGGGGCCTAAGCATAAGCGGGGAGGGGGGACCTAACCTAGCGTGATACCATCTTTGAATAACGCAATGACTAGAATGAGGCATACAGGCAGGTTTTGTGCTATGGTGCTGTACTCGCTATAAGCATGCAACTATCTACCCTATAACAATATATAGATATGTTGACAAGGAGGGGAGATACAAGTACAATGTGTTGTCCCCTCTACGAGCTACCCTAGCTAGGTTATAACAAACATATCTAAACTATGCACAAGCGAACACCAACTCATTGAAATACAGAGCTTCACTACGTGCTGCAAAACATTACTGTTACACAATACAAATACAACATATTGGACAAACCATACCCTGGCACGTCCCTAACATATCGTACGTGGCTGGGAGTAGGAACACAAATCACAAGTCTGGCAACCACAACCTATTGGGGGCACACTCCAGGGCACACAATCTGCTCGCCGCATGCATTCGTATACTTGAGAGGCTTCTTCCTAGCCCCGCACATGCCAGGCGGGCACTTGGTCCTGAAAGTAGGGCAGGAGTGTAAGCAGGAAACAAAGCAAGGCATGGAGGAAAGTGAATCGAAGTGGTTAAGAGAAGGTAAGAGCGAGTCCAAATAGTTGAAACCATAAGAGGATTGGCTAGACAGCATGTGCTGGCAGCAACAAGGAGAGATGCGCATAGCAAATAACCTGTTGAACAAACATGGCTACAACTAGCGCTAGCGTATGGCATGCATTGCATGGGAAATTGGGCATTTCGGAAAAGAACATAGCAACCCGCTCGTAGTAGAAGCGGTTGGCAAGACAGTCGCTTTAGAAGACGCTCGACAAACGACTCACCTGCAGCATCGGCTCAGCTTCTTGTTAGACTTCACTGGGCGGCAAGAGAATTCCGTAACACCTGGAGCCGTGCACTGCGCGGGTGCTGTGCAGACCTTGCCATCCTGCCGTTAGAGAAAACCGCAGAGACATTTATAGCACAACATCAAATATAGTCCAAGTACATTTCCTCCCGTGGGGGAGCTCCTTGACATCCTTGTGCTTCTATCCTAGGGCCCTAGCCTCCAACCCATCGTCCTCGCATCCTCGGTATAAGTGGGTACAAAGCATACATGGGAGGCATGATTCCTTGTATAGAGGACGAAACACGAAGAGAACGAGAGGCACGTACGATAGTATTGGGGACGCATCGGCCGTACTGGAAGTTGCACACCGATGCGAACGCCGCCTTGCTGCAGATCAAAACCGCCGAGCGAGCGGGAGGGGGAGAGAGCGGAGAGGGGGGGTGGGGTTGTGGGGGGGAAATAGTAGGGGGACGTGGGGAGAGAAGGAATAAGGAACGGAGAAAATGGGGAGGGGAGAGAAGAGAGGTGAGAGGGTTTGTAGGGTATCGGGAACCATCAGCGCCTCCATCGACACTGACAGCGATAGCGTCGGCAGTCCACCATTCGCAAAAAAACCCCTGACTCCAATCGCCTAGAAACACCATTTGCTCAGTCGCATGGAAACCTCACTGACTCCAATTTTTATTAGTACTTAATGCAATGCGACGCAAAGCAGGCATCGAAGTGTTGACGACATCGCACTCAGAATTCACCCCACTGTAGCCACCAGTAACCCGCGGCCACCGGTTACTACTCGCTGCACATTCGGCAGATGGCGACTGACGGCTCACTGTAGTCACACTGACGCCCCACTGTAGTCACACTCACGGCTCGTTGTAGGAGCAGCTGCCGCAGACGGTAATAGAGGCCTTTTCAATGTTGGCGGTGGATCCGGGCATGCAGTTATAGAACACGCCGCACTGCCTCGTCTCGCGCTTCGGACACTGGTACTTGTTCGCGCACCCGGGCCGCACCTGCGCCACGACGGCGCTCGGACCGCAGGTGAAAACGGTGAGCAGGACGAGCAGCAGCAGCGTGGGGAGCGCGTGGAGGGTGGAGAGTATCGACATGACTCGCGAAACGCGAGGAGCGATGATAGAAGCAGAGTAAAACTGTGGTTTTTTTTCTATTTTCCCCCTCTCTTTCTCTTTCTCCTTTTTTGTCGTGCTAACGCTGACGCGGCTTTTGCCTTGGTATTCCCTATTTCCCCCCTGTACGGTAAGATTCGACGACAGCCTAAACTGCACCTGGAAACCCTCGATCGACTTCGAGTTTCGACGCGGGCTACTCAACAACAACTCGGAAGAACCTAGGGAGAAAGGCGAGGGACCAGAGCGTGTCGAGACTCTGGCTTGGGAAGAATGGCACACGGAACACGGACGACGGAGCACGGAGCTCACTGGGTTGGGAATGGGGGAGTTTGGGGAAGACGGACCACCAGCCCTCCTGCTCGACGGAGAATCTGGCTGATGGAACAGAACCCGTTAGTGCTTGTAGTCTGCTGGAGCAATTCGACTGTGACGGACGGAGTGAATGTGGAATGACAGAGTTCTGTCTGTCTGCGTGTTGTGTGGCCAGCTACTCCTGCTTTTGCCTGTCTCTGCTGTTTTGTGTGTTGCTGCGTCTGTCAGTCCAATCGTACATTCGCTGATGGCGGGCAGGAATTCCCCAAGAATTGTCATGCCATGTACAGCCGCATCTGACGGAAAATATTACTGTGGTAGACGGCGCACTCTGTGCCGCGGGCAGCGCCGTTGCAATGCAAAACAAGCAAGAGCACCATGACCCCAGCGATCAGGTGTTTTCCCTGGGGCTTACTGTGCCAAGCGAGGAGGACCGAGCGGGGATCGTTTAGCGGGGAATGAAGGGCTGGATGGAAGGGTTTGGGTTGGCCAGAATGGCCTAAACAATGGTCTAAACCACGAGTCAACCGGTAACGTGTGCAATGTAAACGGCACCTTACTAGAATCAGCTTGATGCAGGTGTCGAAGCTCTGTGTCCGGGATGGCGTCGCAGGTAGAGAAACACCTGCGTCGCAAGCGCACACCTGACCTGACCATTCTCCAGCGCCCCATTCCCTGGATTGGCTGGATGCCACAACCGATACAAAACAACTGTACAAAGGCCACACATAACACCTGTCATGCGTTCCTGCAGTTCGGTCCTCATCTCCTGGCAAAAATTGATGCATCATCCAGAGATAGGTTGCCCTTGTAGCGGTAGTCCTCCCAAATCGTGTAATGTGGCCTTTGTTACAATGACTTGCTCATAAGAACAAATCTTGATTGATGCAGTTTGTCGAAATGTTCGATATACCCTGATTAGGAAGCTGCGGTAGGTATGAAATTATTAATTAAATAAATAAGCAGATTCAAGATTCGCCTATCTTAGGTTAGGAAAGTGATGCCGTGCATCGTCTTTGCAATATTTGCTTCTACGTCCTAATTACAATGGATAGGTAGCCTAGGGCCCATCTCAAGCTGACATTGTATTGTCATAAGCCCCCTATTTAACACCCCTTGTGTAAGCCCGGTGCACTAAGCGCCCAATTTCAACGCAGGCATATCGTATGGACAACGAGACTGCAAGAAATGAGGGTGTGGTGCCTAGAGGATCAAGTGCCAAGGCTAAGGACATTGATCGTGGGCATAGGTAACGATTTAAAGACGTTAAATTCGCTGGCTTTGTAGGATGATCTGATGAGAGTAGCTGAACAGCATTCTTTTTTCACATACCAGTCTTATTGACATGCTGTTTCCAGCGAAATCACATATGCTCCCTAGCTGGTGGTACAGATGTCACGGTATCCACGGAAATAGCAAAGGCGAAACGTGGTGAGCTTTCGGGAAGAATTAATTGATGATGTTTACAGAAAATAGACGCAACGCATATCTTAATGAAGAGAGCGTTCAGTACTTCGTTCATAATACATGAGCTGGCCTGCGATGCTACGACCCAATCGCCGCGAGAATCGCACGCAGCTGGCTTTATTTGCAACCATCCAGCTGTCTGGGCATAACAGCAGGGTGGTTGCGGAGTGTAGCCTCCGAGTAAACACTATCGCCTCGTCACCTGATCCTGATCACCTGCCGCTCCAGCCGCTGGTAACGGCTCGTGACCAGTAATGTCTACTTCTTCCTGGCCGCTTCCTCGGGGCAGTTGGTGGGGCAATTCATGGTGTACCCGCAGAGGTTCCTGTAGTTGAGAGTCTTGTTTCCCGTGCCGCAGAGGCCGGGGGGACACGTGGTCCGGCAGCAGCGGTGGGGAATGGAGACGCCGCCATAGCCGTTGATGGGCATGCACTTGAAGTTGGGGTCGCCGCATTTGTCGCCCTTCTTGCACGTCTTGCCGTCCTGAGGAGGAGAAAACGGGAGGGAGAGCATGAGCGACAGACGTAAGCAGGGGCGAGCGATCATGCTATAACGGCGCGAATAATCGGGCGTGCGTCGATCGTATTAATCGTGGGAGAAGCGTGAATTCCGGAATGACAGAAGAAAGCCGCTTTTTGCCGCCAGGAGTGAAAAGGCAAGCAAAACAAAAACACGTACGATGGTGTTATTCATGCAGCGGCCGTATTTGAAGTTGCACGTGGCTTCCGGCGCGTCGAACTTGGGGAGATACGCGCAGTTGTCGCAGACGACGTAGCTGTCGACCTGGTTCCAGTCGCTCACGACGTTGCACGTCTTCCACACGCCGCACAACCGCGTTGTGCGCTGCGGACACGTGTATTTCTGGATGCAGCCGGGGCGGAGCTGCGCGACGGCGCAGAGCGCCGTGCAGAGCAGCGCCACAAGCGCTGACGCTGCGAACACACTTGCGCGAGCCATGGAGCGAACTTCGCTGTCTTGAAGACCTTTCTCAGATACTAGACGAACTTCTGTTGCGAAGCACCGTGACTGATCCTAGCAGAGATCTATACTCGTCTCTCAAGTTTCGTAGTAGGATGCTGCGTTGTGAAGTGACGGAGAGACAGGACGAGCAACCGAGTTATCGAAAGCAATTCCAAGCTGTAGTATGGAGGTAGGGATAGGTGGAGGTGTTTTCAATTGCAAGGAGGAATGCATCTGTTTGGGAAATGAGAATTGGAGATTGAGGCAAGCATGTGGGAGAAACAACCCACGTCGAGTCGCGTAGAGCTGGTTTGTGAGGGGACGGTGGAACTTCTTGGCCCTTCGTTCAGTTGGGGAGGCCCATGTGAGCCGTTGGATGGGGAGTTTGTGCTTGTGGTTGGCAGTTTTGCGCCTCGGCGCATGTGGGTTTGAGGCAGTGTGGGCAGGTGTTGGTGCGACCTGGAGTCAAACCACAACTGGGTAGGGGTTGTCTGCTACTGGGTTTGGAAAATGCCATGCCGAAGGTCGCTTTCTTTTGACACATGGCTAAGTGCTGCATATTACGGAAGGTGTATAGGGCCTGATACTTCTAAGTGTGAAGTTTATGCTAGTTGTCGCACTTAGTCCAGTTGTCTCAACTGGCTGGAAGCGCGGGACTGGAAGTAGGATGCACTACACCTGCACACCTGAGGGGTGTTGCGTGACAGCTTCGAATATCCTGGTTGCCCTGCTGAATCTGCAGCAAGGTCTGCTTCGTTAGTGGTCCTAGCAGATGTTTTTCGTTGCAGTTGATAAATTTATCTGGTACATACACGACCACCAGCGTTTCTTCCCTCCAAACCCTATAGATAGCTCGAAATTCCATTTTGGGTTTCTCCATAAACATATTTATGGTTTATATTTTCCAAACGACCCAATAGAACGTGAAGTCGCATTTTATCATGTTTTTATAATGATGTGCTAATATGTGCATTTGTGATTACAATGGTTAGTTAATCAACAAAAATATGTTTTCTATTAAAAATCCAAGTGCCCCATTTTGGCTCTAAGTTCGATAAATATTCCGAAAGACTGGTCCTCCATAGGGCTTCTCCCTCTTTCTTCAGTATCCTTAGCTCTTTTCTAAGAGTGTCTTCTGTGCCATGTAATTGTGATGTATGGGATTTGCAATCTTCGGCCTTGATAACTTTACCGCGAATCCACATCCTGTGGACTTCGAGAATCTCCCGTACACTCAACTTGAGGGTGTGATCACCAGATCATAGATCAAAAACTATCTTGTGCAAGCTCGCGATCAGCAGCATACACGCTTCCGTTCTGGCAACCCCACAGTCCTATTGATTCTAGCGAACATGCCGGACCTCACGCTAACTGCGGCTCCGGGTGATTACCGAGCCGTCCTCCCCTCCCTCACAGCGTCTATCGCGGGAATCACTCTCCCGATCGCCTCCCCTCCCCCTTCCGCCGCCGCTTCGGGCCGTCAAGCCGCGGGTCCGCGCGACGATCCCATTTTCGGCGCTGCGCCGTGTTTGGCGGGGCCCGACGGTCTTCGCCTGTACGATACTGTAGCAGCCGCCCGATTCATCGCCGCGGGAAGCGGAGCAGCAGGGGTGACGCTGCTTCCCGCCGATAGCTCTGTGGAAGCCATCCGTACGTCCGTCTCGTCCGATCCCCTCCGCTCCCCTCCGCTTCCCTCACGATAAGCGCGGTGACTTTTGAGTCGACTCAAAAGTCACCTCGATAGCTCTGTGGATGCCATCCGTACGTCCGTCTCGTCCGATCCTCTCCTCTTCCTTCCCCGTGTTGGTCTTGGGGTACCTATCTGCGGATCTTTTGAGTCGACTCAAAAGTCACCTTGGGATACCTATTTGCGGATCTCTGGAGGGCCTGTTCCGTTAGTGTCGTTTTCGTTTTCCAGCAACTGCGAAGCATTTCGCGTGTTGATGTCGATGGCTTCGTGAGTCTACTTGAGTCGTGTATTCCCCCATATGGGCCAGACGTCTTCACCCCCATTGCGTAATCCCATTCCCCTGTGTCGTGCATCCGCATTCGCCCGCTCGCGTTCCTCGCCCTTTCGCATGATCCGTCGCGCATTCGCTCACTTCCCCCTTCGCGGCCGTCCCCCTTCGCATTCGTCGCCCTTTCGCATTCGTCGCCGTTTCACCTTCGTCGCCCGTTCGCTTCCGTCGCCCATTCCCCCCTTTCTCCAGTAGTCCGTCTCTACCAGCCAGCCTCCACATGCCTGCCAGCCCACTAGCCATAGAACTCCTCTGTCCGTTTCTTTAGTGCCTGGATCTCTTCGGCAACACTGAACCTTTTATATAACCACAGTTTGCAGAGTGTGTGTGTGTGATTGTCAGTACCTGAGAGGGTTCGGGGGTTAACGGGAAATCTTGTGCTTTTTTTAGTTGACTCTGTTATTGTCACGCTGATATTGCACCATGGACGTTAAGCAGGTGCTGCTGCCCTGTGACTGTATTGAGAGGTGACTGTAATGACTTTTGAGTCGACTCAAAGTATCTCCATTACCAGTTTTTTTGCACATGTTTAGGTGCGGAGGAGTGGCTGTATTGGGAGGCGAGGCGACTATTGATTTTTTAGTAAACTTAAGCATGCCTTTTACCTACATGTTTATCTGCACATGTACAGGTGTGGAGGAGTGGCTGTATTGGGAGGTGACTGTACTGCAGCCTCAGGTGCTGGCAGCAGCAGCAGGCCACATCCAAGGTCCCACAAAAGACGTCTCCGACCGCCTTGAGCAGGCGTTTGCCGCCCACCCCAAGCACATTCTGGGCGGCACTGATCTGTCTCTTGTGGATCTTGCTGTTTGGAGCGATCTGCTGCTGCTGTTTGGCCCGGGCGGCAAGCTTTCGTCGGACTCCGAGTCGCCGCTGGCCAAGTGGTTCAGGTGAAAATCAGGGGCTCTTACTCTTGTTGAGGTGCTTCTGATGGAGAGGAGGGGCGTGGGGAGAAGAAGGGGAGAGGGGGGAGGAGGGTGGGGATGGGCATAGCAAGCTGGATTGCTGTGATGGACCAATGCAATTCATTCTCACATTTCCACCTCGCCCTTTCCCTCCTCCCGCTCCCCCCCCCCCGTCCTCTCTCCCTTCCCCTTTTTTTCCATCTTCCCCTTGTCCTCCCTTGCTGAAGGACATGGGAGAGCGACTCTCGTTTCACGGCTGCTGTAACTGCAGCGCTCGGCTCTGCTTCCCCGGAGGCGTTCGTTCAGTCAGCTGCTGCCCAGTTCGCCTCGCAGATGGCCGTGGCACCCGGGCAGGTTGAGAAAAATGTTGTGAAGCTGCCCGAGCCTGGCAAGCGGAATGTGATGGTGACGAGTGCGCTGCCCTACGTGAATAACGTGCCGCACCTTGGGAACATCATCGGATGTGAGTTGAATAACGTGCCGCACCTTAGGAACATCATCGGATGTGAGTTGAATAACGTGCCGCACCTTAGGAACATCATCGGATATGAGTTGAATAACGTGCCGCACCTTGGGAACATCATCGGATGTGAGTTGAATAACGTGCCGCACCTTGGGAACATCATCGGATGTGAGTTGAATAACGTGCCGCACCGTGAGGAACATCATTGGATGTGAGTTGGATAATGTTCCGCACCTTGGGAATATCATTGGATGTGAGTTAAATAATGTTGAGCTCGTGGATATATGACAGGAGGGTGCGTTGGGAAAAGCCCGACCGATCATGTCAGAATGGGATTTCTATAAATCTGAGTCTCTTAGAAGTCTCGCTCCCTCCCCTCCCCCCTTCCCCTCCTCCCCCCCCCCAGCATTCCCTGCTCCCCCCTTGTGCGTTGTTCCCCAGGTTTGCTGAGCGCTGACATGTCTGCACGGCACTGTTTCGTTCAGGGTGATTTTTTGTTTGGCTCAAGAATCTCCTTCCCTCTCCCCCCCCACATTTTCTGCTCCCCTCTTGTGCGTTGTGCCCCAGGTGTGTTGAGTGCTGACATGTCTGCACGGCACTGTTACATTCAGGGCTCCTTAAAAGAGGCCCCCCCTCGGCCACCCCCTGCTCCCACCGGCCACACCCCTCTCCCCTCTCACCTCGCCCCTCGCCCCTCGCCCCTCGCTCCTCGACCCGCTCCCCGCCCCGCTCCCCTCTCCCCTCTCCCCTCTCCCCTCTCCCCTCTCCCCCACAGGCGTTTTGAGCGCGGACGTGTTTGCGCGGTACTGCCGGCTGCGCGGGTACAACGTGATCTTCATGTGCGGCACGGACGAGTACGGCACGGCCACCGAGACCAAGGCCATGGAGGAGAAGGTCACTCCCCGGCAGATATGCGACAAGTGAGAAAGTGGGGTGTAATGTGACAGGTAAGAGAGGCAGGCAGGCAGGTGTGGGTCACAGAGTGATCTCCATCTTCATGTGCGGCACGGACGACTACGGCACTTTTGAGGCGCCTCAAAATGCGTCACGGACGACTACGGCACTTTTGAGGCGCCTCAAAAGGCGTCACGGACGACTACGGCACTCTTGAGGCGCCTCAAAAGGCGGCACGGACGAGTACGGCACTTTTGAGGCGCCTCAAAAGGCGGCACGGACGAGTACGGCACGTTTGAGGCGCCTCAAAAGGCGGCACGGACGACTACAGCACTTTTGAGGCCCCTCAAAAGGCGGCACGGACGACTACGGCACTTTTGAGGCGCCTCTAAAGGCGGCACGGACGAGTACGGCACTTTTGAGGCGCCTCAAAAGGCGGCACGGACAACTATGGCACTTTTGAGGCGCCTCAAAAGGCGGCACGGACGACTACGGCCCTTTTGAGGCGCCTCAAAAAGCGGCACAGACGACTACGGCACTTTTGAGGCGCCTCAAAAGCCAGCACAGACGACTACGGCACTTTTGAGGCGCCTCAAAAGGCGGCACGGACAACTGCGGCACTTTTGAGGCGCCTCAAAAGGCGGCACGGACGAGTACGGCACTTTTGAGGCGCCTCAAAAGGCGGCACGGACAACTATGGCACTTTTGAGGCGCCTCAAAAGGCGGCACGGACGACTACGGCACTTTTGAGGCGCCTCAAAAAGCGGCACAGACGACTACGGCACTTTTGAGGCGCCCCAAAAGCCAGCACAGACGACTACGGCACTTTTGAGGCGCCTCAAAAGGCGGCACGGACAACTACGGCACTTTTGAGGCGCCTCAAAAGGCGGCACGGACGAGTACGGCACTTTTGAGGCGCCTCAAAAGGCGGCACGGACAACTATGGCACTTTTGAGGCGCCTCAAAATGCGTCACGGACGACTACGGCACTTTTGAGGCGCCTCAAAAAGCGGCACAGACGACTACGGCACTTTTGAGGCGCCTCAAAAGCCAGCACAGACGACTACGGCACTTTTGAGGCGCCTCAAAAGGCGGCACGGACAACTACGGCACTTTTGAGGCGCCTCAAAAGGCGGCACGGACGAGTACGGCACTTTTGAGGTGCCTCAAAAGGCGGCACGGACGACTACGGCACTTTTGAGGCGCCTCAAAATGCGTCACGGACAAGTACGGCACTTTTGAGGCGCCTCAAAAGGCGGCACGGACGAGTACGGCACTTTTGAGGCGCCTCAAAAGGCGGCACGGACGACTACGGCACTTTTGAGGCGCCTCAAAAGGCGGCACGGACGACTACGGCACTTTTGAGGCACCTCAAAATGCGGCACGGACGACTACGGCACTTTTGAGGCGCCTCAAAAGGCGGCACGGACGACTACGGCACTTTTGAGGCGCCTCAAAAGGCGGCACGGACGACTACGGCACTTTTGAGGCGCCTCAAAAGGCGGCACGGACGACTACGGCACTTTTGAGGCGCCTCAAAAAGCGGCACAGACGACTACGGCACTTTTGAGGCGCCTCAAAAGGCGGCACAGACGACTACGGCACTTTTGAGGCGCCTCAAAAGGCGGCACGGACAACTACGGCACTTTTGAGGCGCCTCAAAAGGCGGCACGGACGAGTACGGCACTTTTGAGGTGCCTCAAAAGGCGGCACGGACGACTACGGCACTTTTGAGGCGCCTCAAAATGCGTCACGGACAAGTACGGCACTTTTGAGGCCTCAAAGGCACGGCACTACGGCACTTTTGAGGCGCCTCAAAAGGCGGCACGGACGAGTACGGCACTTTTGAGGCGCCTCAAAAGGCGGCACGGACGACTACGGCACTTTTGAGGCGCCTCAAAAGGCGGCACGGACGACTACGGCACTTTTGAGGCGCCTCAAAATGCGGCACGGACGACTACGGCACTTTTGAGGCGCCTCAAAAGCGGCACGGACGACTACGGCACTTTTGAGGCGCCTCAAAAGGCGGCACGGACGACTACGGCACTTTTGAGGCGCCTCAAAAGGCGGCACGGACGACTACGGCACTTTTGAGGCGCCTCAAAAGGCGGCACGGACGAGTACGGCACTTTTGAGGCGCCTCAAAAGGCGGCACGGACGACTACGGCACTTTTGAGGCGCCTCAAAAGGCGGCACGGACGACTACGGCACTTTTGAGGCGCCTCAAAAGGCGGCACGGACGACTACGGCACTTTTGAGGCGCCTCAAAAGGCGGCACGGACGACTACGGCACTTTTGAGGCGCCTCAAAAGGCGGCACGGACGACTACGGCACTTTTGAGGCGCCTCAAAAGGCGGCACGGACGACTACGGCACTTTTGAGGCGCCTCAAAAGGCGGCACGGACGACTACGGCACTTTTGAGGCGCCTCAAAAGGCGGCACGGACGACTACGGCACTTTTGAGGCGCCTCAAAAGGCGGCACGGACGACTACGGCACTTTTGAGGCGCCTCAAAAGGCGGCACGGACGACTACGGCACTTTTGAGGCGCCTCAAAAGGCGGCACGGACGACTACGGCACTTTTGAGGCGCCTCAAAAGGCGGCACGGACGACTACGGCACTTTTGAGGCGCCTCAAAAGGCGGCACGGACGAGTACGGCACTTTTGAGGCGCCTCAAAAGGCGGCACGGACGACTACGGCACTTTTGAGGCGCCTCAAAAGGCGGCACGGACGACTACGGCACTTTTGAGGCGCCTCAAAAGGCGGCACGGACGACTACGGCACTTTTGAGGCGCCTCAAAAGGCGGCACGGACGACTACGGCACTTTTGAGGCGCCTCAAAAGGCGGCACGGACGACTACGGCACTTTTGAGGCGCCTCAAAAGGCGGCACGGACGACTACGGCACTTTTGAGGCGCCTCAAAAGGCGGCACGGACGACTACGGCACTTTTGAGGCGCCTCAAAAGGCGGCACGGACGACTACGGCACTTTTGAGGCGCCTCAAAAGGCGGCACGGACGACTACGGCACTTTTGAGGCGCCTCAAAAGGCGGCACGGACGACTACGGCACTTTTGAGGCGCCTCAAAAGGCGGCACGGACGACTACGGCACTTTTGAGGCGCCTCAAAAGGCGGCACGGACGACTACGGCACTTTTGAGGCGCCTCAAAAGGCGGCACGGACGAGTACGGCACTTTTGAGGCGCCTCAAAAGGCGGCACGGACGAGTACGGCACTTTTGAGGCGCCTCAAAAGGCGGCACGGACGACTACGGCACTTTTGAGGCGCCTCAAAAGGCGGCACGGACGAGTACGGCACTTTTGAGGCGCCTCAAAAGGCGGCACGGACGACTACGGCACTTTTGAGGCGCCTCAAAAGGCGGCACGGACGACTACGGCACTTTTGAGGCGCCTCAAAAGGCGGCACGGACGACTACGGCACTTTTGAGGCGCCTCAAAACAAAAGAGGCGCCTCAAAAGGCGGCACGGACGACTACGGCACTTTTGAGGCGCCTCAAAAGGCGGCACGGACGACTACGGCACTTTTGAGGCGCCTCAAAAGGCGGCACGGACGACTACGGCACTTTTGAGGCGCCTCAAAAGGCGGCACGGACGACTACGGCACTTTTGAGGCGCCTCAAAAGGCGGCACGGACGACTACGGCACTTTTGAGGCGCCTCAAAAGGCGGCACGGACGACTACGGCACTTTTGAGGCGCCTCAAAAGGCGGCACGGACGACTAAAAGACTACGGCACTTTTGAGGCGCCTCAAAAGGCGGCACGGACGACTACGGCACTTTTGAGGCGCCTCAAAAGGCGGCACGGACGATACGCACTTTTGAGCGCTCAAAAGCGCCGGACGACTACGGCACTTTTGAGGCGCCTCAAAAGGCGGCACGGACGACTACGGCACTTTTGAGGCGCCTCAAAAGGCGGCACGGACGACTACGGCACTTTTGAGGCGCCTCAAAAGGCGGCACGGACGACTACGGCACTTTTGAGGCGCCTCAAAAGGCGGCACGGACGACTACGGCACTTTTGAGGCGCCTCAAAAGGCGGCACGGACGACTACGGCACTTTTGAGGCGCCTCAAAAGGCGGCACGGACGAGTACGGCACTTTTGAGGCGCCTCAAAAGGCGGCACGGACGACTACGGCACTTTTGAGGCGCCTCAAAAGGCGGCACGGACGACTACGGCACTTTTGAGGCGCCTCAAAAGGCGGCACGGACGACTACGGCACTTTTGAGGCGCCTCAAAAGGCGGCACGGACGACTACGGCACTTTTGAGGCGCCTCAAAAGGCGGCACGGACGACTACGGCACTTTTGAGGCGCCTCAAAAGGCGGCACGGACGACTACGGCACTTTTGAGGCGCCTCAAAAGGCGGCACGGACGACTACGGCACTTTTGAGGCGCCTCAAAAGGCGGCACGGACGACTACGGCACTTTTGAGGCGCCTCAAAAGGCGGCACGGACGACTACGGCACTTTTGAGGCGCCTCAAAAGGCGGCACGGACGACTACGGCACTTTTGAGGCGCCTCAAAAGGCGGCACGGACGACTACGGCACTTTTGAGGCGCCTCAAAAGGCGGCACGGACGACTACGGCACTTTTGAGGCGCCTCAAAAGGCGGCACGGACGACTACGGCACTTTTGAGGCGCCTCAAAAGGCGGCACGGACGACTACGGCACTTTTGAGGCGCCTCAAAAGGCGGCACGGACGACTACGGCATTTTGAGGCGCCTCAAAGGCGGCACGGACGACTACGGCACTTTTGAGGCGCCTCAAAAGGCGGCACGGACGACTACGGCACTTTTGAGGCGCCTCAAAAGGCGGCACGGACGACTACGGCACTTTTGAGGCGCCTCAAAAGGCGGCACGGACGACTACGGCACTTTTGAGGCGCCTCAAAAGGCGGCACGGACGACTACGGCACTTTTGAGGCGCCTCAAAAGGCGGCACGGACGACTACGGCACTTTTGAGGCGCCTCAAAAGGCGGCACGGACGACTACGGCACTTTTGAGGCGCCTCAAAAGGCGGCACGGACGACTACGGCACTTTTGAGGCGCCTCAAAAGGCGGCACGGACGACTACGGCACTTTTGAGGCGCCTCAAAAGGCGGCACGGACGAGTACGGCACTTTTGAGGCGCCTCAAAAGGCGGCACGGACGACTACGGCACTTTTGAGGCGCCTCAAAATGCGTCACGGACAAGTACGGCACTTTTGAGGCGCCTCAAAAGGCGGCACGGACGAGTACGGCACTTTTGAGGCGCCTCAAAAGGCGGCACGGACGATACGGCACTTTTGAGGCGCCTCAAAAGGCGGCACGGACGAGTACGGCACTTTTGAGGCGCCTCAAAAGGCGGCACGGACGACTACGGCACTTTTGAGGCGCCTCAAAAGGCGGCACGGACGACTACGGCACTTTTGAGGCGCCTCAAAAGGCGGCACGGACGACTACGGCACTTTTGAGGCGCCTCAAAAGGCGGCACGGACGACTACGGCACTTTTGAGGCGCCTCAAAAGGCGGCACGGACGACTACGGCACTTTTGAGGCGCCTCAAAAGGCGGCACGGACGACTACGGCACTTTTGAGGCGCCTCAAAAGGCGGCACGGACGACTACGGCACTTTTGAGGCGCCTCAAAAGGCGGCACGGACGACTACGGCACTTTTGAGGCGCCTCAAAAGGCGGCACGGACGACTACGGCACTTTTGAGGCGCCTCAAAAGGCGGCACGGACGACTACGGCACTTTTGAGGCGCCTCAAAAGGCGGCACGGACGACTACGGCACTTTTGAGGCGCCTCAAAAGGCGGCACGGACGACTACGGCACTTTTGAGGCGCCTCAAAAGGCGGCACGGACGACTACGGCACTTTTGAGGCGCCTCAAAAGGCGGCACGGACGACTACGGCACTTTTGAGGCGCCTCAAAAGGCGGCACGGACGAGTACGGCACTTTTGAGGCGCCTCAAAAGGCGGCACGGACGACTACGGCACTTTTGAGGCGCCTCAAAAGGCGGCACGGACGACTACGGCACTTTTGAGGCGCCTCAAAAGGCGGCACGGACGACTACGGCACTTTTGAGGCGCCTCAAAAGGCGGCACGGACGACTACGGCACTTTTGAGGCGCCTCAAAAGGCGGCACGGACGACTACGGCACTTTTGAGGCGCCTCAAAAGGCGGCACGGACGACTACGGCACTTTTGAGGCGCCTCAAAAGGCGGCACGGACGACTACGGCACTTTTGAGGCGCCTCAAAAGGCGGCACGGACGAGTACGGCACTTTTGAGGCGCCTCAAAAGGCGGCACGGACGACTACGGCACTTTTGAGGCGCCTCAAAAGGCGGCACGGACGACTACGGCACTTTTGAGGCGCCTCAAAAGGCGGCACGGACGACTACGGCACTTTTGAGGCGCCTCAAAAGGCGGCACGGACGACTACGGCACTTTTGAGGCGCCTCAAAAGGCGGCACGGACGACTACGGCACTTTTGAGGCGCCTCAAAAGGCGGCACGGACGACTACGGCACTTTTGAGGCGCCTCAAAAGGCGGCACGGACGACTACGGCACTTTTGAGGCGCCTCAAAAGGCGGCACGGACGACTACGGCACTTTTGAGGCGCCTCAAAAGGCGGCACGGACGACTACGGCACTTTTGAGGCGCCTCAAAAGGCAGGACTACGGCATGAGGCTCGGCACGGACGACTACGGCACTTTTGAGGCGCCTCAAAAGGCGGCACGGACGACTACGGCACTTTTGAGGCGCCTCAAAAGGCGGCACGGACGACTACGGCACTTTTGAGGCGCCTCAAAAGGCGGCACGGACGACTACGGCACTTTTGAGGCGCCTCAAAAGGCGGCACGGACGACTACGGCACTTTTGAGGCGCCTCAAAAGGCGGCACGGACGACTACGGCACTTTTGAGGCGCCTCAAAAGGCGGCACGGACGACTACGGCACTTTTGAGGCGCCTCAAAAGGCGGCACGGACGACTACGGCACTTTTGAGGCGCCTCAAAAGGCGGCACGGACGAGTACGGCACTTTTGAGGCGCCTCAAAAGGCGGCACGGACGAGTACGGCACTTTTGAGGCGCCTCAAAAGGCGGCACGGACGAGTACGGCACTTTTGAGGCGCCTCAAAAGGCGGCACGGACGAGTACGGCACTTTTGAGGCGCCTCAAAAGGCGGCACGGACGACTACGGCACTTTTGAGGCGCCTCAAAAGGCGGCACGGACGACTACGGCACTTTTGAGGCGCCTCAAAAGGCGGCACGGACGACTACGGCACTTTTGAGGCGCCTCAAAAGGCGGCACGGACGACTACGGCACTTTTGAGGCGCCTCAAAAGGCGGCACGGACGAGTACGGCACTTTTGAGGCGCCTCAAAAGGCGGCACGGACGACTACGGCACTTTTGAGGCGCCTCAAAAGGCGGCACGGACGACTACGGCACTTTTGAGGCGCCTCAAAAGGCGGCACGGACGACTACGGCACTTTTGAGGCGCCTCAAAAGGCGGCACGGACGACTACGGCACTTTTGAGGCGCCTCAAAAGGCGGCACGGACGAGTACGGCACTTTTGAGGCGCCTCAAAAGGCGGCACGGACGAGTACGGCACTTTTGAGGCGCCTCAAAAGGCGGCACGGACGACTACGGCACTTTTGAGGCGCCTCAAAAGGCGGCACGGACGACTACGGCACTTTTGAGGCGCCTCAAAAGGCGGCACGGACGAGTACGGCACTTTTGAGGCGCCTCAAAAGGCGGCACGGACGACTACGGCACTTTTGAGGCGCCTCAAAAGGCGGCACGGACGATACGGCACTTTTGAGGCGCCTCAAAAGGCGGCACGGACGACTACGGCACTTTTGAGGCGCCTCAAAAGGCGGCACGGACGACTACGGCACTTTTGAGGCGCCTCAAAAGGCGGCACGGACGACTACGGCACTTTTGAGGCGCCTCAAAAGGCGGCACGGACGACTACGGCACTTTTGAGGCGCCTCAAAAGGCGGCACGGACGACTACGGCACTTTTGAGGCGCCTCAAAAGGCGGCACGGACGACTACGGCACTTTTGAGGCGCCTCAAAAGCGCACGGACGACTACGGCAGTTTTGAGGCGCCTCAAAAGGCGGCACGGACGAGTACGGCACTTTTGAGGCGCCTCAAAAGGCGGCACGGACGAGTACGGCACTTTTGAGGCGCCTCAAAAGGCGGCACGGACGATACGGCACTTTTGAGGCGCCTCAAAAGGCGGCACGGACGAGTACGGCACTTTTGAGGCGCCTCAAAAGGCGGCACGGACGACTACGGCACTTTTGAGGCGCCTCAAAAGGCGGCACGGACGACTACGGCACTTTTGAGGCGCCTCAAAACACGATAGGCGAGCCAAACGCACGGACGACTACGGCACTTTTGAGGCGCCTCAAAAGGCGGCACGGACGAGTACGGCACTTTTGAGGCGCCTCAAAAGGCGGCACGGACGAGTACGGCACTTTTGAGGCGCCTCAAAAGGCGGCACGGACGAGTACGGCACTTTTGAGGCGCCTCAAAAGGCGGCACGGACGACTACGGCACTTTTGAGGCGCCTCAAAAGGCGGCACGGACGACTACGGCACTTTTGAGGCGCCTCAAAAGGCGGCACGGACGACTACGGCACTTTTGAGGCGCCTCAAAAGGCGGCACGGACGAGTACGGCACTTTTGAGGCGCCTCAAAAGGCGGCACGGACGAGTACGGCACTTTTGAGGCGCCTCAAAAGGCGGCACGGACGAGTACGGCACTTTTGAGGCGCCTCAAAAGGCGGCACGGACGAGTACGGCACTTTTGAGGCGCCTCAAAAGGCGGCACGGACGAGTACGGCACTTTTGAGGCGCCTCAAAAGGCGGCACGGACGAGTACGGCACTTTTGAGGCGCCTCAAAAGGCGGCACGGACGAGTACGGCACTTTTGAGGCGCCTCAAAAGGCGGCACGGACGAGTACGGCACTTTTGAGGCGCCTCAAAAGGCGGCACGGACGAGTACGGCACTTTTGAGGCGCCTCAAAAGGCGGCACGGACGACTACGGCACTTTTGAGGCGCCTCAAAAGGCGGCACGGACGACTACGGCACTTTTGAGGCGCCTCAAAATGCGTCACGGACGACTACGGCAGTTTTGAGGCGCCTCAGAAGGCGGCACGGACGAGTACGGCACTTTTGAGGCGCCTCAAAAGGCGGCACGGACGAGTACGGCACTTTTGAGGCGCCTCAAAAGGCGGCACGGACGAGTACGGCACTTTTGAGGCGCCTCAAAAGGCGGCACGGACGAGTACGGCACTTTTGAGGCGCCTCAAAAGGCGGCACGGACGACTACGGCACTTTTGAGGCGCCTCAAAAGGCGGCACGGACGACTACGGCACTTTTGAGGCGCCTCAAAATGCGTCACGGACGACTACGGCAGTTTTGAGGCGCCTCAGAAGGCGGCACGGACGAGTACGGCACTTTTGAGGCGCCTCAAAAGGCGGCACGGACGAGTACGGCACTTTTGAGGCGCCTCTAAAGGCGGCACGGACGACTACGGCACTTTTGAGGCGCCTCAAAAGGCGGCACGGACGACTACGGCACTTTTGAGGCGCCTCAAAAGGCGGCACGGACGAGTACGGCACTTTTGAGGCGCCTCAAAAGGCGGCACGGACGACTACGGCACTTTTGAGGCGCCTCTAAAGGCGGCACGGACGACTACGGCACCGACGATTAGGGGACCGCTACTGAGACCAAGGCCATGCAGGAGAAGGTCACTCCTAAGCAGATATGCGGCAAGGAGAGAGGTTGGGGGGGGGGGGGATGTGACTAGAGACAAGTAGGAAGGCCCAGGTATGCCCAGGTATCCACTGGTACCTGGCTGGCTGGCAGGTACCTTTCCTCCAGCCAGCCAGCTACCAGTTGATGGATGACGAGTAAGTACCGGTACCACACCATCCATTGCAGCTCTTATGAGTGGTTTGGCATCTCGTCTCGTGCCATGAGTTGCCCCTAATTCGTGAACCGCCTTCTCTTTTCCCCAACCCCCCCTTTCTCCCAGGTACCACGCCATCCACCGCAGCATCTACGAGTGGTTCGGCATCTCGTGCGACAAGTTTGGCCGAACCTCCACGCCACAGCAGACGAAGATCTGCCAATCGATCTTCCGCTCGATCCACGAGCAGGGAAGGCTCAAGGAAGACACCATCAGCCAGGTGAGGGACAGCAGCACTAGCCAGGTGGGTAGGAGTGCGCGTAGTCTGCTGTGGTAGATTCTTGAGAAGGCCGCAGCAGACGAAGATCTGCCAGTCCATCTTCCGGTCGATCCACGAGCAGGGAGGCTCAAGGAGGACGTCATCAGCCAGATGGGTAGGGAGGGAGGAAGTCACTTAGTCATGTGAGGCGCGGTATGCGTTCAGGTCAGTGCACACAGCACCGCAGCAGACGAAGATCTGCCAGTCCACGAGCAGGGGAGCTCAAAGAGGACGCCATCAGGCAGGTGGGGGACGGTCAGGTGGGAATACGCGTAGTGAGGCGCGGTGCATTATCTTGCAGGGTGTTTTTGAGAATTCTCAAAAACACCCTGCAAAATCGAGGACGCCATCAGGCAGGTGGGGGACGGTCAGGTGGGAATACGCGTAGTGAGGCGTGGTGCATTATCAGAACAATGCTCAGGGAGAAGGCTGCAGCAGACGCAGATCTGCCTGGCCATCTTCCGGTGGATTCACATGCAGGGGAGAGGCTCAAAGAGGACGCCATCAGCCAGGTGAGAGAGGCTACCAGTCTGGCACGGTAGTAGTCCACATATTCAGTTTTGAGTCGCCTCAAAACTAGGCTACCAGTCTGGCGCAGTAGCCGTACCGTCATACACATAGTCAGGTGGGAAGGCCACCAGTCTGGCACGGCAGTCGTCCACATAGTCAGGTGAGAAGCGTTGAAGAGCAGACTGCAGCACACGCAGATCTGCCACGCCGTCTTCCGGCCGGTCGATCCACGAGCAGGGGAGGCTCAAAGAGAAAGCCATGAGCCAGGTGAGGGGCACTGGCTGACGGTCAGGTGAGGGGCACTGGCTGACGGTCAGGTGAGGGGCACTGGCTGACGGTCAGGTGGGAATACGCTTAGTGAGGTGCGGTGCGTGCTCAGGTCACTGCACAGAGAGAGAGAAGGCCGCAGCAGACTCAGGCCTGCCATGCCATTTTCTGGTCGATCCACGAGCAGAAGAGACTAAGGGAGGACACCATCAGCCAGGTGAGGCGCACCGTTAGTGAGGGGGGGGGCAGTATCAGGCAGGGGGGGGCCAGCATCAGCCAGGTGGGTAGGGATCCAGTTCGGTTCTATCCATGAGCGACCAATGCAATTAATTCTTCCATTTATCCAACTTCCCCCCCCCCCGCTCTCCTCTTCCCCCTACCAGACCTACTGTGTGGTGTGCTCTCGCTTCCTCACCGATCGCTTAGTGGAGGGCACATGCCCCACACCGGGGTGTGCATAAGAGGACGCCAGGGGGGATCCGTGCGACCCATTCCTTCCTCTTCTCTCTCTCGTCTTTCTTTCCCCCCTCCCCCCCCCCCCACCAGCCCTACTGTGTGGTGTGCTCTCGCTTCCTCGCCGATCGCTTTGTGGAGGGCACATGCCCCACGCCGGGGTGTGCATACGAGGACGCCAGGGGGGATCAGTGCGACCGATGTGGGAAGCTGCTCAATGCCGCTGACCTCATCAACCCTCGATGCCACGTAGGCAGTGACGCAACCTCTTTTGCTTTTCCTTTTTCTTTTTTTTTCTGTATAGGCTGTGCCAGTTCTCTCAGCAGACGTACTCTGAGATTTCTCAAAACAAGCCTTCTGCGTAGGCTGTGCCGGTTCCTTTTGCACCACCGTATTTTACCGGTTTGCACCATGCTGCATTGCATCGCACACTTCTCTCATCGTGTATAACCTGTCTGTATTCCCCGGGCTTTCTCTCCTCTCTGCTCAACCTCATTCGTCTCTCTCCCCACTTTTAAACCAAATCAAATCAGATCTGCCACAGCCGCCCAGAGATCCGCAACACAGAGCACCTGTTCCTTGACCTCCCCGAGCTGAAGGCTGAGCTGGAGACGTACGTGAGTGACACGTCAGCAGCGGGCGGGTGGAGCGCCAACTCGATTCAGACGACCAACGCGTGGATCAGGGATGGGTTAAAGCCCAGATGCATCACCAGGGATCTCAAGTGGGGCGTGCCTGTGCCTCTTGATAAATACAAGGACAAGGTGGGTGCTTGCCCGAACAAGTGCCAAATGCCTTCAGACGACCAACGCGTGGATGAGATCTGGGTTAAACCAGATGCATCACTAGTGAGGTGTGCCGGTCCCTCTTGACAAATACAAGGACAAGGTGGGTTCGTGCACTGCCTCTCTGTGCTGTTTAAAGCCCAGGTGTATCACCAGAGGTCTGAAGTGGGGTGTGTGTGCCGTTGCCTCTTGACAAATACAAGGACAAGGTGGGTGTGGTTTGGTCTGAAGGGAAATGCAGGGGCCTGTGTTGAAGGACGACCAGTGCGTGGATCAGGGAGGGGTCGAAACCCAGTGTATTACAAGGGATCTAGAGTGGGGTGTGCCTTTACCGTTGGAAAATACAAGGAAAAGGTGTGTATGTGAGAGTGAGGGTGAGTGTGTGGGTTTGTGCGTGTTGAGGGACGACCAACGCGTGGATCAGGGACAGGTTAAAGCCCAGGTGCATCACGAAGGACCTCAAGTGGGGCGTGCTGGTGCCTCTTGACAAATACAAGGACAAGGTAAGTGTGTGCAGGGCAAAGCTTGTGCATGTGTGTCAGAACACACCTCTTGACTGCATCAGCTTTCGAGACCCCCCTTCTCTCTGTCCTTCTCTTCTCTTGTCTTTCTAACCTCTCCCCCCCCCCCCCCCCCCCCCCACAGGTGTTCTACGTGTGGTTCGATGCGCCCATAGGGTACATCAGCATCACAGCCAACTACACGGAGCAGTGGGAGCGGTGGTGGAAGAACCCCCAGGAGGTGGAGCTGGTGCAGTTTATGGGCAAAGACAACGTGCCCTTCCACACGGTAAGGGGGGGGTTGCTTTGCCCTTCCATACAGTCAGCATGCATCTCTCTGTACACTTGGTGCGGTGGTGGAAGAACCCCCAGGAGGTGGAGCTGGTGCAGTTCATGGGCAAAGACAACGTGCCCTTCCACATGGTAAGGGGGGGGTTGCTTTGCCCTTCCATACTGTCAGCATGCATCTCTCTATACACTTGGTGCGGTGGTGGAGGAACCCCTAGGCGGTGGAGCTGGTGCAGTTCATGGGCAAAGACCATGTGCCCTTCCACACGGTATGTGCTGCCGTTTCACGCAGCCTGTGTGAGTCCATGCTGTACCCCTTGCATCCCTCTGCACGCGGAAGGCGGTGGTGGAAGAACCCCCAGGAGGTTGAGCTGGTGCAGTTCATTGGCAAGGACAACCTGCCCTTCCACTCCACACGGTGAGTTGCACATGTCTTTCAACACAGCAGGTATCACCTTGCCAATTACACAGTAAAGCGGAACGGGCGATGCACCATCACACTTTCACGCATTCGCGGCCTGTCCCCCTCCCTCGGGTTATCTTCCCAGGCTCTCTTCTCGGCACCAAGGAGCCATGGGCGCTCATCAGCACGATCAGCGTGACGGAGTACCTCAACTACGAGGGGGGCAAGTTCAGCAAGAGCGTTCTCTTTGAGGTACCGCATGCACACACCTGTGCTCTAAATGCCTCTCTTCTCCCCCAACATCAGGTCATCT
This sequence comes from Closterium sp. NIES-67, assembly GCA_027943415.1. Lineage (NCBI taxonomy): Eukaryota > Viridiplantae > Streptophyta > Zygnematophyceae > Desmidiales > Closteriaceae > Closterium > Closterium sp. NIES-67. The sequence continues at coordinate 64,772 of BQMB01000150.1, forward strand.
TCCCCTGCACGTTGCTCGGTACCAAGGAGCCGTGGACGCTCATGCGCACGATTAGCGTCACCGAGTACCTCAACTACGAGGGGGGCAAGTTCAGCAAGAGCCGAGGCGTGGGCGTGTTTGGCAACGACGCCCAGGACACGGGGATTCCCGTCGAGGTCTGGCGCTACTACCTGCTCACCAACCGACCAGAGGTGCGATTAGAGTGAACTGAATGTGTGGGTATAGTGTTTGTAAGGGTGTTGCTGTGTTTGGCAATGACGCCCAGGACACAGGGATTCCCGTGGAGGTGTGGCGGTACTACCTGCTCACGAATAGGCCTGAGGTGAGACCTTGTCAATGGAATTGATGCATATGTTGGGGAGTGGGCGTGTTTGGCAACAGCGCCCAGTACACGGGGATTCCTGTGGAGGTTGGCGCTACTACCTGCTCACCAACCGGCCCGAGGTGAGATTTCCATGGATTTGAAGTGCATGGGTGATTTTTTAGTCGACTCAAAAATAACCAGAGGTTTCCATGGACTTGAAGTGCATGGGGGGGTATGGGCGTGTTTTGAGGCATGGGCATGTTTGGGAACGATGCTCAGAACAGAAGGATTCCCGTGCGAGTGTGGTGGTAATATCTGCTAACCAACCGACCCGAGGTACGTTTGAGGGCGCTGAATGTGTGGGCTGTACGTCTGGGTGTTGCCGTGCGTGTGCTGGGAGCTCACTAATCGACCAGAGGTACGGTTTCAAATACCTTCATGCATGTGTGGGGTGTGCTCTGAAACTGTTCTGAGGGTCAAGGACACCTCCTATCCTTTCCCAGCTTGCACCTGGTCTGTCCAACAGGTCAAGCAGAATAATCAGCTCCTCAAGGTCCAGCACTCATGGCTAAGTGCCACTCCATTCTACCCCTTCTCATAAACCTCCCCTTCCCTCACCCCCCCTCTTCCCCGACCTCCCTTTCCCCGACCTCTTAGGGCCTGGGCGGACCTGCAGGCCAAGCAGAACAACGAGTTGCTCAAGAACCTCTATGCCCGCATGCCCACCCATACCTTACTTCTTCTGTATGCTCCCTTCCACCCCGTCCCTCCCCCCTCCTCCAGGTATCCGACACCGTTTTCACCTGGGCGGACCTGCAGGCCAAGCAGAACAACGAGCTGCTCAAGAACCTTGGGAACTTCGTCAACCGCTCCCTGGCTTTCCTTGCCAAGCCCGAAGGTGAGGGGAGGTGGGTAGGCAGGTTCAGGTGAATGTACACACGCTGGTGCAACTCCTCCCTGTGGCTTCATTCCTGGCCACCCTTGGAGCAGGTGAGCGCTCCCACAATGAGCGATGAGTGATTGGTAATGGCTCACCTCCACTCCACTCCCACAACGAGCGAGTGCGTGGAGTGGAGGGGAGGTGAGCGACTACCATCGCTTTCCTTGCCAAGCTCGAAGGTGAATGGAGGTTGACTGGCAAACTCTGGTAAATGTAGCTCCCTCCCGTTGACTTGCTGGCCACGCCTGCAGCAGGTGAGCTCTCGCTCGCAGTGAGTGAGTAAACCGCCGTCGCTTTTCCTCCTCGCTTTCCGTGCCTCTAGCCAGCAGGTGTATGGGAAGGAAGTGACGGTGGGTGGGGGGGGGGGTCCGTGGAGCCCATATTGACAGATGAAAAGGAGTTGGATTCGATCCGCAGCAAGCCTCCTAGCAGTAGATGTAGGACTGAGATTAACGGCAAGAAAGGTAACAGAACGCCAGACACATTAGGCCCGGATGTCGCGTGTGAATGCGTTTCGGCCAGCAATAGGCCTTGATCAGCGCACGCGACATCCGGGCCTTTTGTGTCTGGCGTTCTGGGTAAGAGATTTTTCTGTTACCTTTCTTGCCGTTAATCTCAGTTCTAGTCCTAGATATACCATGCGTGAGGAGTCTATTTTTGAGGCATCTATTTTTGAGGCGTCTATTTTTGAGGCGTGTATTTTTGAGGCGTCTATTTTTGAGGCGCCTCAAAAATAATCTCAGTTCTAGTCCTAGATATACTTTTAGCAGGCTTGCTTCTGATCGAATCCAACTCCTTTTCAGCAGAGTTTGATGTGGGCAGAGAGACAGTTGGTGGCCCTTTTGAGCCGTCTCAAAACTCGATTGTTATCACGCGGTTTGAGACGTCTCAGGACTGGTGCATGGGAAGTGGCGGTGGGTGCATGGGTGCATGGAGCCCCTTTTGACAAGGCAGATTCTGGTGTGGGCAGAGAGGCAGGTGGCCATTTTCCCCACTTTTTCCCATGCCCCCTCCCTCTTCTCCCCCCTCTATCGCCCAGCAGGCGAGGGCTTTGCTTCGATTGTCCCAGAGGCACCGGGAGTACAGCAGGACGAGCTGACAGCCAAGTTCGGCCCAACCATAATGTGACCCTGTATCCCTTCCCCTTCAACCCCTCCCTCCCTTCCTCCCCCCCGGCCATCACCCTTCTTCAATTCCTGTCCACGCGAGGGCTTTGCTTTGATCGTCCCAGAGGCAGCAGGAGCGGAGCAGGACGAGCTGACAGCCAAGTTCGGCCCAACCATAGTCTGACTCTGTATCTCTCCACCCCTCCTCTCCTCCCCTCCTCCCAACACCCCTCCTCCTCCCCCCTATCCGTCCCTGTCCAGGCGAGGGCTTGCTTCGATCGTCCCAGAAGCAGCAGGAGCAGAGCAGGACGAGCTGACAGCCAAGTTGGGTCAAACCATAGTCTGACCCTGTATCTCTCCCCCCCCCGCTCCTCCCCTCCTCCCCTCCTCCCCTCCCCCTCCCCCCTATTTGTCCCTGTCCAGGCGAGGGCTTTGCTTCAATCGTGCCAGAGGCACCAGGGGCAGAGCAGGACGAGCTGACAGCCAAGTTCGGCCAAACTGTTGGAGACTTAGTTAAGGAATACATTGATAACATGGAGAAGGTCAAGCTAAAAGCGGCGCTCAAGACGGCCATGGCGGTCAGCAGCGCGGGGAACCTGTATCTGCAGGACTCCAAGTTCTGGAAGCTCTATAAGGAGGATAAGCCGCGGTGCGCCGTGGTGCTGCGGTCAGCAGTGGGGGTGGTGCACCTTCTGGCGACGCTGCTGCAGCCTTTCATGCCATCGTTCTCGGATAAGGTGCGTCCTATGAACTAGTGAGGGCCCGTGGTGCTGCGTGCTGCTGCGTGGTGCAGCGTAGTGCAGGGTGGTGCTGCGGTCGGCGGTGGGGGTGGTGCACCTCCTTGCAACGTTGCTGCACCCCTTCATGCCGTCCTTCTCAGATAAGGCACGTCTTATGACTAGTGAGGGTCGTGGTGCTGTGGTCGGGCTTTAAGGTGGTGCACATACCTGCTGGCGACGCTGCTGCAAACCTTCTTGCTGTCCTTATCACATACAGTGCGTCCTATGACTAGTGAGGGCCGCAGTGCAGCGTGGTGCGTCGTGGTGCTGCATGGTGCTGTGTTCGGGCGTGGGGGTGGTCCATCTCCTTGCGACGCTGCTGCGAACCCTTCATGCCGTCCTTCTCAGATAAGGCGCGTCTTGTGACTAGTGAGGGCCGCGGTCCGCCGTGGTGCAGCGTGGTGCAGCGTGGTGCAGCGTGGTGCAGCGTGGTGCAGCTGGAACTGGGGCATCCCAACCCCCTTTCCCCCCCGCTTCCCCCCCCCACCACTCCCCCTTTCCGCCCCCACAGGTGCTAGCCCAGCTGAATCTGCCCGCCTCCTCTCTCACCTTGACGGACGATGCAGCAGCGGCGGCCTTCCAGCCGTGGACTTTGGTGGCAGCGGGGCACAGCATCGGGGCGGTGGAGCCCATCTTCAGGGAGATGAAGGACGACGAGGTGGAGGCATTCAGAGAGCGGTTCGCTGGCAGCCAGGCTGACCGCACTGCCGCCGCTGCAGCCGCTGCCGCTGGTGGCGCTGGTGGGTCGAAGGCAGGAGCAGCAGCTGCTGGTGGTGGTGGAAAGGGGAAGGGGAAAGGTGGTGCTGCTGCTGCTGCTGCTGATGGTGTTGCGAAGAAGGAAGAGAAGGAAAAAAAAGGAGAAGCGGCGGCAGATGGTCCGGTCGATAAGAAGGAGAAAAAGGCCAAGGGGGAGAAGGGAGAGAAGGGGGAGAAGGGAGAGAAGGGAGAGAAGGGGGAGAAGGGGAAATCTGGGGGAGGAAAAGCAGCAGCAGCAGAGAGTGCAGCAGTGGATGTATCTCGGCTGGACATGAGGGTGGGGAGGATAGTAAAGGTGCAGAAGCACCCCGACGCCGACTCGCTCTACGTGGAGGAGATTGACTTGGGCGAACCCGAGGGGCCGCGAACCGTTGTCAGTGGGCTCGTGAAGTTTGTGCCGATTGAGGAGATGCAGGTGAGGAACGGTTCTGTGCGGTGAGGGATGGCTGTCGACAGCAGCAGTGTAGGTCACCTGAAGGTGCCGAAGCACCCCGGCGCCGATTTGCTTTATGTGGAGCAGATTGACCCGGGGGAGCCAGAGGGACCTCGCACCGTTGTCTGTGGGCTTGTGTAGTTCGTGCTGATCGAACAGATGCAGGTGAGTAATTGGTGCTACGTGCAGTGAAGGATGGTTCTATGCAATGTTCTCCTTGTATTCCCGATCCATGGTACTTCCCTGTTTTGTGCACCTGTTGGCCCCCCTCGCTCTCTGTGTGCATCAAGAGCATGGAAAATTAAGCGCGTGCGCACACACACACACACACACACACACACACACACACACACACACACACACACACACACTCAAGGCGCAAAAAAGCGATGGTCGTTTTAAACGGGCCGTTTAATACGATCGTTTTATACGGCCTTTTTTTGAAAAAAACGCCGTTTTTTTGTTCGAAAACTCCAGTCACAATTTTTTTATTAATCAGTCTAAAAACCTCATGGCACTATCCCTGAGGCATACTGCACTAACTACGACAACAGATTCGCCATAAAAGAGGTGAGTAGAGCTCCCTGCCCCTATCGCGCTGCCCCTACCGCCCCCCCCCTACTATTCCTAATCCTCCTCCACTTTCCCTGCCTTCCTGCCTTCCTCCGGCACCTAACCCCCCCCTTACTACTTCTACTCCCTCCTCCACCTCCTCCTCCTCCTCCTCGTCATCCTGACTTTGGAAAATTGTGTCAGCTCGAATCTGACTTTGGAGCGACACCAAAATCGAGTCAGCCAAACCAACATACGCGATATACGTATACAATTGTTGGGTACAAAAAAAACGATCGTATAAAACGATCGTTTTTTGCACCACATCAAAAAAGGGCACATTGACCGCTTTTTATCGTTTTAAACGACGGAATCTTACGATGTCGTTTAAAACGACAAATTTTTGAAAAAAACGCCGCTTTTTTGCGCCTTGCACACACTCACACACACATTCTCTTTGTCTTTTTCTATGATCACATGAGCAGGATCGGCTGGTGTGCGTGCTGTGCAACCTCAAGCCAGCGGCCATGAGGGGCATCAAGTCCCATGCCATGGTGCTGGCTGCTTCCAACGCCGACCACACTCAGGTGGGTTCTAGGGCAGGTTCATTCTTGGTTTCTAGGGAAGACGTTTCTACGTTTCCTGTACAAATACAGGCAGAACCATGAGGCAGAACCATGAGGCAGAACCATGAGGCAGAACCATGAGGCAGAACCATGAGGGGCATCAAGAGGCAAGCCATGGTGCTGCAGGCTGCTTCCAGTGCCGACCACACTTAGACTTCCAATGCCGCCATTGCATGTGTGACCCAAATCGGGGAAACACATTCGGGCATGCATGCAAAGCTGTGCACCCAGCGCAACAGAAAAAGAGCAGTAGTTTGCGCTTGTACAACTTTACCGCACCAGTGGAGCTTGTCACACGGTCCATTGCACAGTAGGGTGCAGCACCGGGCGACAGAATCACGTGCCCCAGATATCCTGGGGGACCAGATGCACAGCTGAACCCCAATAAGAAGGTGTGGGAGGCGGTGCAGCCCGACGTGGCCCCCTCCAACCCTTCTCCGCCTTCTTCCCTCCCTCGTTTCTTATCAGGTGAGCTAGTCAACCCACCCGAGGGAACAACACCCGGTGAAAGAATCACGTGCCCCAGCTACCCCGGGGAGCCGGACGCACAGCTGAACTCCAAGAAGGTGTGGGAGGCGGTGCATCCTGACCCGGGTCGCTTTTCTGTCTTCATTTTCCCTCGCCTGTCTCCGTTTTCTCTCCCCTCCCTCTCAGGTGGAGCTCGTCAATCCTCCTGCGGGTGCCTCACCCAGTGACAGAATCTCGTGCCCCAGCTACCCAGGGGAACCAAACACACAGCTGAACCCGAAGACGAAGGTGTGGGAGGCGGTGCAACCTGACCTGGTCCTCTCCTCTGTTTCCCTTCACCCTCCTCTCCCTATCAGGTTGAGCTCGTCAATCCTCCAGAGACCGCAGCACCCGGGGATCGAATCACATGCCCCAGCTACCCAAGGAAGCCAGACGCGCAGCTGAACCCCAAAAAGAAGGTGTGGGGGGCGGTGCAGCCTGACCCGGGTCCCTTTTCTGTCTTCATTTTCCCTCGTCTGTCTCCGTTTTCCCTCCCCCCCCTCTCAGGTGGAGCTCGTCAATCCTCCCGAGGGAGCAGCACCTGGTGATCGAATCACGTGCCCCAGCTACCCGGGGGAGCCGGACGTGCAGCTGAACCCCAAGAAGGTGTGGGGGGCGGTGCAGCCTGACCCGGGTCCCTTTTCTGTCTTCATTTTCCCTCGTCTGTCTCCGTTTTCCCTCCCCCCCCTCTCAGGTGGAGCTCGTCAATCCTCCCGAGGGAGCAGCACCTGGTGATCGAATCACGTGCCCCAGCTACCCGGGGGAGCCGGACGCGCAGCTGAACCCCAAGAAGAAGGTGTGGGAGGCGGTGCAGCCTGATCTGCGCACCAACGGGGATAAGGTGGCCTGCTACAAGGGCGTGCCTCTTGCTGTTGCTGGGGGCGTGTGTACGTCTGCCACCCTGCTCGATGCGTCCATTGGGTAAAGGCGAGGGGGGAGGAGGAGGGAGGCGATAGGTTGCACGGGAGCGAAGGAGGTGTGGGCTTTTGAGTCGACTCAAAAGGGAGGCGTTAGGTTGCAAGGGAGAGAAGGAGGTGTGGGAGGAGCCTGACCTGCGCACCAAGGGGGATACGGTGACTCGCTTCAAGGGCGTGCCTCTGGTTGTTGCTCGGGGTGTGTACGTCTGCTGCTCTGGCTGATGCGTCCATTCGGTAAGGGAGAAGCCTTTTGTATAGGGTCTTCCCCCGGCTGTCCAAGAGTAAGAGCAGTGGCGGCGAGTGGCGGCAACGAAACTGTACCTACCCATTGGCTGAGGCAGAATGGCGACAGGGCCTGGGCTTTCTCCCTCCCCTCGGCGCCCTCGTTAAGTGCTGCTGCACTCAAGACACTCCTTCCTGGGCTTGTGGCAGGAACACCTGCTGATACAAAGACAATGTTGCTTAGGGTCGATTTCTAAGTATTGACGCTTACAAAGACATGTTTTCAGACTCATCTGCCTTCAACAATGAATTCATCATTACACGCACGCTTAGAGTGTTTCTTCCAGCCATCTTGGACTGCAATGCAGTGTATAAGTGAGTGTTCTTACACCTTTTGTCAGGCTCCCCTCATATCAGAACCGCAAGAAGACTGTATAGAGTGTAATCTTGACGCGAGCTGGTTTAGTGCGATTCAGAATGTTGACATGAAACCTGAAAATGGACTATTCTAATTAATAAGGGGTCCTGGGATGGGATGGGAATGTGCTATATCTTAGAAACTTAGGACTAAAGGTTCTTAAACTTAGGAGGCTAGGTTGGCTAGGATACTAGGAAGAAGACCGCCATGGAATGGCGTGAGGAAAAACGGATCTAGGAAGGGAGGGAATGTCGAGAAGAAAGGTGGTTGGATTAGGAAGAGAGGGGAGTACAAGGAGGGGTTTGTACCCCCTACAGAAAGGTTCAGTAACAACCTACCAAGCCTATATTAAATTATAACTTATATAATTTTAACACACCCCCTAGGCTTGGTAGTGTCAAGCCCACGCACACCCCCACACCCACACCCACACCCACACCCCCTAGCCCAGCACCCCCATTCCCAGCAGCAGCCGAAACGACTCCGAAAGAGGGTAGGTCTCACGGCCCCTTGAGACGGCAATGGCGGCAGCAGCGACAGTGACGACAGCGGCGGCGGCGGCGGTGTGCGGCGGCTCCAGGCCTGCGGCAACAGCGGCGGCGCCGGGGGGCTCGAACGACAGAGGCTGGTGCGGCGGCCCCCGCCCTCTCGGCGGCATGTCCTGTCTCCTCGGCGGTGGAGAGGTCCCTCACATGGCAGTCATCGGCTGCAGCAAGAAAGGGGGGGATGCAGGGGAAGCAGGTGCAGGTGGGGGGGGGGAGGGGAGGGGGCGGGGCGAGGCGAGTCTTCAGCGACGCGCCATAAATGGCGCGGCGCTTACTGGCGGGAGGACGTCGTCCTGAGGGACGCCCGTCTGTGGCGAGCGGGCGGCAGGCCCGGCGACGCCACAGACGTCGCTCGGCCGGCCGCAGCCCGACGATGCCGTCGGCTGCCGCAGACGCCGCCACAGCGCACCGTCAATGTCGCAGCGGCGAGGCGGAGGGGCGACGGCTGCACCAAGGGGCCGTCGCGACACCTTGGCGCCGCGACGGTAGGCAACGAGGGACCGTCGCGACATCTTGGTGCCGCGACGGCAGGCAACAAGGGGCCGTCGCGACATCCTGGCGCCGCGACGGCAAGCAACAAGGGGCCGTCGCGACAACTTAGTGCCGCGACGGCAGGCACCAAGGGGCCGTCGCGACATCCTGGCGCCGCGACGGCAGGCTGGCAGAAAACCGCGAAGGCTGCGAATGCAGTAGGAGTACGCAACGGGAACGTAGGGAGAGGGTCCGGTGGACACGACCGGCTCTGATACCATCTTAGAAACTTAGGACTAAAGGTTCTTAAACTTAGGAGGCTAGGTTGGCTAGGATACTAGGAAGAAGACCGCCATGGAATGGCGTGAGGAAAAACGGATCTAGGAAGGGAGGTGTTGGGCTGAGAAAAAGCCCTTAGGATCTTTTCAGACACTAAGTCCCAGCTGTGAAGACTTGAGCCTTTGAGTAGTGCAGCGGAAGTTGAGACGGTTGAACCCTTGTACTAGTATGTGAGAACAAGTGATTGATTAAGGAAACAAGCATACAGCAATATATAGAAGATAAGAAAGCAGTTGTAGAGTACAGTTACAGGGACGGTTTATCGAGTCGCACAGCGACTCGATTGCTGCTTCGGTTACCATCCATGATGCTGTAACGGTCAGTCGCAACCTCCAGTTGCGACCTTTCGCATTCTTTGTCCGCCCCCTCGTGTAACCTCCGTTGACTCGCGTGCTCCCTTGTAGTCTTCCTCGAGTGTAGTGTTATACTTCAGAAACGCTTAAGTTCTTTGAGATATTTCCAACACTCCCCTTCGTTTCTGGAGTGCTGTTATGTTCGGATCTGGTGACGTTTGTCTGTCCGGTCAGCAGCATGCAGTGGTCGAATTTTGTCTTCGCCAATTTCTTCGTCAAATAGTCTGCGGCCATTTCTGTCGTCGGGCAGTAACTGAGTTGAAGTCTCCCCTTCGCGATTTCATCCTTGACGAAGAAGTACCGTAGGGCGATGTGCTTGGTTCGGTTGGCGAAGCCATCCTTGTTCGCGATTTTGATCGCGGATTGGTTGTCGCAGAGGAGTGAGAAGGCGGGTAGGGTCGCGATCTTCGCTTCCTCGAGTAACTCCCGTAGGTAGAGTCCTTCCTTGGTCGCAGTACAAAGGGTGATATACTCTGCTTCAGCCGAGGATAGTGCGATTAACTCCTGCTTGCTCGACTGCCAGGAGATAGTTCCGATGGGCTCTAGTCGGTAGATGTAGCCCGTCCTGGATCGTCGATTTTCCTTATCTCCCGCGTGGTCGGCGTCGACATATCCGAGTAGTCGTACGGACGGTGTTGTTGCTTTGCTGTAGGTAAGCCCGATCGTCGGCGTGGAGACGAAGTAGAGTAGTGCCCGGTTGAGCTCCTCGAGATCTTCCTGTTCCGGTTGCTTCAGATGCGTCGCCAGTTGACTTGCACTGTAGGACAGGTCGGGTCGGCAGGTTACTGCTGCGAATAGTAGGCAGCCGAGCTTCTGTTGATACTCCTGGATTTGCTTCGCGGGGAGTTTTGCGGGGGCGCTGTTGTTATTTCCGTAGCGGTAGGGGGTCGGGACCGTAGTCGGCGTCAGTCCGAATTTCTTCGCGATAGTGCCTGCGTACTTTCCAGCGTGTAGGTAGAACGCCGAGTTGTCTTCGACGACATTTAGTCCCAAGTACTGGGTCACTGAGTCGGACACCGTGATCGTCAGGTCTCCTTTCAGCTCCCCTTCGAACCAGGTGGCGATGTCGGTGGTAGAGCTGATGTAGAGTAGGTCGTCGACATAGACGATGAGTAGGATGTATTCTCTTCCCTGCTGCAGTCGGTACATGCCTTGGTCATGCGGTAGCTGTAGGAATCCAATTTTTACGAGCCGGCCGTGAAGATGCTGCTGCCAGAGCCGCGGGGCTTGCTTGATCCCGTAAAGGGATTTTGTCAGTTGGCATACTTTCGTGGGGTCGTCGATGAATCCGTGGGGTTGTTCGACGAAGATCTCAGCGTCCACAGGTGCGTATAGGAACGCATTCACGACGTCGATTTGGCGTAGTGGTAATGTCTTCGTGGCCGCGATGGCGAGTAGGATGCGTAATGAGGTGTGACGGGAGACTGGAGCGAAGGTTTCTGTGTAGTCGGTCCCGTATCGTTGATCGAAGCCTCGTACGACCCATCGAGCTTTGAATCGTTCGATGGAGCCGTCTGAGTTGGTCTTAATGCGGTACACCCATTTCCCCGAGAGGACGTTCTTCCCGTTGATGCTTGTTGCAGGTACCAGTTTCCATGTTTTCCGGTCTTGCAGAGCCTTTAACTCCTTTTCCATCGCTTCCTTCCATTTCGCCTTATGTTCCCCCCCCAGAGCCTGCGACAAGGTTGAAGGCTCTCGCGGAGAAGGCGGCGGCGGATGCTGGACGGAGACCCAGAGGCCTAGAATCTGCAGTCCCGTGGGTGTGTGTCGAGGGGAATTTTCATTCCCGGAATAAGCTGCTTCGTCACCGTCTTCTGGGTCAGGTAAGAAGTTGGGACCGATGCGTTCTGAAACATTTGTGTCGACTGGGTGGGGTGTAACGTAACCTTGGTCAGCGAAGTGGTAAAAGGTGTCGAGGTTGTTGCTATCGAGAGGATTTTCTTCGTCGAGTGGAACAGGTACGGAACAGAATGGGAGTGGTCCGGCAGCTTCCGAGGCTTCAGGTACGTCTTCTTCTGCTGCGTCAGCTTCGGCGGCACGGTCGGCGAAGGAACGAAGTCCTGAGAAGCCGTCGGTGGGGTCTTGTGTGTTGGCAATGTTGTCCAGGTAATGCTGCAGCGTCAGTCGCTCGTAGAAGATAACATCTCGTGATGCCACCGTGTTTTTGTTTTGTATGTCGAGAATTTTCCACGCGTGAAAATGTTTGGCGATGCCGAGGTGTAGTCCCCACCGAGCTCGTTGTGTGAAGCGTCCTGCTCGGGCTGTGTGGGGTCTGTACTGTACCATGCAGCCAAAAACTCTGAGTAATTTTGTGCTGCCCCTTTTTCGTGTCCACAACAGGTGCGGTGATGCGTTGTTGGGAAGTGATGACGAGGACAGCATGTTGTGCAGGTGAACAGCATGTGTCATCGCGTCGGGCCACAGTGTGGTTGGCAGTCTCATCCCCTGAAGCAGTTTTCGCATTGTCGTCTGCAAGGTCCGATTCATGCGTTCTGCGACCCCCTGCTGTTGGTGAGCATAGGGCAGGGACACCAGGCGTCTGATTACTCTTTCCGTCAGATAGGTCCTGAAGCGTTGTGACTGGTATTCCAGTGCACCGTCTGACTGGAAGCTCTTGAGTTTGAGTCCTGATTCTCGTTCGGCGATGGGAAGCCATGTTGTGAAGGCTTCGAAGGCTTGATCGCGCGTCGTGAGATTGAAGTGCCAGACATATCTGGTTGCGGCGTCGATGAACGTGATGACGTAGTTGAAGTCGGCTTCGGTGCCGTCTCGAGGCATGTTTAAAATATCGCTGTAGACCTTTTCCATCGGAGCGTAAGTAGGTGCGCTTGGGTTGTGATGGGATGGGAAAGGTTGATGAGGAAGATCTGCTTCGGAGCATGTGAAGCACCGTGCGCGTGGTCGTCGAAGTTCTTGGCCGCTCGTCGTCAGAAGGGCGTTGCGTTCTAACACATCTGCTTGGATTGTTTGAAGTATCGTGCTGTTTGCAAGATGTCCGAGACGTTGGTGCCAGATGTCGTCGGGAGCGCGGTGACCGGGCGAGCGGTGGTAGATGTCGGCGTTGGAGAAGAACGCGACGACCGAGGCGGGACTTCGACAAGCTTCTCGTGTGGCGGGCATAAGTTGGTCTGCTTCGGTTGGCGGTCCTCGTGTCGCTGGTGGTGGTACTCGGCGGGGTCCTGCTGCCGATACTGCAGGTGATGGTTTTGTTAGGACACGTGCGGGTACTTGTCTTTCTTGTCTGATAACTGCTAATGCTCGTGTTCTCTCTGCTGCAGGTATGGTGTTGGAGTGCCAGAAGCCGTCACTGTCGAAGTCGGGATCAAGATCCGGCGGGTGAGTCCAGGCGGCGAATGATACGATACCGTCGCTGTCGGCAGTACCGCGGTCGGGGACGAAGTCCAACACGAAGACGCCGGACTTCAGGAGGGCACGACCGATGAAGAGGCCGCCCTTCCCGTGGTAAAGCCGAAACTCGTTGGAGTAGGAGTCGCACTCCAGGTGAATCCCCTTGGCCATTAGTTGGCTTACGCTTAGTAGGTTGTATCCCAGATTGTCGACAATGAGCACTTTGTTGAGTTGAAGTATGACGTTTGTCTCCATCGATTGTAACTGAACCACGCCTTGTCTGTTTGTCTTCAGGTTTTCGTTGTTGGCGACGGTGATGACGACGTCGCGGTTGAGGCGTTTCTCCTGTTGCACGAAGCGTCCCGATGAGCACATGTGTTGACCGCAGCAGCTGTCCAAGAACCAGGTGTTTCGCCCGGTGGGTTCGGCGTTGGCGACCGCAGCATATGTTGGATTGACTTGAAGGCCTTGTGAGCGTGGTGGCGGCAGCTCTTCTTCGTCTGGCGCGTAGGTGGGTGGTGATCCGGGTGCGCAGTTGTCGATGTGTACCATGCAATTGATAATGTTTGGTGTTTGTTGTGCAGATGTTGAAGAGCGCCTTGGGGGACTGGCTTGAGTAGAAGTTACTTGTGGGTCTGCTGCACGGTAAACGCGAGGGCGGTTGCAGTTGACTTTGGAGTGCCCGGAAGTCTGGCAGTTGTGGCAGAACGGCGGTACGATGGTGAGTCCTCGGTTGTCGCGTTGATCTTGCTTGTTGCGTCGGTTGTAGTTGTTGTCATTTCTTCTTTGAGTGTAGAAGACTAACTGCTGTTGCTTCCTTGGTTGTCTTTCCTCGAACAGATCCATCTCCTGTTGTTCAGCGTGAAGCTCGGCGCAGAGGTGCATCTCCGAAATTCTTCCGTGGGCTCGAAGAAGTGATCGTGTGGTTCTCCATTCTGGCCCGAGCCCGGCGAGGACAAGTGTTACGAAGCTTTCTTCAGTGATCGTTCCTCCGCACCGGAGCAGGCGGTCTCGGAGGGTTTGGCAGCGACTCATATACTGCATTGCCTTTTCCCCGGTCTTCATCTGTATTGTTGTCAGCTGTTGCATGAGTCTGCTTTGTGTCACGCTGTCGTTTGCTTGATAGAGGCACTTGAGATGATGCCATGCGAGTTCCGCGGAGTTTCCATAACTCCGATACGTTCTGATGCTCTGCTGCTCTTGTGGTGACAGGTTTCTCAGGAGTACCGTATACGCCAGCAGCGACTGATACGTGAAGATTTCTTGTTCCTTCCCAGTGCCGTTGCTTGGGAATGGCAGGGACCCGTTGAAGTATCCCAGAAGGTGCGCGGCCTCCATCAGCAGCTCGAATTCGAAGCTCCAGGTAAAGAAGTCATGTCCGTTGAACGGTGAGGATGTCTGAAGTTTAATTACGTGTGAGAACTGTGCCTGAAGACTTAAGATTTCGTTCGGTGTTTGTTGTGATGCAGCTGCTGTTGGCTGGGCACGGGGCGGCATGAACTCGAACGTCCCCGGTGAAGAGTGATAAGGCGCAAAAGTAGGTGCTTGATTGTGTCGCCCGAAGGATGAGTTGTCGAGGCTCATCGGCGCTAATCCCATATTCCCTCCATTGCTCTGTGTTGAGTGCGCAGGTGTCCTTGTCTGCTGCTGCTGGTCGAAGTGTGACATGAAGCTGAAGAATCTCTCCATGAGATTCGGGTCCACACTTGAAGAGGGAGACGGAGTCACCATCTCCGGTGCTCTTCCCGTTGTTTCTTGAGCAGTCCCGGTCTCTGTCTGCAGTCCTGAGGTGTGCAGACCAGAGTTGCCGTGTTGAGTTTCTTGGGCGCTGGGTGAGCCCGTAGAGGCTTTCTTGCCCTTGTTGTCCATGTCTTGTAATCAATGGAGTTGTTGAGTCAAGTCGAGTTGCTGGTTGTTGATGGAGTGTAGTTGCTGGGAGTTTGGTCTCTGACCAGCTCTCATACCATGTTGGGCTGAGAAAAAGCCCTTAGGATCTTTTCAGACACTAAGTCCCAGCTGTGAAGACTTGAGCCTTTGAGTAGTGCAGCGGAAGTTGAGACGGTTGAACCCTTGTACTAGTATGTGAGAACAAGTGATTGATTAAGGAAACAAGCATACAGCAATATATAGAAGATAAGAAAGCAGTTGTAGAGTACAGTTACAGGGACGGTTTATCGAGTCGCACAGCGACTCGATTGCTGCTTCGGTTACCATCCATGATGCTGTAACGGTCAGTCGCAACCTCCAGTTGCGACCTTTCGCATTCTTTGTCCGCCCCCTCGTGTAACCTCCGTTGACTCGCGTGCTCCCTTGTAGTCTTCCTCGAGTGTAGTGTTATACTTCAGAAACGCTTAAGTTCTTTGAGATATTTCCAACAGGAGGGAATGTCGAGAAGAAAGGTGGTTGGATTAGGAAGAGAGGGGAGTACAAGGAGGGGTTTGTACCCCCTACAGAAAGGTTCAGTAACAACCTACCAAGCCTATATTAAATTATAACTTATATAATTTTAACACTATAATCATCAGCGACCACAAAGCATTGTGGAGAGACAGCATCTCCAATGGCTACCTGATTTCATACCATGCGAGACATTAACAAGCAACCACATTGAACGGAAACTGTAGCACCAAAAGAAAAGAAATGCAAATTAGGCTGTGTGGTTCTCGCCCGAGTCTTCCTTTGGCCGCTTGAACGGCAGCAGGGACCACTGCTGCTGCCGGGCCTTCGCCTTGGTGGGGCGAGCTGATACATACATAGGCCAACAGGAGGGAGAAGAAGAAGGTGAGTGAGTGTTGGTAACTTGGGTTCATCCAAACGTGCACGTTCTACTACCCTGCA
The DNA here is from genome assembly GCA_027943415.1 of Closterium sp. NIES-67. Classification (NCBI taxonomy): domain Eukaryota; kingdom Viridiplantae; phylum Streptophyta; class Zygnematophyceae; order Desmidiales; family Closteriaceae; genus Closterium; species Closterium sp. NIES-67. Next base: position 80,226 of record BQMB01000150.1, read on the forward strand.
GGCTTCGGGGATGTGAAGCACTGGAAACAGCTGTTGAGTCGACTCAGACGCAGATGTGAAGCACTGGACAGTATTATGTCAAGCAGTTGAAATTGAGAGACTTGTGCATCGTTGACTGCGTGACTACTACCCTATTCGTTAAAACTGCACGTTTTCACAGCGTGCATGCTGGAACATTGTGCTATACGTTGAGGGGCCTCCTGTGTTCTTCGTGATACTTGTCATCTCATTTTATACTTATCTCATTTGATACTTTGACATCTCATTCAATACTTTGACATCTCATTTGATACTCGAAGGCTCACCTGACATATTTCTTGAAAATATCTTGAGAATCTCATCCACGATGATGACCTGACATGGGACAGGGTGTGACATGAAATGAAACAGTCAAATCAACCGATGAGCTGTCGAAGTCATAACACCATTCAAGTGCCACGCCATTGTTGATGGCGCTATGGCGATGTGGTTGATCTAGCCTGACAAAACCGGGATCCGAATGCGAATTCGAGGGTGCTGAGATCTATGGAAGGGGAGGAGAGGAGAACTTGAGATCTATGGAAGGGGAGGGGAGGAGAACTTGAGATCTATGGAAGGGGAGGAGAGGAGAACTTGAGATCTATGGAAGGGGTCCGATGAAACAAGAGAAGAACTTGAGAGGAGCGGAGGGCTGGAGGAGAGGAGCGAGGAAACGAGAGAGGAGAGGAGAGAGGAAAGGTGGGAGGGTGGTGTACAGGGAAAGCGCAGCGCACCATTCAGGCCAGGAGAGGGGGCCGAGAGGGAGTAAAGGGATGCGAAGTGGGTCTTGGGACGAGGGACAGAAGGAGAGGAAGAGGAGGGGGGCTGGAGAGTTGGAAGGTGGCGCACCGGGAAGGAGAAGAGCAGCACTGCGCGCCATTCCGGCCAGGAGAGGGGGCCGACCTGCCATATGCGAAAGAGGGAGGAGAGAAGAGAGGTGGAGGGAAGAGAGACGAGTGGAATGAATTATGAACAGTGAGACAGCGAGAGGGCAGGTTGAAGAAAAGAGACAAAGAAGAAAAAAGGAGAAAAAAAAAAAGGAAAAAAAAAGGGAGATGACGGTTGGGCAAATGAGCTGCAGTGAGGAGCCGTAGGGAAGCTGATTCCACTGTCTCGCAGGGAATCAAAGCTCTAGTCAATAAAAGAGAAAGGGAGGCCGAGTGATAAATAAAGGAAAAGGCGGCGAAGAGGGTGGTGAGAGTGACTCATGGAAAAGAGGATGGTGAGGGCAGGGACATAGAGGAAGTGGAGGGGTGGCTTGATACTAGAAGAATAAAAATAAAAATAAAGAGTGAATGGGGAGGTCCTGAGCCGACTCAGAGCACTCACAGAGAAGAGGGCGGCAAGGGCACGAGGGCATACAAATGAGGCAGTGGCTTTTTCGCCGAGTTAAGTCACTCACAGAGAAGAGCACGGCGAGGGCAGGGACGTAGAGAATGAGGAAGTGGAGGATCATGGAGAGAGCGATGGCTGCCAGCAGCCAGATGTTAGACCACGGAGGGAGGACGCTGTAGGATGGGGAGTTGGAGAGGGGGAGGGGGGGGGTAGTAAAAAAAGGGAATGGGGGACAGTGCATGTGGTAAGAAGAATAAAATGGCGCATAATGAGCAGAAGTGGGGGAACATGGAGAGAGCGATTGCTGCAAGCAGCCAGAGGTTGGACCAGGGGGGAAGGAAGCTGCAGGGGTTAGGTGGGAAGGGGGGAGTGGTGTGGTAAGGGAGGGGGAGCGGTGCAGGGGGGAGTGACGGAAGGAACACTGACATCCATAGTGCGATGGTGAGTGGGAGGAGGCACGCAGCAGCATTCCCCGAAATTCATGCTCACAGCAGGCTCTGGTTCTCGGAAAGGTTGTTGAGGGCGTTGAACATCTCCACCACCACCAGCACCGACATGGCCACAGTGCGAGGGCGGGGGTCGAGAAACACAGGGCAGGGGCGGCCAGACGCGTCCACACACGTGTCAAATGTGACCTGATGGAGTGGGGGGGAAACGGGGGGGGGGAAGGGGAGGGGGGAGAGGGGGGGGGGGGGGGCATGTGAAGCAGGCAAGCACCACCACGAGCACTGACATGGCCACGGTGTGAGGGCATGGGTCCAGAAGGACCAGACAGGGGTGGCGAGACGTGTCCACACAGGTGTCAAATGTGACCTGTGCGAATGGAGGGAGAGAGGGTGAAAGGGGAGAGGCATGTGAAGCAGGCACCAACACGAGCGCTGACATAGCCACAGGAGTCGAGAAACACAGGGCAGGGGCGGCCAGACGCGTCCACACACGTGTCAAATGTGACCTGTGCAGATGGAGGGAAAGAGGGTGAAGGGGAAGAGGGGGATGGCATGGGATAGAGGAAAGTGTTGGAAAAGGAGAGGGGGGCTTTAAGAGACGAGATTAGAGGAGAGAAGAGTTGAAGGTGATGCTGAAGAGATGATGAGAGGAGGAGAGGAGGAGAGGAGGGGAGCAACAGGAAAGTGGAGAATAGAAAATACAAAGTGGAGGAGAGGAGCAGACGGAATAGGGGCAGAGGAAAGGGGAACAAGGACTGGGAGGCCCATTCACACAGGGAAGGGGAAAGGGGGATTCGGGAAAGACATGGGGTTTTGACGTACCAGCTGCGTCCAGGTGATTTTGGGGCCATCGGCAAATATCATGTACCACCACACAAAAGCAGCGACAGTGACCAGCCCGACGTAGACTGGGAGTAGGGAATGGGGGGAATGGGGGGGAATGGGGAAGAGGAAGTGGAAAACGGAGTTGTCTTAGAGGCCACTAGCAAAGCACTTTTACCACCACACAAAGGTGGCCACAGTGACAAGGCCCACAAATGCTGGGAGAAGGGAGGAGGGATGTGAGAGGGAGATTGAGGGTCCAGAAAGAAAAAGACGATTCAGAGAGATTTAAGACGAGTAATGGTACGGTTTATTAACACCGGATGGTTAACAGGACAAGCTGCTGTTATGGGAAAGGGAACATGAGACGCGCGCCAATCACCAAGGATTACACTTACTTCCGATGACTAGGTAGCGGAAGAAAAGCCACCCGTTGACAATTGCATCCTCCATCTGGCCATGGCGTAATACAGGCACATACGGACACACAGGCACATAGAATACAGAACATGCATGTGCGCACACACAGGCATATAGAATCATAAACATGCATGCATGTGCGCGCACACACAGACACATAGAATCATAAACATGCATGTGCACATGCACAGGCACATAGAACACATAACATGCACTTGCGCACAAACAGGCACATGGAATAAAAACCGCGCATGTGCGCATACACAGGCACATGATGTCATGCGAATGCATGTGCGCCAAAGCCCATACACATCCATACATGCTAATGAAAGCACCCAGCCTCCGCAAGCACGCACAAATGCGCACACACACAAACACATCCACATACGCATACACATACACATACACATGCATACACATACGCATACACATACACATACACATGCATACACATACGCATACACATACACATACACATACACATACACATACACATGCATACACATACGCATACACATACACATACACATACACATGCATACACATACGCATACACATACACATACACATACACATACGCATACGCATACGCATACGCATACGCATACGCATACGCATACACATACACATACACATGCATACACATACGCATACACATACACATACACATACACATACACATGCATACACATACGCATACACATACACATACACATACACATGCATACACATACGCATACACATACACATACACATACGCATACACATACGCATACGCATACGCATACGCATACGCATACGCATACGCATACGCATACGCATACGCATACACATACACATACACATGCATACACATACGCATACACATACACATACACATGCATACACATACGCATACACATACGCATACGCATACGCATACGCATATGCATACGCATACGCATACGCATACCCATACGCATACGCATACCCATACACACATACACATACACATGGATACGCATGTATATGCATGAATTTGCACACGCACACAGCCATGTGGCACATACACACAGGGAGCCATGTGCACACGCATGTTATGTGTTGGCATGGCAGCCTGATCCACATACATAGTTTTGAGGCGCCTCAAAACATGTTATGTGTTGGCATGGCAGCCTGATCCACCCACATACATGCAAAGCGTGGCATGGCAGCCTGATCCACCCACATCAATGCAAAGCGTAGAATGGAGCAAGGCGACGGTGCTCACTCATGACGTCTCGGTCTTGCTTGTTGAATCCCAAGGCAGTGGCAGGAAAAACAACCATCACTAGGTTCACCCACAGCAGCTGCACGGGTATTAGCATTCCCGGCATGCCCACTGCTGCCACCCTTATGACTCAACCTTATGCGTACCTTTCTGGGCCGAATGCTCATGACGTCTCTGTCCTGCTTGTTGAGTCCCAGAGCAGTGGCAAGGAAAAAATCAATCAGGGTTCACCAACAGCAGCTGCACGGGGGTGAGAGCGTCACCAGCACGCCCACTGCTGCCACACTGTCTGTTATTCAGACTCATACGGCCTCAGACACACCTTCCTCGGCCGAATTCTCATGACGTCTCTGTCCTGCTTGTTGAATCCCAGAGCAGTGGCAGGCAGGCCATCAGTCACCAGGTTCACCAGGTATAATAAGTTGATTTTTTAGTCGACTAAAAAATCGACTTATTACACACCATTAGTCACCAGGTTCACTAGGGCCACGGCAGCTGTGCACGGGGATGAGTGTCTCTGGCCTGCCCACTGCTGCTGCCACACTCTGCATTATGAAACCTGCTAGTCACCCGTCCTCAGACACACCTTCGTGGGCCGAATGCTCATAACGTCTCGGTCCTGCTTATTGAACCCAAGGGCAGTGGCAGGTAAACCGTCCGTGACGAGGTTGGCCCACAGCAGCTGCACGGGGATGAGCGTCGCTGGCATGCCCACTGCTGCCGCCACACTGCCTTATGCGTACCTTCCTGGGCCGAATGCTCATGACGTCTCTGTCTTGCTTGTTGAATCCAAGAGCAGTTGCGGGTAACCCATCAGTGACGAGGTTCACCCACAGCAGCTGCACGGGGATGAGCGTCTCTGGCATGCCCACTGCTGCTGCGAGGAAGATGGCAACCACCTCCCCAATGTTGGACGACACCATGTAGCGGATAAACGCCTTCATGTTGTTGTAGATGGCACGACCCTCCGCCACGGCCTGAAGGGATTGAGGGCAATGGTAGGGAGTGCGAGAAATGGGAGGAGGGAGGGAAGGGTGTCCTCTGATAGGCTGTTGACACCATGTAGCGGATGAGCGCCTTCATGTTGTTGTAGATGGCACGACCCTCCCCCACGGCCTGGGAGGGGGAGGGGCAGGAGGGCAGTGCAACATGGCAGGGGGGATAGGACGGTAGTGTCTTAAGATTGGCTAAAGAGACCATGTAGCGGATGAGCGCCTTCATGTTGTTGTAGATGGCACGACCCCCGCCATGGCCTGGGAGGGATGGGAATGGGAGGGAGGGAATGGGAGGGAGCGAAAGGGAGGGAATGGGAGGGAGCGAATGGGAGGGAGGGAATGGGGTGGTAGTAGCAAGGCAGGCGTGGCGACATGGCAAGTGTGGTGACATGGCAGGTGTGGTGACATAGCCGGCGTGGTTGCTGTAAACATGCAAGCATGCGTCTACCATACCGCCCCGCCGCAATGGTGGGGACACCGGAATGTGAGGAGAAGTTGTCGTCTAGTTTAGTTTTGAGGCGCCTCAAAACGAGGCGCCTCAAAACGAGGCGCCTCAAAACTGGAATGTGATGACTGAAGAGGAGCAGGGACAGATAGGGGTCGTACCGCAACAATGGTGGAAAAGTTGTCGTCTGCGAGCACCATGTCGGATGCTCCCTGCGTCCCAGGGAGGGGAGTGGGAAGATGAGAGAGGAGTGAGAAGGGGGGGTGAGTGAGAGGGAGGCGGGGATGTGAAGAGAGGGTTGAGGAAGCAGTGGGAAGAACGGCAGGCACGCCCACACAATGTTGGGTCACCTCATTGTGCATAAAACGAACTGCTATGTCATTGCGCCCAACTCCTTGTATGCCAATTCCTGATTCCTTCGAAACTACCATACAACCATAACCATAATCCCCTCCCCTCTCCTCACATACAACCATAACCATCACGCTAACCACAAACTTTACCCGACCAATCCAAAACACCCCGAATCCCCGCCACCCAGATGCACACATCACACATCGCACTCATCCCGTCAATCACCTTGGCAACGGCCGTGCCAGACCCCATGGCTATCCCGATGTCTGCCTTCTTGAGCGCTGGTGCATCATTCACCCCATCGCCCGTCATTGCCACCTGCAGTGAGGGGCATGGGAGGTAGGCAGACAGGGGATTAGGAACGTGAATGAAAGGGGGCAAGGGAGCAACAGGACAAGGGAATTGCCACAAGTGATGAGGGAGAAAAACCTGCTAACTGTCACAGCTTGGCCCTGCCAACTGTTACTTACATGAGGAACGAACAAGGGAATTGTCAGAAAATGGGCACAGGGAGACAGAGAGGGTGAACGAGGTGGGAAAGGAGTAGCAGGCCGAGAGGTTCTAGTGCAAGTTGGGAAGCAGGAGGCAGGTAAGTTTAAGCACAAAAGGTAGCTCACTCGCTCACCACATCGTTTTGGCGTTTGAGATAATCCACCAGCATCGACTTGTGGCTGGGCTCCACTCTGTGGGGAAAGAACGAGGAAGGAAGGGAGGGTTGGATATGACGACAGCGTGAGAGGGACGGAATGAGTCGAGTCAAAGGATAGACACCTACATTGACTTGCGGCTGGGCTGCACTCTGCGGGGAAGGAAGAATGGAGGGTTGGATTGGATGAGCCAGCGTGAGAGGGTCTACTTTTGAGGCGCCTCAAAAATAGACTCCTCACGATTCGATGAGACAGCATGAGAGGGTAGGGTCGAGTCAACTCATAGGATATTCCACCACCCAGACAAGCCATGGTCCACCAGCATCATGGACTTGTGGCTGGGCTCCACTCGCAGGAGAAGAGCAGGGGCGGGATGAATCTGGGTGAGTGTTGAGTTGAGAGAGTGTCTAGCTGGGTGGTTGGATGGGTGCCCATTTGCCTGTGTTCAGGGTTCAGGGTTTAAGCCTGGTTGGATTGGATGTGGCCCAATAGAAAGAGGAAGACAGAGCAAGCGTGTGGGGGAATGTGGTAATGGCAGCTTCCTATGTTGTAAAATATATATCTATACAACATGCATGCCTAGATTAGGAGGTGTAGTCATTATAATTATTGGGGGGTTGTTGGTTGGGTTGACCAACCCCACATTTGGGTTGGTCAAGATTGGATTTGATCTTAGACATTTGGTTGGCACTATTCCAACCAAATGGTCCTTGGTCCTAAGAACCAACCAATCACCAAGCACCACCCTTTGTGGTTGCTTGCCTTTCAAGCAACCTCTCCCATTGGTCCACATTGTGGCCAATCGAAGAGCACCACACTTTGTGGTTGCTTGCCCTACAAGCAACCTCTCCCATCGCTACACTTTATGGCCAATAGGAGAGCTTCTCTTCCAACTCTTCCTTGCTCCTTGTTTTGTACAATAGAGCCTCTTGGCTCCCTACTCAATTCAATCATTTCTCCTCTAAGCTACTTCCTTCATCCTAAACTCAGAAGCAGTCCACGGATAGACCACAGTGCATCATCTCCCTACTTTTCCTGAATGTGTTCTGTTCTTGAGAATTCTAAAAAACAGAACACATCCTAACGTGCACGTGAACAGCAGAATGCAGGCTTCTAACGAGTCACCTGCAAAAGAGGACGAGTTGTTGAATGGCAGAAGCTTTTTGCGATGGTGACAGCTGCTCAAACTCAGACGCCGTCAACGACGCATACCCCCCCTCCCCGCTCCCCCCTCCCGCTCCCCCTGTGCCGCCCCCAGCTTCTGCACTCGCACCTCCTTTCAGCAGAGCAGCGGTGGGAGAGGAGGGGGGGGAAGGGGAGGAGGGGGAGGCGAGGGAGGAGGGGGAGGAAGGGTCGATGTTGATAAGGGCGTCAGAGGAGAGAGGGCTGAGAAGGCCTATTCGGCGACAGACTGACTCCGCTGTTGCCTTGTTGTCGCCCGTGACGACAATGATGCGGATGCCTGCTGACCGGCACGTCTCCACTGCTGCTCTCACTTCCTCTCGAGGCGGGTCCAGCATACCCACCTGCCACACATGCCATGCCACGCCATGCCACGCCCACGCCATGCCACGCCACGACATGCCGTGCCATGCCACACCATGCCACACCATGCCACACCATGCCACGCCACGCCACGCCATGCAATGCCATGCGATGCGATGGGAAGAGATAGGTAAGCCACCTGAGACTAGGAAGAATGGCATTGGCCCGACCACAGTCCTCTCTGACTGCGGGGTGTACATGGTGAGTAAGACTCGCAAGGAAAAATTAGCCATGCAGCAAGGAAGCCCAGGGAAGGTGATGGTTACTACCACAACATGGTACCCACAACATGTTACCACTTGCTGGTTACCAGTCCGAGGAAGGTCTGCCTCATCGTCTGGAGTGAGAGTCTGCTGCCCCCTGGAACGCTACAGTTGACGCTACCCCTCTATGGTTACCACTTGCTGGCTACCAGTCCAAGGAAGGTGGGGCCGGAGAGACGTGTGTTAAACCAGACATTACCACATACTTACCAGTCCGAGGAAGGTGAGGTCTGCCTCATCGTCTGGAGTGATGGTCTGCTGCCCCTGAGGCAGGGGCCGCATGGCAAGAGCAAGGCAGCGCAGCATCTGGTGCCGGCCGTAACTGGAGGGGGAACGAAGTGGGGGAGGGGCGGAGAAAAGGATTTGCCTTTCTTCTGCTGCCCCCCAGGCAGAGGCCGCATGGCGAGGGCCAGGCAGCGCAGCATCTGGTGCCGGCTGTAGCTGATGGGTATGGGGGACATGGGGGGGAGGAGGAGGGGCATGGGAGAAAGAGAGAGGGAAGTGGTCAGAGGCCGCATGGCGAGGGCCAAGTTTGAAAATGAACCCTGTACGCGTGCTGGCTGTAGCAGTGTAGCTGCTGGAGAGAGGGGGGGGGGTGTTGAGGGGAAACAAAGAGGAATCCCTTTTTAAAGTGCCTCATACCCGAGGAGGAGGCCGCATGGCAAGAGCAAGGCAGCGTAGCATCTGGTGCTGGCCATGGCTGGTGGAAATGGGGATATGGGGGAGAGAAGCGATATGGGGGGAGGGAGAGAAAAGAGGGCAGAGCCTGCATGTCGAGGACAGACAGTGCAGCATCTGGTGCTGGCCGCAGCTGGTCGGATTAAGAGGGGTAAAGAGGGGTATGGAGGGATATGGGGACTGGAGGAGGGACAAGGAGGGTGGCGGGGAGCCGGGGGGGGGGGGGGGAGGGAGGATTTGAAGGGTTGTTCCGAGATTTGGAGAGCATAATGCACACATTTTTTGGATGGGAAGATACTTAATCTCACATGCAAACCCTAAACCTTGGCATAAACCCTAGACTTGCACAGTCTCTATAGAGTAGCATTTTCCTCTGAGGCGCCTCAAGGGCAGCACACTCACCCGAGCACTCTCTCTTCAATTGCCGCCTTGAGCTTTGGCGTCAGGGCAGCAACAGCGCCATCATCGTTGCCCACCCTGCTGCTGCGAGATGATACATACTCTCTTGCGGCGCCCCAATGCCAGCACACTCACCTGAACACTCTCTCCTTGATTGCCGCCTTCAGCTCAGGCGTCAGGGCAGCAACAGCGCCATCATCTTTGCACACCACCCTGCTGCTGCGAGACGATACATACTCTCTTGAAGTGCCTTAAGACCAGCACACCCACCTGCACACTCTCTCCTCAATTGCCGCCTTGAGCTCTGGCGTCAGGGCAGCAACAGCGCCATCGCTGTTGCTCAGCACTCTGCTGCTGCGCGACAGCACAGCCTCCGGTGCTCCCTTGCAGAAGAGAATCTGGAGTGTTGGGTACGGAAGTAGGGTGTCAGGGGACAGCGTTTTGACGCTCCTCAAAAGCAGGTCTGGTGTGTTGGGTGGAAAGGTGGGGAGTAAGCGACAGCAGGGACATATAGGAAAAGGAAAAGGGAAGGAGGGATGGGCTCTGGCGTTTCCCTGCAGAAGGTTATCTAGTTCGTGCATTCGGAGTCAGGGGTAGGGGGGACGAATGCAAGGAAAAAGTGACTGGGGATAGCTCCGGGCGCTCCCTTGCAGACGAGGGTTTGAGAGGGTTTGGGATGTGCATGGGAATCCCTTGCTCCCCACTCACCTCCTCCTCGCCCCTAGTGCACAGCACACTCGTCAGCTTGCCACGTGCACGTCTCAACAGTCACCCCCTCCCCCACCCTCTCCACACGCCCACCTCCTCCTTGCCTCTAGTGCACAGCACACTCATCATCTTGGGACACACACTCTCCAACACTCAACCACCCCTCTCCCCTCCCTGCACACACAATCACCTCCTCCTCGCCTCTAGTGGACAACAAACTCGTCAGCTTGTAACACGCACCCCCCAACAATCACCCACCCCTCTTCCCCCCTACTCCTCTCCTCTCACCCCCCCACATGCTCACCTCCTCTTCGCCTCTAGTGCACAGCACACTCATCAGTTTTCGGTCCCTTGAGAACTCCAGACTCGCCAGCTGGGAGCACAGACAGGAGTGAAGTGAGGGGCAGCGGAAGGGAAGAAAGGAGCAACGGAGGGCGTGAGGGACATAGGGATGATTTACTATCCCTCTGTGCACAGCACCCTCATCAGCTTTCAGTCCCTTGAGAACTCCAGACTCGCGAGGGGGAGAGGGGAAGAGGGGGAGAGGAGAGGTGGAGAGAGGGAAGGATGAAATATGAAAGGGCATGAAATATGTACATGGCAGGAAGTTGATGTTCCGCCACCGCACTGTCATCGCCCATTCGCCATCGTCATAGAAGGTGCTGATCCATGGGTTAATGACTCGGTTCCACTTTTGCCGGTCCGATCAAACACGGTGAGAAACTTGGGAGAGACTATTTGAGAAAGAGAGGAAGCACTGACCTTTTGGATGGTTGAGAAGCACAGGAGGGACGGACCTTGTGGAAGGTGTCGTGCCAGTGGTTGTTGCAGAACGACGCTCTCTCTGCCTTGCTCAGGAGCCCGAGGGATGTGGGCATGTCAGAATAACCAGGTAACCCGATCTGTGCTGGTAACCAGACGCATATACACACAGCCACACACACACATGCACGCACGCGCGCAGCCACAAACACACATGCGCGTGCGTGCGCGCACGCGTGCACACACACACACATGCGCGCGCGCGCACACACACACACACATGCACGTGCACACACACACACACACACACACACACACACACACACACACACACACACACACACACACACACACACACGCGCGCGCGCGCGCACACACACACATACACAAGAAAGAACAGCAGCCATCATGAACACAGGAAAGCACAAAGCACACGGAGACACGCAAAGCACGGAAGCCCCATAAACCCCCCCCCCCCCCCCCTAGCACACCCACTTTCTGAGTGCGCACCCTCAGTGCCCCCCCAGTTCGGTCACGGGTGTCAGTGGCACTCACCTTCTAGGCTTTCACCCTGTCGAGGACCAACCCACCCCACACTCCACATTCAGTTCCCACCTTCTTGTGAGCACCATGAGAGCTGCTTCTCTGGCCTCTCCAAAGCGGTTGTGGTGTCATGTCAGGGGCTCGCACTTGCTAGGCTATCACTCCCACTTGAGCTTCGGCCTGTCACTTCCTAGGAGGGCAACTGAGGTTGCCCTCCTAGGCTAGCACTCCCCCATTCAGCTCCCACTTTCTCACAGGGCCACCTCAGTGGCCTCCCCTATGTGCGGTCGTGGGTGTCAGTGACTCTCACACTCGTACGCTCTCACGTTCCCCAGCGTTTACACTCGTCCAGGACCATCCTCTCAACCCCCCCCCCCACCCCCCCCCTTGGGCCCCCAAATTCAGCTCCCACCTTCTCGGTGAGCACCCGGAGGGCCACCTCAGTGGCCTCGCCAATGCGGTCGTAGGTGTCGGTGGTGGCGTTGTACTGGAGGGTGGAGTCGTTGCACATGGACGCACACATGGCCACGTGCTGCACCGACGGCATGTCTGCTGGCCGCTCCACCTAGTGGGAGGGGAGGGAATAGGGGGGGGGGAAGGGACGTGTCTTCAACTCACGCAAGCATGGGGTGACGTTGTCCTGGAGGGTGGAGTAGTTGTATATGGACGCACACATGGCCACGTGCTGCACTGACGGCATGTCTGCTGGCCGCTCCACCTGGCAAGAGGAGAGGGAGAGAGGAAAGGGGGGGAGAGAGGGGGGGGACGGGGGGAAGAGGCGAATTCAACTGGAGAAAGCATGGGGTGGGGTGGCGTTGCACTGGAGGGTGAAGTCGTTGCACATGGACGCACATATGGCCACGTGCTGCACTGATGACATGTCTTCTGGTCTCTCCACCTGGCGAAGGGGGGGGGGTGGGGGGCAGGAGGAGAGGGTTATTCAAGTGAAGACAGGAGGTGACTGAAGAATGATCAATTGTGAAAGGGAGAGGGGTGGGGGGAGAGGGTTATGGAACCTTCAGGCTTCAGGTGCAAAGCATATGTGGGTGATTCAGACACTAGTTTTGAGGCGCCTCAAAGCATATGTGGGTGATTCAGACACTAGTTTTGAGGCGCCTCAAAGCATATGTGGGTGATTCAGACACTAGTTTTGAGGCGCCTCAAAGCATACGTGGGTGATTCAGACACTAGTTTTGAGGCGCCTCAAAGCATATGTGGGTGATTCAGACACTAGTTTTGAGGCGCCTCAAAGCATATGTGGGTGATTCAGACACTAGTTTTGAGGCGCCTCAAAGCATATGTGGGTGATTCAGACACTAGTTTTGAGGCGCCTCAAAGCATATGTGGGTGGTTCAGACACTTCCTGGTGAATTTAGAGTTGATTCACAACTCATCACAGCACAGCACTCACCAAAGAAGAGCGCCCAAGAAAGGGTAATGGAACCCTCAGGCGGATACGTGGTTCCAGTCTCCAGACACCTTTTGAGCAGACTCACCACGGATCGGCCGAGGGTAATGGTGCCCTCAGGGGCATACGTGGTTCCAGAAACGTCCAGCTCGCACAAGGGGCCTGCTGCTGACGTGCACACACAGATCTGACGCACGCAGGGTTCAGGGAAGGGGAGATGGGAACTTGGAAGCCTTTGAGTAGACTTAAAAGCAGAGCCAGGCGCACACAGTTCCAAACACGTCCATCTCACACAAGGGGCCCGCTGCTGACGTACATACACAGAACTGACGCACGCAGGAGGAAGGGGGGAGAGGGAGGGGGAAGAGAGCAAAATAGAAGAGGGTTTTTAGGAATGAAAGGGAGCCTGTTTCTGGCCTACGCACACAGTGGAGTCATTTTATAGAATTATAACAAAAATAGCCTTTTTAAGAATGAAAGGGAGCCTGTTTCTGGCCTACACACACACACACGCACACACACAAGAGTCATTTTCGAGAGTTCTAAAATAAAATAGGCTTTAAAGAATTTAAGGGAGCCTGTTTCTGACCTACACACACAGGACGGAGGAACGGGAGACTGGCAGGAGAGGCGGAAGCAAGGGGGTTCTGTGAAGCTGGTATGAGTGATACATGATTGCCAGCCAAACGCAGAGATGACTTTTGAGTTGACTCAAAGGTCACCTCGTTACAATGTCACACAACACATTGACTTTTGAGTCGACTCAAAAGTCACTTCATAACAATGTCACACAACACTTTGACTTTTTAGTAGACTCAAAAGTCACTTCTGTGAAGCTGGTGTGATTGATGCATGATTGCCAGCCAAACGCAGAGCAAACACCAGTAGGGTGCACAGCACGCATGCCTTGTTGACAGACATCACGTTGGTGGTGAGCGCGCCCGCCTTATCGCTGCAGTGGTGCCATCTCAGCGTCACGTGCACATGCACACGCGCATGCGTAACGAGACTATTTTAGAGTTGATTCAAAAATAGATTCATTACACATGCACACGCGCATGTCCAGCCAGCAGCATACATCAACGCAGGGTGCACGGCTAGTAGTACTTCATTCATTTCCTGCTAGTAGTAGAACACACAGGGAGATGCACACTGCCACAACACGCAGCACACACACCTTGTTGACAGGCAGCATGTTGGTGGTGAGTGTGCCCCTCTTATCCCTGCTGCAGATAACAGTGGTGGCATCTCAGCATCACATGTGCCCAACCCACAGCGCACATCACCACATCAACACACCTGCTAGTAACAGCACGCATACCTTGTTGACAGACATCATGTTGGTGGTGAGTGTGCCTGTCTTATCACTGCAGATGACAGTGGTGCACCCAAGAGTCTCCACGGAGGGCAGTGAGCGCACTATGGCGTTCAAGCGAGCCATCTTCTTCGTGCCGAGGGCCAGACAGCTAATGGGGGGATGAGCCAGGATGAAGGAAGGGCGAGAGGGGAAGGAGGGTGGGGGAGTATGGGAGAAGAAGAAGTGCAAGCCTACGTGAGTGAATATGGTGGGACGCTTGTGGGCTGACGTGGATGGCTGGCAACTTCTAGACGAATGTGCACATACGTCGACATCATCTTTGGATGCATGCAGACTCGCGTGGGTGGCATTGCATCCCGTGGACTCATGTGGGTGGCATCTCGTGGACTCATGTGGGTGGCATCTCGTGGACTCATGTGGGTGGCATCCCGTGAACTCATGTGGGTGGCATCCCGTGGACTCATGTGGGTGGCATCCCGTGGACTCATGTGGGTGGCATCCCGTGGACTCATGTGGGTGGCATCCCGTGGACTCATGTGGGTGGCATCCCGTGGACTCATGTGGGTGGCATCCAGTGGACTCACGTGGTGACGACAGCTGGCAGGCCTTCAGGTATGGCGGCCACAGCAAGGGCGACAGCAATCTGGCATGTGAGGAGGGAAGGGGAGGGGGGATATTGGCGAGAGAGAAGGAAAGGCGGAGACGAGAGGAATGCAGAGTGATAGGAGGGATAGAGGAAGGGAGCTCAAGGGGACAAGGAGAAGGCCTAGTTCTTGCATGCGCAGTCACGAAAGGGATGAATATGGTGGTGTGCTTGATGCTTCTCGGAAAGCAGACCCTTCAAGGCTACGGAAGGGGAGATGGGTAAGGTATAAGATTGGTTTGAAGAACGTATGGCACCAGGAACGAGTTGTGTTAAAGGATGGAGGAAGGGAGGGGGGCGAGGAGGGGGGGCAAGAAAGATGTCCAAGGCTAACAGAAGGCCTTGAAGATCCGTGTAGGGCACCTTCCGTTAGGCATGCAAAACACCACCGCAGCGGATGAGAGGGATGAGAGGGATGAGAGGGATGAGAGGGATGAGAGGGATGAGAGGGATGAGGGGGATGAGAGGGATGAGGGGGATGAGAGGGATGACCTTGAAGTAGTAGATAGCGCCTCGGATCACACCACCGTGTGCGGGATCCTGGAAGTTTCTGATGTTGATCACCCACACGAGAATGCAGGCCACAGCTATAGCCTGCCCAGCGTGACAATACACAATGCGTACAGCGAGGGCGAGAAGTGTATTTTTGAGGTGCCTAAAATAACCCGCCCAGCGTGACGATACACACAATGCATACAGGGAGGGTGAGAGGCGACACTGAAAGAATGGGCTGCTTTGAGGCGCCTCAAGAGACAACGCTCAGAACCATTTGCTTTGAGGTGCCATGAGGTTAGCCACTGGTATAAACGACTGCCAGCAGCAGAGTGTGGCGACACAAACGACTAGAATGAGAGATGCAGTGGGCAGCAGGAAGCCTGGCATGTGCAAAAGTTGCGAGTTTATCAGGTAAGCACCAGGGCATCAGAATGCTTATGGGCAGAATGTGATGGATGCGGTGGCAGCACCAGCTGAAACACCATTGCACCAGCTGAAACACCATTGCACCAGTTGAAACACCATTGCACCAGCTGAAACACCATTGCACCAGTTGAAACACCATTGCACCAGCTGCAACACCATTGCACCAGCTGAAACACCATTGCACCAGTTGAAACACCATTGCACCAGCTGCAACACCATTGCACCAGCTGAAACACCATTGCACCAGCTGAAACACCATTGCACCAGTTGAAACACCATTGCACCAGTTGAAACACCATTGCACCAGCTGAAACACCATTGCACCAGCTGAAACACCATTGCACCAGTTGAAACACCATTGCACCAGCTGAAACACCATTGCACCAGCTGCAACACCATTGCACCAGTTGAAACACCATTGCACCAGCTGAAACACCATTGCACCAGTTGAAACACCATTGCACCAGTTGAAACACCATTGCACCAGCTGAAACACCATTGCACCAGCTGAAACACCATTGCACCAGCTGAAACACCATTGCACCAGCTGAAACACCATTGCACCAGCTGAAACACCATTGCACCAGTTGAAACACCATCGCACCGCACGCACCTTGGAGAGGAAGGTGCCGAACTCATCTAGCTTCTTCTTCAGTGGCGTCATTTCCTGAACAGTGGGGAGGGAGGAATGTGAGTTTAGAGAGGGGGGAGAGGGGGAGAGGAGGGGTGGGGAGGGGGACAAAAAAACTAAACCACTGCAAGGAACGGCTGGTGGTTCGAGGAAGCACATGCAAGAGCAAGCATCTGAAAGGCAGATAAACGATATATTTTTTAGGCGCCTCAAAAGCATCTGAAAGGCAGATAAACGATATATTTTTGAGGCGCCTCAATTGCATCTGAAAGGCAGATAAACGGTATATTTTCTAGGCGCCTGAAAAAGATGGTTTAACGAAGCACGCAAGAGCAAACATCTGAAACACAAGTGAGAAGGGAAGTGCTCCCTGTGTGTCAAACCACAACCCCATCTGCTGGCTTGGGTATGGCACACATGGCATGACACCCTCGTTACAGCACTGCACGGCATCACATCATCATCAACACAATATTCTCACGACTGCTGACTCCGATATGCCACTCACGTCTGCTGACTCGGATATAGCATCCCGGATCTTCCCAATGGCAGTTCTCCCTCCCGTGGCAATGACAATGGCCCGCACCCGGCCCACTGTCACCACCGTGCCCTGTGAGCAGCGGGAGAGAGGCAAGAGAGGAGAGACCTTCAGCTGGTTGCTGTGCTACGGCATCCCGGATCTTCCCGATGGCAGTCCTCCCTCCTGTGGCAATCACAATGGCCCGCACCCGGCCCACTGTCAGCACTGTGCCCTGAAGGAGTGGGAGAGGGAAAGAGGATAACGTTTTCCCCCCCCCCCCATGGTTTAACAAAGAGTGACAGCTGTGTGACCACAGGGTGCTAGAGCAGGCCCGCACCCTGCCCACTGTCACCAGTGTTGCCTGAAGGAGGGAGGGTGTTTTTGAGAATTCTCAAAAATCACCAGTGTGCCCTGAAGGAGCGCGTGTGGGAAAGAGAATAACGCCCCCCACCCCCTAAGGTAAACAGAGAGTGACAGCTGTGTTGCCACAGGGCTCTAGAGAGGGCCTGCACTGCACCCTGCCCACCGTCATCACCGTGCCCTGAAGGAGTGGGAGACGGAAAGGGAGTAATGCGCCCCCCCCCTCCCCCCCTCTCCCCGTGGTAAACGAAGAGAGTGACAGCCGTGTGACCACAGGGCTCTAGAGAGGGCAATCACAATGGCCCCCACCCTGCCCACTGTCACCACCGTGCCCTGTGAGCGTTGGGAGAGGAAAAGGAGACTGAATGCCCACTATGAACGCTGTTCTCTTGACGAGGAGTCTAATTTTGAGGCGCCTAGACTCCTCACGCACCGTGCCCACTCTCACCACTGTGCGCTGTGAGCGGTGGGAGAGAGGAAAAGGAAACTGAATGCCCACTATGAACGCTGCTCTCTGTGCACGAGGGGAGGGGGCAGTCGACAACGGATATGCGAGAGGAGAGAAAAAAGACGAGACAAAGAAGGAAAAAGGGGGGGAAAAAAGGAGGACGACAAGGATAGGGAGTGGGAGCGTACAGCGAAGAGGATGCAGGTCTTGTCTTGATAGACCGCCACAGCTGACCGAGTCGCCCTGGCTGTCTTTGACACCGACCCGCTCTCCCCTGCCATTGCCATGCCGCGAACGGGAAGGAGATTGGCAGATGAAGTCAACAACCAGTGTGAGGCTGGATTGGGACGAGGCTTGAAAAGAGGGAGCCTTGAATGGTCGCCGTGAATGATACTTACCTGTGAGGATGGACTGGTCCGCTCTGAGCTGCGTGCTGAGCAGAGAGAGCACTCTGAGGCCTGCACTGCAGACAACTTGCTGCCCGCTGCCACCAGACAGAGGCGCTGGTAGGGAACGTGCTCAAGGAAACAGCGGAGTAAACTCACCAGTGAGTATGGACTGGTCGGCTCTGAGCTGTGTGCTGAGGAGAGAGAGCACTCTGAGATCCGCAGGCACCTTGCCGCCCACTGCCACCCGCACAGAGGGGGAGACGGCAGAGAGGAGTCAGTCAGGCATGGAACAAACGAAGCAAAAGGTAAGAAAATATGCCCATCAGCTACAAAGATGCACAAGCCATGACACACCAAAACAAAACAGACACACCTGCCATGGCAACACGTACCTGCCACTTCAACTATGTCGCCCGGAACCAGCTCTGCTGCTGGGATGATTGCCAGTCTGCCTGCGTGCGCATGGGTATGGATGGAGGTAACATACAGCATATGGAGGCGAACTGGCAGAATGTAGACAGTCAAGGGAAACAGGAAGGTTCTAGACAAGAAGGCTATCAGCCGGATGCATTTGGGCATCTGCTTATGAGCGATTAGCGCACAGCTCTGCTCACAGTCGCTGTCATCTGCTCTCACAATCACGGCCAGTTCGCACCCTCATGCTATGCTTTTGAGAATTCTAAAAAACAAAACACAACCTTGCTCTTGAACAACTAGCTCACAGCTCTGCCCACAGTTGCTGTCATCTGCCCACAGTCACTGTCATCTGCCCACAGTCGCTGTCATCTGCCCACAGTCGCTGTCATCTGCCCACAGTCGCTGAGAGAACACCACTTGGTGGTGGTTTTAGCCATACGTGGCAGCGGGCTTGTAGAACACTTTGTTTAGAGAAAAAATCTTGCTCTGAAAAATCTCTTGAAAACGTAGGGCAAAAATTGATGGTAACTAGTTTCGGCAGGTGGCTGCCTTCATCAGACCATACACAAAGAGTAAACGAGCAAGACTAAATAGGCAGAAGCTCGCGAGTATCCCAAGGCCAGAATGCGGCTCGAGGGAATTCTCGGAGTTCGAAACCTAGGCTAGAAAAAATCGAATAAGTGTAGCTACACCTAACATTTTCTAGCTGAAACTAAAAAATCCCCTGTACGCTTCGGAAGCTTCCACGCGATAATAGCACGCCGATCTTCGAATGTCTCGTGTGACAATATCCGTAGGTGATTTTTGAGTCGACTCAAAAATCACCTATGCTTTTGAGAATTCTAAAAAACAAAACACAACCTTGCTCTTGAACAACTAGCTCACAGCTCTGCCCACAGTCGCTGTCATCTGCTCTCATACTCACGCCCAGTTCGCACCCTCACTTACACTCACCCCCTGTCACCCTCACACTCACCCTCACACTCACCCTCACACTCACCCTCACACTCACCCTCACACTCACCCTCACCCTCACCCTCACCCTCACACTCACACTCACCCTCACCCTCACCCTCACCCTCACCCTCACCCTCACCCTCACCCTCACACTCACCCTCACCCTCACCCTCACCCTCACCCTCACCCTCACCCTCACCCTCATCCTCACCCTCACCCTCACACTCACCCTCACCCTCACCCTCACCCTCACCCTCACCCTCACCCTCACCCTCATCCTCACCCTCACCCTCACCCTCACCCTCACCCTCACACTCACCCTCACCCTCACCCTCACCCTCACCCTCACCCTCACCCTCACCCTCACACTCACCCTCACACTCACCCTCACACTCCCACTCCCACTCAATCTCATGCACACTCGCTCTCACTCCCTCAAACATTCACTCACCATTCCGCAGCACCGTGGCCACATCAGCTTGATACGCCTTCAACTCCTGGTAAGAAACAACAGTTTGTCATGGGTAACACACACATACTGAATGGTGTTTTTGAGAATTCTCAAAAACACCCTGCAAGAGTTAGTCATGAGTAACACACACATACTGAGTGGCTGGTGGAAAGGCATGAACGGGGCTTTGGAAGGGAGCAGGGACCGCCGCCTTGGAAAGAATCAAGGAAGGCTCTGGATAGGCGGATGGCAAGCACTGGAGATGCACCAGGCCCTCTACAAGCACCCTGCTGCACTAACGGGATGACTTTTGAGTCAACTCAAAAGTCATCTGGCTTTGGAAAGGCATATGGCAAGCACTGGAGATGCACCAGGTCTTCTACAAGTAACCTGCTGCACTAACGGAGCACGCACCTCCAGGGCTTTCTCTGCATTGGTTTCTGTGACGACTCCGACCGTGGCATTGGCGATGAGAATGAGCAGAATCACCTGCAACGGCAGGGAGACATAAGAGACATCATCACCCAACGATGAGGAAGGGGTTAGGGAGGACGAGAAGGGAGCAGGTTGCTGCTGCGATGATTCCGACCGTGGCATTCGCAACGAGTATGAGCACCTGTGGGTGGCAGGGAGACACAGGGTCTCAGCACCAGCGAGGAGGATGGCGGAGGGGAAAGGGGGAGGGGAGATGGGGGTCTTAAGGCGCCTCGAAACACGATGAGCATCGTCGGAATTACCTCCAACGGCTTGGAGACAGAAAGACCATGGCACAAAACAGGAGGACAAGGGGAGGAAGGGGATGCGGAACTTTTAGCTGAAGCAGCTTTGGGCCTACAGCGGATTCAAGAAAATAATTGAGCTTACAGAAGATTCAACAAAAGCACTGAGCTTACAGCAGGCTCGACAAAGGCATGCCAGCCGCTCTCCCCGTTGGCGAGTGCAAGGAGGAAGGAGACAACGGCGGAGACCAGGAGGATCTTGACCAGCAGGTCGTCAAACTGCTTCAGCACGAGCTTCCAGAAGGGCGTGCCTGGTGTGGTGGTGACAGGTGGTGGGGTGGTGGTGGTGGTTATGACATGTCATAGAGGAGGCAACAGCGGAGACCAGGAGGATCTTGACCAGCAGGTCGTCAAACTGCTTCAGCACGAGCTTCCAGAAGGGCGTGCCTGGGATGAAGGTGGTGGTGGTGGTGGTTGATGGTAATGGTGACGTTGGAGATGGTGGTGATGGTAATGATCGTTGCAAGAGGTGATGGGGGGGGGGAGGCTATACCAGGAGATGTGCGGCTTGGTGGGCCACAGGCCATGGAGTATGGGTCGATCAGGTGTCTTAATTTATGGGCAAAGCTGATGGGCCATGGATCATGAAATGGGGGATCATGGAACACTGGATACGGAACATGGATCACCAATCACTAGGTGACTTTTGAGTCGACTCAAAAGTCACCTCAAAGTCATCTTTTGAGTCGACTCAAAAGTCGCCATGGATCATGAAATGGGGGATCATGGAACACTGGATACGGAACATGGATCACCAATCACTGAACACTGAACATGGATAGCCAACCATTGAACATGGCACATGGGTCCTGCATGATGCAATATCGACGGGCTTGGCGAGCAAGGCGTTCTCACCTTCTTCCTTGGGTGCCTCTACAGGACAGAATCGAAGACAGCAACCCCCCACCATGCAGCGATCACCCCACCACGTGCACACAATACAGGACAACGGTCAGTAAAACAGACAGAGGAAGCGTCTTTTGAGTCGACTAAAAAACAGCAAATCCCCCACCAGGCTGCGATCACCCCACTACGTGCGCACAATACAGGACAACGGTCAGTAAAACAGTCGGAGGAAGCGATCAGCAAAGAGGCAGAGAAAGCTTTTGCGGTGAAACAGAGAACGAAGAGAGAGCTGCAAAGAGCGAATGGCGGTAAGCAGTGGTTTTATAAGGGGAACGGAATGACCAGCACTCACCGTTTCTTCCGTAGATGCTTCGACTTTGCTCCACCTGGGAGTCCGAGAGGCCCGTGTTCTCGTCTACATGGAAATGCGCTAGAACCTGTTGGTTTGCACACAGGCAAAGTGGACGGCTTTGATTTCTTAGCGGAACCAGTGTACGGTCAGGATGATACAGGACGAGCGCACGCTTACAGTTATGAAGTGAAACACTCGGCTCACAATGACTTGAGATTTTCGAAGGCTTTTGGAGACACAATGGTAGGACAACGCACTATCGACGACAGGAGGAGGAGAATCTACTGATAGGAAATCAAGCAAGACTCAAGATCCACCAACCTCGTGAGTCTCTGCGGCATGAGCCGCGTCCATGTCTTAGATTCTGTTCTGCGACCCTGTTTGCCTGCTGGTCTACTTTCCCTGCCTACTCCAACTCCCCTATTAGCTGACTGCCGCTCCCTTTCCTGAAGATTCTGGGTCCCGTTCAAGAACAGTCCCAGTTAAAATGGCCCAGATATTCCAGGTTACATCATCGGTGTCACTAAGCCGGCATGTTTTCCGCAGCCA
Organism: Closterium sp. NIES-67; assembly: GCA_027943415.1. Taxonomy (NCBI): domain Eukaryota; kingdom Viridiplantae; phylum Streptophyta; class Zygnematophyceae; order Desmidiales; family Closteriaceae; genus Closterium; species Closterium sp. NIES-67. Next base: position 102,844 of record BQMB01000150.1, read on the forward strand.
AACGCGTTCCTAAGCTGATCGAAAGGGGAAAGCACTCTCGCAAATTCGTCTAGTTGTGGCAGGCAAGAAGGACAGCAGGCCGAAACAACAGTCGACATCAGCCAGTGACCGTTAAGTCAATCCTGAATTTGGTGATCTCGAGGGAGATGGTACTGATGTGGTGGCTGCTCGCATAGATGAGTCATCCCCGTCACAGGGACGAGAGCCGTACGCAGAGTTCATTACATTAAGAATGAAACGTATAGATCTGAGATGGATTTTGTGCATACAAAATAAATAGAGCTCAAAGCACAGCACATACAATCATGCAATAGTTGGTAATTTTATTTTCTGGATTAGGCAACCTTCAATTGTTGTGATGGTACGACATACATTGTTGCATCTTGGTTTTGCATTACCACATTTTAGAGCGCCTTCAATGTGATGGTTTCATTTGGTGCACTGGCCGTGCCCATCGTAGTCATCGATCTCCTTTTGTCTAATTATAAAAAGGTGTAGCGGGGTTTACTGTACCAAGGTCACGAAGGCTGCAAGGAGGATTCGTGGTGTATCAGTGAGTTGCAGTGCGCTGAAATGCGGTAGTTGACCAGTGAGCTTTTATTCAGATGCGGTCATGACACCACTAGTCTATCCGCTAGCGCCTGCGGTTTGAATTGACATTGAGGCTCGAGCTTCTGATCGAGCTTGTCCCTCGCGCACTGTCGCCATCGAATCCACACCGTTGCGTTTACCAAGCATCAGAAGCTCTCTTTCTAGGGACGTCAGGCCTCCCGACCAGACGCTATCCCTCCCGGAGTCCCGACCAGGGGCCATGGCGTCTGCTGCTAACGAATCCGGGCCTCCATCCACTCCCCCTCCGGGTCAGAACCAGCCTGTCGGCGCGTCTGGCTCCGATACCCCTCCCGTTGGTGTTCCCGCGGCCGGCACCCCTTCGTCATCACCAGCCTCAGCCGCAGCGACGGCGGCGGGCGCGGCGGGCGCGGCGGTTGAGGAGCAGATAATGGATCTTGAGTCGTACGCCGCGAATTATTCCGGCCACACGCGCATCGTACGGCTGCGATTCATTGCGGAGCGCTGCGCCGCGATTGGCCAGACGGCGATGGAGCTGGAAGCGCTGCGAATGGCGGCGGATGAGTTAAAACGGGGGGAGAACAGCGCGGCTTATAAGGAGGTAGTGGCGAAGATCGCGGGCCGCCTGGGGCCTAAGTACGAGCTGGACCAGGAGTGGGTGGATGCGGTGGAGCGACGGGCGGCGCAGAAGCAGGAGAAACTCGAAATGGAGTTAAACGGGTACAAGGTATGCAGTTAACGGGTTTTTGACGTGCCGTCAACAGAGAGGTATGAAACGTCTCAAGCTCGCCTAGGGCCAAAGTACGAGGTGGACCAGGAGTGTAGTTTTGATTGAGGCGCCTTAAAACCAGAGAGGTATGGAACGTCTCAAACTCGCCTAGGGCCGAAGTAAGGAGTCTATTTTTGAGGCGCCTCAAAAATAGACTCCTCACGCATCGTCTCAAACTCGCCTAGGGCCGAAGTACGAGGTGGACCAGGAGTGGGTAGATGCGGTCGAGCGACGAGCGCGCAGAAGCAGGATAAGCTGGAAATGGAGGTCAACGGCCATAAGGTATGGAGGTCAACGGCCATAAGGTATGGAGGTCAACGGCTATAAGGTATGGAGGTCAACGGCCATAAGGTATGGAGGTTAACGGCCATAAGGTATGGAGGTCAACGGCTATAAGGTATGGAGGTAAACGGCTATAAGGTATGGAGGTAAACGGCTATAAGGTATGGAGAGGACTGAGTTGTCTCAAACTCGCCCAGGGCCGAAGTACGAGGTTGACAAGGAGTGGGTGGATGCTGTGGAGCGACGGGCGGTGCTGAAACAGGAGACGCTCTAAATGGAGTTATGCTTTAAACGGGTACAAGGTATGGAGGGATGCCCTAGGGATGTAGAGATTCTCAAATGTTTACAGAACCCGGAGGCTATAGTGTTGAGCCAACTGGTCAGGTATGTCGTTATGCATAAATGCATACAGTGTCGTGTTCAAATCATGTTTGTTCAAGGTGCTTGACGTCCGGTCCGGCAAAGTTTCAACACTTAGTTCTCTTGTTAGAATATCACCGCTTTTGTCATCCTCCTTTCTGGTCTCCACCCCTCCCCCCCCATCCCCGCTACAGACGAACCTGATAAAGGAGTCCATCCGCATGGGGTACAACGACTTGGGCGACTTCTTCTACTCTAGAGGCGACCTTCAGCAGGCGTTCCGCTGCTACGTGCGCACGCGCGACTACTGCATCACCAGCAAGCACACCATCGCCATGTGCTTGAACGTGATTGTAGCGAGCGTGGAGCTGGGGCATTTCGTGAACGTGAGCAACTACGTGCAGAAGGCGGAGAGGGGCATGACGGACCCCATCGTGCTCGCCAAGCTCAGGAGTGCTGCTGGGCTGGCGAGCCTAGAAGGACGCAAGTACAAAGCCGCTGCTAGGAAGGTAGGCCCGGGAGAGGAAGGGGAGTAGTGAGTGGAGCTGGGGCACTTTGTGAGCGTGAGCAGCTACGTGCAGAAGGCGGAGAGGGGCATGACGGACCCCATCGTGTTCGCCAAGCTGCAGTCAGCTGCTGGGCTGGCGAGCCTAGAAGGACGCAAGTTCAAAGCCGCTGCCCGGAAGGTGGGGTGATGACTGGAAGGTGGGTTGAAAACTGGAAGGTGGGTTGAAAACAAGAAGGTGAAGTAGGGTGAAGGGAGGCGAGCGTGGAGCTGGGGCACTTTGTGAGCGTGAGCAGCTACGTGCACAAGGCGGAGAGGGGCATGACGGACCCCATCGTGTTCGCCAAGCTGCGGTCAGCTGCTGGGCTGGCGAGCCTAGAAGGACGCAAGTTCAAAGCCGCTGCCCGGAAGGTGGGGTGGTGACTGGAAGGTGGGGTTTAAAACTGGAAGGTGGGTTGAAAACTGGAAGGTGGGTTGAAAACTGGAAGGTGGGTTGAAAACTGGAAGGTGGGGTTGAAAACTGGAAGGTGGGGTTGAAAACTGGAAGGTGGGTTGAAAACTGGAAGGTGGGTTGAAAACAAGAAGGTGAAGTAGGGTGAAGGGAGGCGAGCGTGGAGCTGGGGCACTTTGTGAGCGTGAGCAGCTACGTGCACAAGGCAGAGAGGGGCATGATGGACCCCGTTGTTCTGACCAAGCTGAGGTGTGCCGCGGGGCTGGCGAGCTTGGAGGGGAGGAAGTACAAGGCGGCTGCCAGGAAGGTAGGCCGCGAGGTGGGAGAGCGAGTGGAGCTGGGGCACTTTGTGAGCGTGAGCAACTACGCACAGAAGGGAGAGAGGGCTGGCGAGCTTGGAGGGGAGGAAGTACAAGGCGGCTGCCAGGAAGGTAGGCCGCGAGGTGGGAGAGCAACAACATGCAGAAGGCAGAGGGGGCTGGCGAGGCTGCAGGGGAGGAAGTACAAGGCGGCTGCCAGGGCGGCAGCCGCTACTCCGAAATGGTAGCGCCTCAAGGCCATTCCTCCCTCTCCCATCCTCTTCCGCCCCTCCTTCCCCACCATTCCCATCGCAGTTTGTGTCGTAAATAAGGCCTCCGCAGCCCACCTGTAATCCATCTGCGGCTTCCGCCCCTCCGTCCCCACCATTCCCATCCCAGCCAGTTCGTGAGCGCCAGCTTTGACACGGGCAGCAGCTACTCCGAGGTGATAGTGCTTCAGAATCTGTGTCTTTCCCCCTCTTACCCTGTTGTCTCCTTCCCATCCCTGTCCCTCTGCTGTCTCCATCCCAGTTCGTGAGCGCCAGCTTTGACATGGGCAGCAGCTATTCCGAGGGGATAGCGCCCCAAAACGTATCCCTATCCACTTGTCCCATCTCCCTCCCCTCACGCCCTCACGCCCTCATGCCCTCATGCCCTCATGCCCTCATGCCCTCATGCCCTCATGCCCTCATGCCCTCATGCCCTCATGCCCTCGTGCCCTGCTGCGGGCTGCTGTGCCTCAGTTTGTGGGCGCCAGCTTTGACATGGGCAGCAGCTACTCCGAGGTGATCGCGCCTCAAGACGTGGCTGTGTACGGGGGGCTCTGTGCGCTTGCGTCCTTCGACCGCGCTGAACTCAAGGTACTTGCAGTATTTGCTTTATGGTGGTTTCAAGGCCACAGGAAGAAAGCACTGTATACAACGGCGCCATCTTTCCCTGTTGTGTGCTATTTGGGGGACTTCACATTGTGTCGGACTCATCATTGGGTTTAATGAAGCTGACTTCCCATTTGCATAACTTTTTGTTCTCGGATTGATTTCTTGAAAACGTTTTTCTCCCTGTTGCTGAATGCAGAGCAAGCTGATAGACTCGGTCAACTTCCGCAACTTCCTTGAGCTCGTGCCAGAGGTCAGGGAGCTAATATACGACTTCTATGCCAGGTGGGTGGGTCCCCTCCCCTGCGTTTGGTCTCAATGTTGCTGTGTTTGATTTCAATATTTCCTTCTAGCACGCTCTAACTGCGCTGAGCTCGTGCCAGGGGTCAGGGAGCTCATATACGACTTCTACGCCAGGTGGGTTTGTGGCTTTGAGGGCGACAGTCAGGGCGGGGTTTGTTTGTAGGGGGGGATTGGATCATCGCAGCCAAAGGCCAGGAAGCTCGTGCCAGAGGTCAGGGAGCTCATATACGACTTCTACGCCAGGTGGGCCACTCGTTATTATTGTGTTTCTTCTTTTCTAGGGGCTTGGTCGCTCATCGCCAGAGGTCAGAGCCGGTTTCCGTTTTTAGGGGTTCGGTTACTCATGTGTTATGAGTATATTTTTTTCGTCGACTATAAAATGGACTTATAACACACGGCTTAGTTGCTCATCGCCAGAGGTCGGAGCCGGTTTCTGTTTTTAGGGGTTTACTCGTGACCAAAGGCCAGGAAGCTGGTGGGAGGAGTCAGGAAGCTCATGTACAACTTCTACGCCTTGTGCGTTTGTGTCTGTTACGGAGGTTATACTAGACGACTCGAACTCGTCTCGTTTCACAGTATTCGTTCATTATGAGCCATTTTAATTTCACTACTCTATGCTCCTTGTCACGTCTCCAGGTCTCCTCCTGGCCCTGTCCCTTCTTCCTCTCCACCAGCTGCTATGCCTCGTGTGTCTCAAGTATCTCCGGCCAGCGCTAGAGCTGGACCTGCACCTTCACGACCATGCTTCCCCTGTTCTCCCCCCCTTTTTCTCTCCAACCAACCCCCCTTCTCCCCTCCACCAGCCGTTATGCATCTTGCCTCAAGTATCTCGACAAGCTCCGCCCCGTTCTAGAGCTGGACCTGCATCTGCACGACCACGTGGCAGCACTGTACCAGCAGATTCGGCAGCGCGCACTCATTCAGTACACTACTCCGTTTATATCCGTCGATCTGCGCACGATGGCTTCGGCTTTCAATACCAATGTGGCGGCATTGGAGAAGGAGCTTGCTGCGCTTATAATGGATAACCAAGTGCAGGTGCGTGGATGAGTCTGGTGTGGATGTAGGTTGTTTTCACAATTTGATGGGTTTTGGTGCAACTGTGTCTTATAAAAAGCAACTGGTTTCTTCTTGTATGTATTCTTTGCTCCTGTTGGGAGTGGTACAGTGAATGGGCCTTTCTCAGCCCAACACCTCCCTATTTTCTTCCCAATCCATATTTTTTCTTCCAATGTCAGGCCCGCATCGACTCTCACAAGGGCATTCTGTACGCTCGCCATGCTGATCAGCGGAATGCAACGTTTCAACGAGCACTATCTGCAGGCAACGACTTTCAACGAGACACACATGCTCTGCTGATTCGGGCAAGCTTGTTGCGAGCTGAAATGGGCACTAGGCCACAGCGCCTTTCTGGTATATAAGGAGCAACGTGGTGGAGAGTAATCTTCCAGGAATTGCCCTAAGCTTGTTTAGACCTTTAAGGGCTCGCTTTTAAAATGTGTGTTACAGGAACAGGTTTCGCCAGGTTCGCCAGGACTCTGGCTTGGACGAACCAAGTTCAGTGTTCTGTTGTTTCTGCAGCTGTGTCAACCCTGCGATTCGGCTGTGCGGCGTTCAGGTGGCATTTCATTTCCAAGCGAAGTTTGGTGGAAGCGAACCACTTTCAAACCGATGATTTAGGCTCGGCAATGAGTGGTCTGGATAAATTGTCCTTCGCAGAGCCTCCGTTAGTGTCACACCTTCATGGCATTCGTGTGACCTGTCGTCGGCTTTGGCACCCGACTGTAACCCGCTTTCAAGGGTCGCCGTCATCAGGTTCGCCGTTGCTCGTTATGGCGAGGTTAGGAGGTGAGGTCTGGAGGGACGGCATCTGGTGAAGTGGTTGTTGGGCTCTCACTCAGATGCAGAACCTTGATTCTGGTTTTCCGATGATGCTCAGTTTTATGTGAACTAGTGAGAAAAAGAGAGCAGCACTGGTGATTTCTGTAGGTCATTTGATCAGCTGGTTTTCAAGCTGGGAAGCAGAAAATCTCCCAGCGACGGAGATCGTGGCTTCTGAATCGTTGTCGAGGTCAAGACCGTTGAGGGAAGAAGTCAGTCTCCCGCGTAGCTTCGCCCCTCGAGTGGTCGGGATCTTTAAATCATTGTTGCGTCAGAGATCTGACATTTAGCAGCTGGTCGTTTCTACATTACGGCAGATCAGGGACAAAAAGAGTGCAGCGATGTCGAACATCGGGACGATTGGGGCCCTGACCCTGTCAGTGGTCTCATCAGTGTCGATCGTTATCTGCAATAAAGCGCTGCTCTCTCTCTTCCACTTCAATTTCGGTAAGCCTGGGACTTCCATTAAACCGTTTCTTTACCATGTCCGTTCCTTACTTGTTCAGCAAACAACACCTCCCAGTACTGTACGCATTCCGCGTTTTTCGTCGACATTCAGCATTGTCGGCTGTGGAGGGGTCATTTTTTAGAATTCTAAAAAATGAAAAGTTCCTTGTCACAGCCGTTTTCTTTACCAAGTCATCCTCGGCTGTGACGAGTCATTCTGATGCCGGATACCTTGTCCCTCCTCGTCTCTCTTTATCTTTCCACTCAAACAACCAGCCACGACGCTATCCAGCTGGCATTTGGTGATAACGTTCCTATCGCTGCACATCGCGCGGACGATCGGTTTCTTCGAGCACAAGGCGTTCGACCCGAAGGTCGTGGTCGGGTTCGGGCTGCTCAATGGCGCGTCCATTGGCCTGCTCAACCTGACATTGGGGTTCAATTCCGTCGGTTTCTACCAGGTAAGGTCTTTCCTCTCCGTAACGACGTTAGAGTCAGCCAAAAGCGTTAATTTGCCCCCTCGTCTTGACACTGGGCTTCGATTTTAGTCTGAGTCTACTAGGTAAGATCTTCTACCTCGATCTCCTAACGATACTCTTCCCCCCAGTACACACACACACGCGTGCTTATCAAGAAGCAGATAAAGGGCACTGATGAACTTGGAGCTGGCACAATGTTACAGCAAAGAAAAGTACAATAATGCGGTATCGCTATACGCACTACCAGCATCGCGAGAAGCTTCGTATGCGCAGACCTGAACAATATTCGTCTAGCCTTCATCTGACAGAAGCATTCCCAGTCATTCAGGCACGATCAATCGCCGCATCTGTTTCAGTGCGTTGTCATCAACTTCCGCACCCCTTGCAGATGACAAAACTCGCTATCATCCCGTGCACGCCTTGCCTGCAATCAGTTAATAAATACCTGAAGATGCATTGTCAGTCGACTCAAAACACGTATTCACTTGCTTCCGTCCATCTACCCCGCAGATGACCAAGCTCGCTATAATCCCGTGCACAGTTTGCCTGCAAACACTATTCCTGAAAATGAGATTCAGGTGCGTGCATCATGATGATCCCAGCTCGCGCTCTTCCTTTGGACGTATGACACCGCTACAACCGTTGCCACTGTTGCAACCCTCTGCTTGTTCTGACCCATGCCGCCTCATTGCCTTTGGAGTTGCGTTTCTCACCCACACCCTCGTCGTCCCCGTGGGACCATTTGTGTTGCTTGCGTTGGATCATTCATGCTGTTCGGATCAGGAAACGAGGCGCTCGCAACCATGTCATTCCCTTTGTATACCCATCCGGACCTTCCCCCCCTTCCCCCCCCCCCTTCCCGTCTAAGCCCCCCTTCCCCTCCCCCCCCCCCCCCCCCCCCCCCACCCTCCACAACCCTCTCTCTCCGCCCATCCACCTCGTTGTGCTTCCCTGTCTTTTTAGCGTTCAAGTGCAGGCGTCCTTCCTCGTGCTGATGCTGGGTGTGGGCATCGCCACAATCACGGATCTGGAGCTCAATCGTTCTCATCGTCCTTCCTCCCCGTTCCCGTCCATCCTGCACTAATCCCGCTCCCCATGTATTCTCCTGTCCTTATTCCAGCGTTCAAGTGCAGGCGTCCCTGCTCGTGCTGCTGCTGGGTGTGGGCATCGCCACGATCACGGATCTGGAGCTCAATTTTGTTGGAACCGTGCTGGCCGCTCTCGCCATCGTCAGCACCTGCGTAGCTCAGATTGTAAGTACGGCTTCAGCTGGCAGTTGTGCTGTTCAACCCCAGTTCTCCCCACACCCCCCCCCCCCCCCCCCCCCCCCCTGCCATCGTCAGCACTTGCGTAGGTCAGATTTAAGTGGCAGGAAGTCTCTCAGCATCCTGCCATTTGTGATCGGTCATGAATTGCGACATCCCTCCCCCACCCCCACCTACTTTTGAGTCGACTCAAAAGCAGTCTCTCAGCATCCTGTCATCTGTGATCTGTCATGAATTGCGATATTCCTCCCCCACCCCCACCCATTAGGGCGCGTAGCCTAGCGTCCGAACTTTCTGGAAAGTTGGGACTGTCAGAGTGGTACATCAGTTTTAGTAACTGCCTTGGCGTGTTTCAGTGGGATAATTACGTAGTACAGTGTGGTGAAAGTTCGGACACAGGCTGTTCGGGCGCTAGGCTACACGCCCTCCCTGATCCCTCATCACTGTTCAAGGTGAGCAGCATGCAGCTGCTGTACCACTCATATTCACAGCTCCCTTCAGTCGCCCCCTCGCCCTGCACCAGATGACGAACACGATTGAGAAGGGTACAAGCCTACAAGGCGAGCAGCACGCGACTGCTGTACCAGTCACATTCTTCTCACCACATTCTCCCGTTCTCTTCCTGTGTCCCTTCCCTTCCCTTCCCTTCCCTTCCCTTCTTCCCTTCCCTTCCCTTCCCTTCGCTTCCCTTCCCTCCCCTTCCCTTCCCTCCCCTTCCCTTCCCTCCCCTTCCCTTCCCTCCCCTTCCCTTCCCTCCCCTTCCCTTCCCTCCCCTTCCCTTCCCTCCCCTTCCCTTCCCTTCCCTCCCCTTCCCTTCCCTCCCCTTCCCTTCCCTCCCCTTCCCTTCCCTCCCCTTCCCTTCCCTTCCCTCCCCTTCCCTTCCCTCCCCTTCCCTTCCCTCCCCTTCCCTTCCCTTCCCTCCCCTTCCCTTCCCTCCCCTTCCCTTCCCTTCCCTTCCCTTCCCGTCCCGTACTCCAGATGACGAACACGATTCAGAAGGGGTACAAGGTGAGCAGCACGCAGCTGCTGTACCAGTCGTCGCCCTTCCAAGCGCTCATCCTCATCCTCTCCGGCCCCTTCGTCGACGCCTACCTCACTGGCAACAACGTCTTTGCGTTCAACTATGACTTCACTGTGCTGGTGAGCGCTTTGAGTGCATCATAGCACTGTGCTGGTGAGTGCTTTGAGTGCTACATAGCACTGTGCTGGTGGGTGCCTTGAGACGCCCCCTCAATACCCCTTTGAGTACTGGTGAGTAGTTAGACGTCCTCTCCAGCCCCTTGATGGACGGTTACCTCACAGGCAAGGCAATAACGTCTTTGCGTTCAACTACGACTTCACTGTCCTTTTGATTCGTAGAGTAGTGCTGGTGAATGCATCACGCTCGTGTGTTGATGAGTGGTTTGAGAAGTCCCAACACCCCTTCGTGGATTCCTACCTCACCGTCAGCAACGACTCGCCGTTAAGCGTTCTGGAGTGCTGCTGACCACATCCTACTCAAACAGTGTCTGTTGAAGCAACGTCAGGTGTAACAACAAGTTGCAACAGAGCCAGTCACAACTTTACCATGTGGGCCAGAATTGTGACAGAGTGCAATCGTCTGTCCCACTTGCGATTTGCAAACGCGGCTGGCAACGAATATCTGATCCAGGTAGCTACACTCAGACGACCTCCCCCGTCCCCATATTTCCCCACCCCCCTTCTCTTTACCCCTCATTCCCTGCTGCCAGTGCCATTTTCTGTCCCACACCATCCAGTCGTTCGTTCACCCTGCTATCATGCTTCATCCCCGCGACTGTCAACCTCCGCCACTTGTTCCTCTTGATCATTATCTCCCCTTTCCCCCTATGTTTTCCTCTCTTTCCCTGTGTTCCGTGCCACTCCAGTCGTTCATCCTGCTATCATGCTTCATTGCCGTGGCTGTCAACTTCAGCTGCTTACTTCCTAACCCTTTTCCTGCCCCCACCGTTTATGCCTTCTTCCCTGTGTCCCGTGCCGCTCCAGTCGTTCATCCTGCTATCATGCTTCATTGCCGTGGCTGTGAACTTCAGCTCCTTCCTCGTCATCGGCAAGACGTCTCCCGTCACTTACCAGGTGGGCTATAAGGAGCCTCAATGGGTCTAGCTTTCAGAGTGCTCCTCTCATACCCATGTGGCTCACATGTGCTGCAGTTCCGTACTTCCATCCTCATGCCTCCCCACATCCCCCTTCCCCACTTCTTCCCACTCGCTTGCATGCCTGTATGTGCATGTGTTGGTGTTCAGGTCCTAGGCCACCTGAAGACGTGTCTGGTGCTGGGGCTGGGCTACCTGGTGCTCAACAACCCCTTCAGCTGGCGCAATGTGGGCGGCATACTGGTGGCGCTGGTTGGCATGATGGCCTACTCCTACGTGCAGATCCAAGAGGCCAAGTCCAGAGAGGCTCAGGTGGGCTCCCAGGTGGCTCAGGTGGGCTTCAGGTGATTTAGGTGGGCTCCAAGGGTGGTTCAGTTGGTTTTAATGGCTGCCAGGTTTGTGCTTGGTTGGAGTTGGTTTAGGAGCCGGTGCATCCGGTGCATCCGGTGCATCTGGTGCATCAGATAGATGAGGCTGTTTGCATCTTAGCATTGCGTTTCTTTCACCAGTTGTGCTTCAGTTCAGAACCTCATGTTTTTCGCCTTGTTTGGTTGACCTGTTTGCTTTGCTCCGAGCGTAGATTTCAGCTCCTGCCTCGGGTGGCTTAAGTTTTGAGAAGGCCAATGACAGCGACCGTGAAACTGTAAGCCTTTCCTCCTGTCCTCATTCCTTGGTCTCCCTCTCACTCACTTGCATCACTTGCTGTTGTTTCCTATCACAATTCCTGGCATGCTACGTGCTGTAGTGTCCCTCCCTCCCTCTCCCTCCTCCCTCCACGACTCTGGTTCAAAAGCTAACTTGGATTTTTCATTGACGCCCTTGCAGGACCCTCGTTCGGAAAATGATCCCCTTCTCCTCGCTGAGATGGGAAGGTCAAGGGGTTGATGCGTCCTCCACCTTGGTACAGTACTCCTTGAGGGAGCTCTTGAATAATTTGTACGAGTTAGGTATGAAATTGCAGCTAGTAAGAGCCAGGTGACGTGTATACGTGTGTCTTCTTGGAAATCCCCTATAAGGACATAATTACAGCTGATTTCGCCTCTGTAATGTGACACTATATCGAGTTTTCCAACTCCTGCTGTATCGTGACCCCTTCCAACTGAAGGTGGCGACGCACAAACGACGAAAGGAGCGCTTCGGCTTCAGAACATTTGTGGCGGGAGGACGCGTTTCGAGGCTCTCGGGTTTTCCTCCCTGTTGGAAGCAGAGGAGGGCGGTCCGCTGATTGCTGAAAGGTGTCAGTCAAGCGTTGTGATTGGTTGCGTCTCCCTTGGAGTGGTGATTTCAGCTTGGGTCTGCTTTGGGGCTGCCCGACGCCCGTGTCGTGCGTGTTCCCCCCCACCCCCAGTGTCGGTCAAGCCCTGGGATTGGGTTTGTTTGGAATCTGGCATCCTGGCTTGTTTGTTTGGTCTTACGATTGACCACCTTTCGTTCTCAGCTTCCAGGTCCCATGTCTTCTCAGCTATCCTGCTAAGCAGCTGCCTTTCCAAATTCTTGAATAGACTGCTGTACACAAAAAGGACGAAAGCTATCCTGCTAAACACAGCCGTCTTGTGCCGTTTCCACGTCGAACGACGGAAGTAGGAGTTATCTTACGACAGGAAAACATATCAGGATAGAAATACTTTTGTAGTTCAACTCTGGTTCTGACATCAGGACGAAGGCCCTGTCCCGTCCCGAGCGCGACCGTAGTCTCGCTAACGTTCATTTGGCTACAATATAGGATGGTGGTGACGACGACCAGAGCAGCCATGATGGAGAGCTCGATATCTCTGAAGGACTCGCCAGAAATGGACTACAAAGAGGCGTTTCTAGACGTCATGTGAGTAACCATGACGTAATGTGACGTTATGTGAGAGTAACCGTGACGTAATGTGACGTTATGTGAGAGTAACCATGACGTCATGTGAGAGTAACCATGACATCCTGGGATCTAGACCTGGTCCGTCGAGTAATCTCACTTTCTCCTGGTGCCGTCATTCCAACCAGGCTAGTTTTCCGGCAGTACTCTCGAGGCACCCTAGGGGACTCAATAGTCCGCTGAAAAGTCAGCTTTCCTGAAAAATCACGCGTAACCAATTCCTCGCTCGTTCCCTACGACCTCATTCCGTCGTTCCTCCAATCAGGCTAGTGCCCGGCGGTACTCTCGAGGCGGTGCAGGGGCCTACTCAGAAGTCAACTTCATTTGTTAATGCCATAACCTGTTCCTTGCCCCTGTCAATCTGTTCATTTCAAGCAGGCTAGTGCCCGGCGGCACTCTCGAGGCGGTGCAGGAGCTGTACGACATCTGCCAGGTGGACGCATTCGTCGCAGCGATGCTGGACGTTCGCGCGGCTGCTGTCGCCCGGCGACGACTGCTGGGAGTCGTCGGGCCCGGGACCACCAAGGCCGAGCAGTACACCGTCCGAGACATGTTTTCCTTTCAGCAGGTGCGGGAATAGACGAATTTCAGCAGGTGCCGGCAGCCAGAAAGGAAACGCTACAAGTGAGTTGCTTCGACAGGTTGCCCGGCGACGCCTGCTGGGAGTCGTCGGGCGCGGGGACCACCAAGGCCGAGCAGTACACCGTCCGAGACATGTTCTCCTTTCAGCAGGTGCGGGATAGACGAATTTCAGAAGCTGGCGGAAAAGCAGATTTTTTCGATTACAGGCGGGTTGCGAAAGCATCAGTTCCCGTTATGATTCCCGCCGGCTTCCCGCCCCGTTCTCCCCCTCACTTCCCCCACCCCCTCCACCCCACCAGTCTTTTTTCCGAGGACGCCATCCCGACCTCCATGCTGCGGCTGAGCGGCAATCTGCACGAGCCCCCTACGCCTCCCCTCCGCCCAACCCCACCCCCTCCCCTCCGCCGTCTTCCCGCTCCCCTCCGTTGGTATCACCCCCAGGACGCCATTCCGACGTCCATACTGCAGCTGAACGTCAATCTGCACGAGCCCCCTCCCCCTCCCCTCCCGCCCAACCCTACCCTCTTCCCTCCCCACATCTTCCCATCAGGACGCCATCCCGACGCCCATGCTGCGGCTGAACGGCAACCTGCACGAGCCCGCCACGCGAGTGTTCAACGACGTGCTGCGGTTCATGGGCGTGCACGAGGGCAAGGTGCTCAGCCGCGCCGAGGAGGTGGCGCTGGTGGCACGTGTCTTCCTTGACCTGCTGCTCTCTGAGTCCTGCCTGCGTTTCCTTCCCCTGACAACCCCGCCCCTTCCCTTCTCACCACTCCCTCCCCCCCACCCCCCCCCCCCCCCAATTGCCCCGTCTGCTTCTTTTCCCCATCAGGATGCGATCCCGACGTGCATGCTGCGGTTAAACGGCAGCTTACACGAGCCTGCTACCCGAGTGTTCCACGACAAGCTGCGGTTCATGGGCGTGCACGAGAGCAAGGAGCTCAGCCGTGCCGAGGAGGTGGCGTGGCGCTGGTTTCTCTTGACACGAGCTCCGCCCCTACTCCCGCCCCCTCCTCCCCCCTGCCCTCCCCCACCCCTCCCTCCCCCCGCCGGTGTCCCCCCCAGGACGCGATCCCGACCTCCATGCTGCGGCTGAACGGCAATCTGCACGAGCCCGCCACGCGAGTATTCAACGACGTGCTGCGGTTCATGGGCGTGCACGAGGGCAAGGTGCTCAGCCGCGCCGAGGAGGTGGCGCTGGTGGCGCGGGTGTTCTTGGACCTGGGGAAGGAGCCCATGCTGCGGGACGAGATGTTCATGCAGCTGTGGAAGCAGACCAGAGGGATCGAGTACAAGTGAGTGGGATGGTTGGTCGGTGGGTGGGCGTGAGGCGTGTACTAGAGAGTCAAGTGAATTTACTGGTGCCGCGGGTGTTCTTGCACCTGGGGACGGAGCTCATGCTGCGGGACGAGGTATTCGTGCAGCTGTGGAAGCAGACGACGTGCAGACGAGGCTGTACAAGTGAGTCCAGTGGATGGTTTGACGCAGTATTTGATCTTTTTATTTCTCAATGTTTGATCTTCTGGATCGGAAGAAGGAGCAGATTCTGTGGGCCGGATGTTCGCGCAGCTGTGGAAGCAAATGAGGAGGATCGAGTACAAGTGAGTTAGTCTATGGTTGTGTGCAGGTATTGACCTTTGAACTTATTAGGAGTCAAACACTGTTCTTAGATTTCAGGAAAGGAGCCCATGCGGTGGGACGAGATTTTTCTGCAGCTGCGGAAGCAAACGAGGGGGATCGAGTACAAGCGAATGGAATGGCTGGTCGGTGGGTGGAAGTGAGGTGGTTTACTTGGGATTCAAGAGTATCCGCTGGGACGCACGAATTCTGTGTGACTTGGGGCAGGAACAGATGCTGCGGGACGAGATGTTCCTGCAATTGAGGAAGCAGATAAGGAGAGTTGAGTACAAGTGAGTCCAGTAGATAATTTGATGCAGTATTTGATCATTAAATGTCTCAAGAGCTGAAACTTCTGGATCCGAAGAAGGAGCCGAGATGTTCATGCAGCTGTGGAAGCAAACGAGGGGGATTGAGTGCAAGTGATTTAGTTTATGTTTGTGTGGAGGGATTATCTGCTGTGACAGATTTTGAACTCTTCAAACATCAAACACTGCGTCTGGATCTGGTGAAGGAGCCGATGCTGCATGCTGAGGCGTTCCGGCAGCTGTGGAAATGTACCGCGAGGGATTGAGTGCAAGTGAGCTGACGGATGCTGATTGGTTGCATAGGGGCTGATGAAACGGGTGTTCTTGGACCTGGGGAAGGAGCCGATGCTGCAGGCTGAGACGTTCCTGCAGCTGTGAAAATAAACCGAGTGTGCGTGAGTTGAGTTGACGAACGTTGATTGGTTGGTTGTGATGCGGCACACACCTCTTCCTCTCCCTATCCCCTCTGCTCCCCTTCTCCCAGGGGCTCGTGCCTCAAGGCGTGGGAGCTCATGCGCCTGTGTGCGGGCGTGTTCCCCCCCACCACCACCATCGCTGGCCCTCTCTCCGAGTACTTCTCCTCGCTTGTGGCGGACGAGGCGGGGGACGAGGGCATTCGAGAGGCCGTGCTGGCAGCGTGGAAGGCGCTGGACCACGGGCTGAAGAACGGGCCCAGGAGATGCGTGCCGGGGCAAGAAGAGGTGAGTTGGTTTGAGGTACAATGGTGCATCATAACTTGGTTATCCTTTCTGGCAGCGTGGAAGGCGCTGGACCACGGCTGAAGAACGGGCCCAGGAGACGCATGCCGGGGCAAGAAGAGGTGGGTGAGGTTGGCCCGTGCCAGCACTTCTAGTCTGTGATGGCGGACTGGGGGGGGGGAGGAGAGGGGACGGAGGGTCTCTGGATAAGGCCATGCAAGAGGCAGTGCTGGCAGCATAGAAGGCGCTGGACCACGGGCTGAAGCACAGGCCTAGGATATGTGTGCCGGGGCAAGACGAGGTGAGTATAGCTGAGATGTGACTCTTGCCTCTGGGTGAGTTAGCTATCACTAGAAGTAGCGGCATTTCTCACACACCTCTGGTGGTGCCGGTGTATCCGTGTGATGTTACACTGGAGAACACCCACAGCCGTGCAGTGACCACCATCGGAGAGAGGCGCTGATTCCTTCGTTTGCACTTTCCCTTCCCTTCTCCGCATGCGCCTCCCAGGTGCTCTCTCTGTTGACACACACGCCTCTGCTGGTGCCAGTGTATCTGTGCGATGACACCCTGGAGAACATCCACAGCAGTGCAGTGACAACCATAGGGGAAGCCATGCAGGTACGCCGGTGTGCTGTAACTGGTAACTGGCTGTTGGTGGTGAGAGGCAGGTGGTGATGTTGAGTCGTG
This sequence comes from Closterium sp. NIES-67, assembly GCA_027943415.1. Taxonomy (NCBI): domain Eukaryota; kingdom Viridiplantae; phylum Streptophyta; class Zygnematophyceae; order Desmidiales; family Closteriaceae; genus Closterium; species Closterium sp. NIES-67. The sequence goes on from BQMB01000150.1 coordinate 119,200, forward strand.
CTTTTCTTGTCATGCTACATGCGTGCAGCCACTACAGCAGCTCCCAGTCCAATGCTCATTGCTGAATGTCATTCCCTGCTTGTCTTGCTGCAAGCTGTATGCGCCATAGTCACCACGCTCACAGGCCCATATTGCTAGCATCTATTGCTGTCATCTATTCGTTTTGTTGTACTAACCTACAGACTTGATGGACATAAGGCCTCCGCAGCCCACCTGTAATCCATCTACGACTCGCGCTCACTGGCCCATATTGCTAGCATCTATTGCTGTCATCTATCATTCCACCATGTATCCTGCTCCTCCAGCTGCTGAGGCTGCAAGTCACCTCTTGAGGCGCCTCAAAAACAGCTGGTGCTGCAGAGGCTGCAAGTCACCTCTTCCTTGGCCATGTTCACCTGCTCTTCCCCCTGCCTCCCATTCCCCTTGCTGTCTATCCCTCTATTTCAACCTCTTTGTCCCCTAACCCGCTCCTCCAGCTGCTGCTGCATAAGCTGCAACTGACAGGCGCATCCTCCTTCCTTTGTCATGTTCACCTCTCCATCGCTCTGATGCCCACCCTTTTGTGCCTCATCCTTCCACCCGTTTCTGACATATGCAGCTGCTGCTGCAAAGGCTGCAGATCACAGACACCTCGTCCTTTGCAATGTTCACGTGCCGCATCTACAAGTCAGTGGGGGCCACTCACAGCGACCCCACCATTGGTGAGTCAAAGCTGCTTTTGAAGCCTGGCTGTTTCTCGTGATGTGCTTCAGCCACCGGTGAACGGGTGAACACCCGCGCGGGCGAACACCTTTGCCTTTGCCATTCTCACCTGCCAGTGCCTATACGAAGGCAGCATTTTCTGGCTGTTGGCCATGTGCTCTCCCCTCTCCTCCTGTGTACCAGACCACGAGTTAAACCCCAATCCCATCCCTCCCATCCCTCCCCTCCCTCCCCTCCCTCGCATCCCTCCCCTCCCTCGCATCAGACCACGTGCCTCTAGACCCGGACGCCTATGTCTCAGACGTGATGGCGGATTATGTGAAGGCGGCGCGATGCAGCATGGTGGTGTGCAAGCTGCTGCTCAAGAAACGGTTCTTCAAGACGGATGATGCCTTGGCGGCCGAGCTGCAGCACGTGCGCCTGTGCTACGCCCAGGTTAGTGTTGATCTTGAAAGGGTGTGATTTTGTGAATGAGGGCTATGGCTGGGGGGGGGGCTGGGGTTGGGGGCAGCATGGTGGTGAGCAAGCTGCTGCTTAAGAAACGACAGATGACGCCTTACCGGCTGAGCTGCTATACTCTCTTTTCCAGACTTCCCCCCCTCTCCCACCCGCCCCCTTCTCTCTCCCCCCACGTCTTTTACCCAATCCCGACAACTATCTCACAAGCCACTATCTGGTGACGGTGGAGGGAGCAGTGGTGCTGCTTCGCTTCCCCCTGGTTCCCTTCCCGCCACCTACTCGCTCCCCCTCACCCGCTCTTTCAGTTGCGCTATGACCATCTCACAAGCCACTATCTGGTGACGGTGGTGGGAGCGGTGCTGCTGCTTTGCTTCCCCCTTTAATCTCACGCCCCCCACCCACTCCCGCTCTTCCCTCCCCCCCCCTCCCACACGGCTTTTCCCACAATCCCCCCTGCAGTTGCGCTATGACTATCTCACGAGCCACTATCTGGTGACAGTTGAGGGAGCAGTGGTGCTGGCTGCGCTGCAAATAGCTGCAGAGATCGGGGTCATTGCCAACCCAGAAACGGCCCTGTAAGCGCTCTCCCATGCTGAGAGTGATAAATATCTGCGTATGGAGGAAGGAGAAGAAAAGAAAGAAGAGGAAGAAGAAAAAGAGCAAAAGGGAAAAACCTCACTCACTATTGCTGTTGTGCTGTGCATGATGTTGCTGCCGTGTGCCTTATTGTAACCCTCCTTTTTCGCATGCCGCTGTAATTCGCCGCCACAACAGGGAGTGGAGCATACAAATGAACTTTTGAGTCGACTCAAAAGACAACAGGGAGTGGAGCATACAAATGAACTTTTGAGTCGACTCAAAAGACAACAGGGAGTGGAGCATACAAATGAACTTTTGAGTCGACTCAAAAGACAACAGGGAGTGGAGCATACAAATGAACTTTTGAGTCGACTCAAAAGACAACAGGGAGTGGAGCATACAAATGAACTTTTGAGTCGACTCAAAAGACAACAGGGAGTGGAGCATACAAATGAACTTTTGAGTCGACTCAAAAGACAACAGGGAGTGGAGCATACAAATGAAAGGAGGTCCATTCCAAAGATGGTCTCCCGGCCGCACGCCAAGGACGAGTGGATGAACCTCATCCTCGAACCCTATTGCACACTCATTGTGCTGCTACCTGCCTACCTACCTTGATGTTCCCACCTGCCACAACAGGGAGTGGAGCATACAGATGAGGAGGTCCATTCCAAAGATAGTATCTCGACTTCACGCCAAGGACGAGTGGATGAACCTCATCCTCGAACCCTACCGCACACTGGTGAGAAGCTCAGGACCCCTTCCCTTATCCCTTCTTTTGAGTTGCCTCAGGCTTTTGATTTTACACAAAAGGTTTTACTCCAAGGACGAGTGGATGAACCTCATTCTCGAACCCTTCTGAACACTGGTGAGAGCTTGTGAACCCCGTCATCACCCGCTCCCGGCTATTGAGTCGCCTCACGGGCATTGTTATGGCTCATAGACACGAGTGGATGAACCTCATCCTCGAGCCCTACCGAACTTTGGTGAGATGCCGATAGCCCTTTCAAGCTCTTCCCAGCTTTTGAGTCGACCCAAAGGCAAAGAAATAATGAAAACAAATGCGCGAAGGCATCTGATTCGAATCAAATACGTCCTTCTTTGACCTGCGCACCAAGAAGGAGATGGCCAACTATTTCCCAATTCTTTCATCGTCTCTTTCATGTGTGCCCCTTCCCTTGTCCCTGCACAGTGGTCGTTGGATCATGAGGCCACGATGAGAGAGTTCGTCCGCATTTTACTGGAGATCCCCCAGGGCGGGTCGGTCTTCTTTGACTTGCGCACCGAGGAAGACACGGCGAATTACTTCCCAAAGCACGTCATTGTGGGGGTCAACCACAACGGGGTGAGCTGCATACTGCTTTGTGCTGTTTTTTACAGGGCTTAGCGTACTGCCCACTTCTTTCTTTTGCAGGTCATTGTGGTTTTTCTTTTATCCTTTCTTTAAAAAAAAGTATTTTTGCCTTTTTTACAAAAATAACATGAATTCGGGGAGGCGTTGCTGCCTCTCACCCACCCCCCCGTTTCCTCTAAAAAACCTCACAATCGAAATGTGCTTGCCTTTGCGTGCGGTTTCACTGGATTGCAGCTTCACTTTTTGGACGCAGAGGTGCGGTCGGTTATTCACCAAGCAGAGCTGAGAGAAATAGCCGAGTATGCCGGCAAGCCCGATAGAATATTCTTCAGCTTCGCACTGCAAGAGGAGCTGCACTCGTTCGAGTTTGCAACAACTGGGGTGAGTCTCCTCCTGTGACTCTTGGTTTGCGCGTCATGCTTTATTCGGGAAGCCCAGTGGACTATTCTTCAGCTTCGCACTGCAAGAGGAGCTGCACTCGTTCGAGTTTGCAACGACCTGGGTGAGTCTCCTCCTGTGACTCTTGGTTTGCGCGTCATGCTTTATTCGGGAAGCCCAGTGGACTATTCTTCAGCTTCGCACTGCAAGAGGAGCTGCACTCGTTCGAGTTTGCAACGACCTGGGTGAGTCTCCTCCTGTGACTCTTGGTTTGTGCATCATGCTTTATTTGGGAAGCCCGGTGAAGTATTCTTCAGCTTCGCACTGCAAGAGGAGCTGCACTCGTTCGAGTTTGCAACAACCGGGGTGAGTTTCTGGTCTGGTGCACTCATTCAGCCTTATGCCACTCATAATTTGTGCATCGGGCAAAGTAGTGTGAGCTGCACTTGTGCCATTGGGCTGTTCTATTGACTGATGTGTGGTCGTTGGGTGCTTGCAGGGCGATGAGATATGCTTTCTGCTTGATCTTCACATAGCAAATGCTTTGCGAGCATCACAAGATACGTAAATATGGATGCAACCGCGCCGCTCCTCACCTGAAAATGTCCGTGTACATCGTAATTGATGTGATACGGTATGCTCATGCTTATGAAAGACACGAAGTGGTTTGATTAAAACATGGGATGTAGAGAAGAGTGAACTAGGGGAAAATGTCGAGGGTTACAAAGATAGGACTGTAGCCTCTAAAAACTGACCTAACGAAGGCTATAACAAATATAAAAAATGAGCTAGCTTAGACAATTACATTTGTTGACACACCCCCTAGTAAAGATAGATGTAGTTCATGTTAGAATACAAGAATAACTAGAAAGAAGAGAGAACGAGACATAGGGTTGGAATTGTACCCTCTAAAAACATACACCTATTTAGCATATAACTTCTATATACAAACATATATATAAGTTGACACACCCCCTAGGCTAGATAAAGGGCAATGCTAAGAAGAAACACGCAGCTCAGGATGGCACTACTAGTCCAACCGCTGAGGCAGGGGTCCGAAGACCAGTCAGCAAGAGTACAAACAAGACAAAAGCAAACCAGGGCGGCACTACTAGTCCGCCCACTAGAAGAGAAGCCACAAGGTCAGACTGGAAGGTATAAATATAGAGGACTACACAATCAAGGTCCTAGCAAGTGAAAGTCTACAGGAACTAGACCAAGCTGCAAGCAGTGCCACTGATGAACTTTAGGCGCAAGCGCCTTAGTAAAGATATCAGCTGTGTTGGCACCGGAGGCCAAATGTACTACGCGGGCCTGGCGACGCTGCTGTAGCTCGCGTAGGAGGAGGTACCGTAGCTGGATGTGCTTCACTATGCCCTCAAGTTGTGGCTCCTGACACAGGAGGATTATGGCCCTGTTGTCAGCGTATACAATTGGGGCAGAGCGAGGCCGCTCACCTAAGTTGGCGAGCAAGAAGGTCACCCAGCGGAGCTCCTGTGCCGCCATGGCACGGGCGTAGATCTCAGCCTCGCAGCTAGACTGGGCGGCAGACGAGGAGCGAGTGGTCCTCCATAAGATGGCACCCGAACCAAGGCTAAAGCAGTAGCCCTGGGAGGACCTGAGGGTCTCAGCGTCTGTATGCCCAGTAAGGACCACTGGCCTGCGTCCTCCTAGCACTAGTCCCATGCCCGATGTACTTGCTAAATAACGCAAAACCCTCTTAGCAGCCGACAAGTGTTGTGGTTGGTGTCTGCCTGTGGCCACAAAGCGAGCCAGGATGTTGACATGTTATGCGAGATCTGGACGAGTGCAAGTCATCAGGTACATGAGGCAACCCACCAGCTCTGCGTAAGGTCCACTGGGCTCTACCGACTCCTCAGGAACTGGAGCTGAGAGCTTGTGGTCTCCTAACAGAGGTGTGGGCTGTGTGGAGGAGAACTGAAGACCGAATCTGTGAAGGACCTGGCGCACTGACCTGTGAAAGAACGAAAAGAACTGCAGGTCAGCTAGCGTAGCACGCAGCATGTTGAGCCACTCACAGGGCGCCTGTCGCATGCCGTAGACTGGGCACCGGAGGAGCCAGTGGGTCCCAGGAGGGAAGGAACCGGTGAAGCCCTGAGGACAGCACAAGTAGACCTGCTCGTGTAGGCTGCCCTGAAGAAAAACAGTGGAGAAGTTGAGGGAGTGGAGCTCGTAGTCACGTTGTGCTGCTACGTATAGCTGCGCCTGAAGAGTAGTCATCTTCGGGGTCGAGGCGAAGGTCTGAAAAAATTCCACCCCCTCTCGCTGACTGAAGCCTCTAGCCATGTAGCATGCCTTGAAAACAGATGGCTCTCCAGGGAGGTGCTTCACCTTGAAGAGCCACTGGCCATCGACTACGTTCACCCCAGGTGGGGGAACTGTGTCGACATAGGTGCCCGGTGGATCTCCAAGATGCCATCTCCTGCTCCATGGCAGCTATCCACTGAGAGGCCCAGGTTCCCGAGGTGGCCTCAGCGTAAGTGCGAGGGGTCAGGATCTCAAAGGCGTTTGGGTCACCCTCAGAGACTAGCAGCATGGAACAAAGATGGGGAGCAGCCTCCGACAGGAAAGCAAGCTCGTACTGCCTGTCCTCTATGACGTCACTGCCAAGGGCAGGAGCACCCCCGATGGATGGAGAACAAACAGGGTCAGAGACCAGAGCGGTGGCGTAGTCAAGGCGGCAGGTAGAGGCGAAGTCAGCGACAGCAGCGACAAGAGTGTCAAGACTCAAGACAGGAACAGACAGGTTAGTAACGAGGGAGGCAAGGACCTTGGGAACAAGAGGATGAGCAGCACGAAGGTAGTCAGACAGAGGGGGAGATGCGAGTGCGAGCGACGATGGAGGAGGCGAAGGCAGGAGGGGAGGATGAGACGCATGGGAACGAAGCAACATGGGGTGAGAACGCTGAACAGGGGAGACAGGACGAGCACGAGGGGGACGGCGAGACCAGACGTGAGACGGAGGCATCGAGTCAGGAGACAGAAGAGGAGTAACCAGAGGGGAACAAGGTGGGAAACGAGCCGGCGAAGGGCAGACATCGGCGGTGATTGCTGCTGCTGCTGCTCGACGCCGACATCTGGACCGCCAGCTGCAGTGCAGCTACCTCCAGAACACTCCACTCCAGCACCCCCTGAACGAGAACCCTCTCCAGCACCGATGCCACCGTCGAGCTCGCTGGGACAAGCCACGATAGGAACCCCAAGACTAGCACCCTCCTCAACGCCAGCACCCCCAGAGTCCACGAATGGCTGCTGCTTCTGTGACGGCGGCGGCGACGGCTGCTGCGGCGGTGACGACTGCGACAGCAGAGGAGGAGACACCGGGGGAGAGACAGGCGGCGAGAACTGCGCCGCGAGGCCACCAGAGTCGGCCAATCCCTCGACCGAGACAACCGACGGGCTGGGAGTTATGTGGGACACACCAGACGAAGCAGGACGGGAGGGAGGTGAGCAGGGGCTACTGGGGGAGTAGGAACCAGAAACAGGAGAGGGGAAATCGGGAGACCTCGGTGGGGAAAGCGGTGGTAAAAGGAGACAGACTCGTCGAAAGTGGCGTCACGAGAATGAAAGAAGCGGTGAGACGGCGGGTGGTAAAAGTGCGAGTCAGACGAGTTAAGGGGGGAACCGAGGAAGACACAGGGGACAGTGCGGGCAGTGAGCGTGTCCGTGCCAGAGGCACAAACGTGAGTGAGGCAGCCCCAAATGTGGAACGCAGCCGCGTCACCAGGGAACCCGGTCCAAAGAAGGGTCAGCGAAACTAGCCGCCGCTGGGAGCGCGACGAGAGGTTAATCTGGTGAGCAGCGTAGCGAACAGCGAACGACCACAAAAAATGGGGTGCACCGGCATGAATCATGGAGGTAGGAGCCACCTCCATGACCAAACCGATGCATCACTCAGCGACCCCATTCTGCTGCGAGGAGTCCTGTTGGGTGTACGACTGGGGGATGCCCTCCACACGACAGAACTGTCCAAGCCGACAAGAGGCGAACTCGCCGCCACGGTCGGAGTGGAGACACAGCATCGGGAGACCGCGGTGGAGGCGCGCAGCTACGACCCACGGGATAAGAATGTCAGGCACGTCGGCCTTCTGCTCCAAGGGATACACCGTGGTGTAGCGCGTGTAGTCGTCCACAAGCACTAGAAAGTAGAGCTCGCGACGCGGTCCGGGGACAGGGGCTGGGCCGCAGACGTCCAGGTGCAGGGTCTGGAGGGGTGCGGTGGTAGGGCGAAGCGAGGAGGAGTGAGGAGCACGGCGCAGCCAGCCCTCGACGCAGGGCGTGCACGGCGGCGCAGGCGAGGGAGGGAGGGCAGAAAGCGACGTAAGGAGACCTAGGACGAGACCGTGCTAGGACATGTGATGCAGACGCGGGAGTGGGGGGTGTCCAAGGTGTTGGTGCCACAGAAGTGACGGATGAGTGAGCGAGCGACACGAGCACGCAGTGGCGACATGGGTTGACGCAGGACCCGGGGAGGACGCCCTACCCGGGGGGAAAGCAGTGTCCAGCATAAACAGGCCAGACACCGGATCCCGGGGGAACGTTGCAAGGGGGAAACATGAGGCGGCCTTGGCACAGACAGCATACCGCTCGTGACCCGAGAACGTAGTGGTGACGCCGAGGTCCTGAAGCCAGCCGACACGAACTAAGTTCCGAGAGAACGAGGGGATGTGCAGGCCTGTACGGGAACCCGAGGGAACCGCTGGGGTGGGAAAGGTAGTGTAGCTGCGAGCAACGACGGGACCAGAGGAGCGTTCAGCAAGTGCGACAGCGGCAAGCAGCGTAAGCGCAGCGTGGTCGCGAAAGAAGCAGGTAGACGCGCCGGAGTCAAGTGTGAAGGACAGCAAAGCGGTACCGGCGGACGAAGGAGGAGCAAGTGTAGAGCCTAGGCTAGACAAAGCAAATGGTCCTACGCCTGACGCAACAGGGGAGTCTGTACTACACACAGGTGTTACGCCTAAGCTGATCCATATCTAAGTCAAAAGCAGGCACACCGTGGCGCAACACACTGGGCCAGTCAAGGAGGTCCGGGGCCGGGCCGAAGCGGCGACGGAAAAGTTCGTCGAGGCGGCAGAATCAATGAGTGGTTGGGTGCGGGAGGCGGCACACAGTGTCACAGAGGAGCCCGGTCTGAAGCTGGTACTAGCAGCTCACAGCACCGAAGCCGCCGGTAGGCGCCAAGCTGCGGGGGCCACCACCGCGGCCACCATCTCTAGGGGCTCCTGGCCACCCCGGCGAGAGGCGGGCCCATAGTTGCTACAGCTTCTGTTGCTGCTGCTGCGACTACTGTGGCTGTGTCTGCTATGACTGCCCCAGCCCCAGCCCCAGCCCCCTCGTCAGAACCACTGTCGCCACCACCACGCCCTCCCTTGGGGCCGCGACGGCCCCGACGCTGTAGCTGCTGCGATCTCAGTGGTAGGAGCAGCCGTAGCGACCGCGGCGGAAATGTCGGTGTACGTGCACTGGGAGGGAGCACAGCCCTTAAAGATAGGGACTGCCACAATATCGCTTGACTAAGCGATAGTGCGCTGGCGAGTCTCTATCTTAGAAAGGGCAGTGAGAAAGGCAGTCAGGGTAAGGTTACCTGGGTGCTGACTAAGGAAGTGGTCGCGGGCAGTGGCTAAGCGGTCAGGCATGCGCATGGCAATAAGGTACAGGGTAGCACAGAACGGTGGAGGGAAGGCAGTGAGCTGGGCGGCAGTGCTAGCAGCACGGTAGCTATTCTCTAGTGCACGGAGGTGAGTAGCGAGGTTAGCGACAGTGGGGAAAGCGGAAGGATTGGGGAATAGCATGGGGAGGATCAAGCGGCCTGAGGAGGCGGAGGCGGGTGTGGAGTAGCGCGCAACTACTGCATCTAGGAAATCCTTGGCGTTCGCGACAACAGTAAAGTGCGGACGTTCAGACAGGGGAAGCGCATGACTAATGGTGAGCTGCGCTACAGCATCGCGAGATTCTTAGATAGCGCGAACGAGTGCATCAGCAACAGAGGCCTCCCTCTCAGCAGTGGTAGGGTCAGCAGGGAGGGGATCAGGCGCGGGGGGGGCGGGGAAGCAAGCCATCAACATGCATAGCCAGGGAGTGCCCATCCTGGCGTTGACCTGTCAGGTGACGGCACAGATCAACAAGCCAGGCAAAGCACAGGGTCCGCCATCGTGCAACCTCCGCAGCACAGCGTCACAGCGGCACAGCGGCACGATGACACAGCGGCATGGCAACACAGCAGCGCAGCGGCACAGGTACTCAGCGACACAGCGGTAGGACTCTCCGGCGAGAAGACCGGGCGGAAGGCGGAGGAGGGGCCCGAGGCCGGGGCGCGCAGAGCCAGCAGGGCGCAAAGGGCCGGCAGAGCGCTCGGGCCAATAGAGCGCTAGGTGGCCGGTGAGGTACTAAGGGCCAGAGAGGTGCGACGAGGCAGGAGAGGCACAAAGGGGTAGGCGAGGACAGGAGGGGCCGGCGGGCACGGGAGGGGCTGGCGGGCACGTGAAAGACCGGCGCGCGCGAAGGGCCGGCGAGTGCGGGAGGGGCCGACGAGCGCGTGAGGAGCCGGCGAGCGCGCGAAGGGCCGGCGGGCGCGTGAGGGGCCGGTGAGCGCGAAGGGCCGGCGAGCGCAAAGGGGCCAGCGACCGCACTAGGGGCCGGCGAGCGCGCTAGGGGCCGGCGAGCACGCTAGGGGCTGGCGAGCGCAATTGGGCCGGCGAGCGCAAATGGGCCGGCAAGCGCAAAGGGGCCGGCGAGGCGCGGGGTGGACCGGGCGTGTGCGCGAGAGGTCGGGCAAGCGCGCGAGGGGCCGGCTAGGCGCGAGGGGCCGACGGGGCGCTTAAGGGGCGGCGGGTAGTGAGGGGCCGGCTGAGCGCTAGGGGCCAGCGGGTACGCTAGGGGCCGGCTAGGCGCATGGGGCTGGCTAGGCGCGAGGGGCCGCCAGAGTACGTGAGAGGCCGACACGGGGGTGAAGGGGCGTTGGTACGCTAAGGGCGGCGGTACGCTAGGGGCGGCGGGCATGCTAGTGGCCGGCGGGTACGCTAGGGGCGACGGGCACGCTAGGGGCTGGCGGTGCGCTAGGGGCCGGCGGGCACGCTAGGGCTAGGGGAGGAAGCGGGTGGGCGGACCTAACCTACTCATGATACCATGTTAGAATACAAGAATAACTAGAAACAAGAGAGAACAAGGGAGATATATGGTTGGAGTTGTACCCTCTAAGAACCTACACTTATCTAGCCTATAACTTCTACATACAAATATATGTATAAGTTGACAGTTCATAACAAGAAAAAGTACACCTGGGCAGCAGTACTAGTCTGACCTCTGGTGAGGGTAACAAGGCAACTCAGGGAAGCACTACCTAACAAACATGGCATGCGCTAGTAATCGAATAAATTTTATAAGCCCAGGGTTTTTTGAAAGGGATTTTATGGAAAATAGATTTGAGCACATGAAAATGTAGTTCTTGAAATTTTCGTTCTAGCGCGTGTGTTTCCAAAGGTCAGCATATTGACAAAACGCTAGAAGTTGGCTAATAAAGCTTCCGCCACCAGATCCACTCGGGAATGACTGATATCGCGAGCCAATCAGAGCCAACACAGTGAGTGAGATTCGCGCTTCTGGTTCGAAAGGCGTTCGCGAGGGGCACGGCAGAAACTCCGATATACAAATCCCCGTTTAACATAAAATGTGATGCGCCAATAGGAAAGACATTTTCAAAATATGGGTGTGCTTCTAATGAAATAACTTATATAAGTGCACTTGCACTCCATAAGTGCAATGGGCCAAATAAATTGATGCGCCTATCCGGGGGATTACGATACTAGTCTGACCACTGAGACAAGAGGCCACAAGGCCACTCAGCAAGTGTAGCAAGACAAGCAGGTATAGTATGACTCAGGATACAAGGAGTGGTGCTGCTACTGAGGCTAGATCAAGCTTAGTACAGAAGCACTGATGGTCACGAGGCGCAAGTGCCTTAGTGAAGATATCAGTGGTGTTGGCCTCTGAGGCCAACTGTACCACACGAGCCTGACCGCACTGCTGCAACACACGCAGCCGGAAGTACCGCAGCCGGATGTGCTTTACCCTGCCCTCAAGTCGAGCCTCCTCACACTGGAGGATCATGGCCCTGTTGTCAGCAAACAGGACCAGGGCAGACCTAGGCGGCTCACCTAAGTCAGTGAGCAAGAACGACAGCCAGCAGAGCTCCTGAGCGGCCATAGACCCTGCGTGGATCTCTTCCTTACAGCTAGACTGAGCTACAAACGACGACCTGGTGGACCTCTACGAGACAGCATCAGCACCAAGACTAAAACAGTAGCCCTGAGATGACATGAGCGTCTCCAAGTCGCCGGCCCACGACCCGTCTGTGTGTCCATTGAGCACCACTGGACAAGCCCCAGTCCTGATGTACTCGCCAGATACCGCAGAACCAAGGCTGACGTTTCAAAAAAACCCACTCTGATTTTAGCCCCAAATGTTTTTCCCAAGTCTGAGTAGTCAGGTTTCAGATTTCATGGTAGTCTGATTTCTCAGGATCCAGTGACTCTCAAGTCTGATTTCTTCAGGGTTCGCAAGTATGAATCAGAGTCGTGATTTTACCATTTAGTCGCCATTATTTTATAACATTCGGGCAGTTAACCTACACCTAGTCTAATTTCCTAGCCTAGCTAGAACTCTGGCACATCCATAGCGACAACATCCTCCGCCTCATCATCCGACAGAAAGGGGTTGTCTTCTATAGCTACTGCACCTCCACCATCCCTCTCCCCCTCCTCCTCCTCCTCATTCCAATCCTCTCCTAAATAGTCTGGTACTGGAGGTTCCTGCTCTGCCTCTTCCAGCAGAGCCTTGCCTTTACGCTTCCTCTCTTGTGATGCGAACACCACCGACTTCGCTGGTATTCTCTTCTTTGCGTGCCACAGCTCCAGCGCCTCCTGCCAGTTGATGTCGTATCTCAGCAGCGAAATCATCATCAGCTCACCCAGGCGGGCATTGCACAGAGCACCACGGACCCAAGACTTGATCACGTTCTGCCTGGAAAAACCACGCTCGCACTCCACAGTTGAGAGTGGTAACACCGCGCATGCTTGCCAGAGAAGCATGAGGTTGGGCCAGCGCCTGTTTATGGAACAACCACACACAAGAGGCGTGGAACAATAGAATCAATTATAAACTACAAGCATGGTGGGAAAGGAACAATAGAAGTTGATACAAACATAGACAGTTAGCGTGGTCAAACTGGCAAAAACAATTATACGCAGGCAGACACAGCAGCGTGCTTTGGAGGCTCGACTTACCTGCTTGACTCCGTGTTGCCAAGGTAGTTTGTGAAGCCCTGGTAGAAGCCCTCCTCGTTGTGGTGGTTCTGCATGATCGGGGCCCAAGTTGCCAGCTCCTTTTCCGCCTCCTTGAAATCGAACCCGGGGAGCTTGTCGTCGAAGATAGCACTGCAGCCATGGAGATACTCTCTCGTCTTCTTCTCCCTCACCATCCGATGCCGCGGCCACTTGCCCGCCCGAAACAGCTTTGTCGGCCCGAGCTTCGACAGGTCGTCCAACCGCTCCAGCAGGTTCGTCACGCTCCCCCTCGCAAATTTCGCGCACAACAGTTCGCAGTCCCAGTAGTTTCTCTGGTAGATGTGCCCCTTGATTTGCCGCTCGTGGATCTGGTACGTGTGCGTCACCGGCTGCCCGTCCTTGTCGACGCCGCGCACCTTCACTCTCTTCGCCCCCCCTCGCCCGTACACGGTTAAGAAAGCCGAGAACCACGTGCCGCTTACGCTCGCACCGAAAACCCCGCCGCACTCCAAGTAGCGGTGCCTCCGATCATGATTTGAGACTGGGTGTACTTGCCCGTCCGTTGTTTCTTCGCAGACGAAATTGTGGACGCGCAGGGCACGCTGTAGCGGACTGTGGTGGCGGTGACGCAGTTAACGGGCAGAGTCGGGCCTCTGCTGGATGAGGCGACGGCAGGCGGAGGGACATATGGTGGTGGCACGAAGGGCGCGGACGGGGGTGGGTTTAGAGCAGGCTGGGTTTCCTCCGCTGCGGAGGAAACCACAACAGCAACGACGGGAGGAGAACCTAACGACCGCAGTATGTCTATCGCGGAGCGACGAACCTCTGTAGGCTCGTTACTATGAGGTGGTTCATCGGCGCTGGGCTCATCGTCTTCTTCTGCAGGAGTCCCCGTCATGGCTGTTGACGGGGTCGACAAACGAGAACCTACGTGAGGACGACAACAACGAAACACGAATTGAGGAGTAAGATTTACAAACCCCGTGTAAAAGCCTGAGTGCGCCTGAGAGGAGGGGGAGGGATGAGAGGGACGAAGAAGAAGGGCACCATCAAGCCCGAGGCGCGTGTTTCTTGGTTAACCGTCGTCGTCAGCTTCTGGATGGCAGCCCCTTCCAAACCCGCGCTGCCATGCCAAACATGAGCTGACGTTACGAACGAACCATGTGTTGGCATGGACTGTCGCCAATCACGGTCGGTCGGAAAGTTTTGCACATGCCAGCGAGGGCAAGAATCCCGCGTTACCAGCCTTTGATGGCTTCCAACACACCCACGTAGAGGTCGCACGCGTGGCAAGAAGCATGACACGCTGAGCAGCAAAGTCCCTGTTGAGGCAGCATCACAGTCACAAAAGCGGCGGGAATCCTGCCAAGTGCAGATACTTCACGTGAGACGTGCGGGGGTGAAATGATGGAAGGCAACATATGACGTAGTAGAGGAAATCTCGTGGAAAGTACAAGGTGCATGGATGTCGCATTCAGAGTCCATACGCGATGTACTCTGAAACCTCAGTATCCGCACAACGACTACTCTGAAAAGTTCAGGATCCAAAATCTTACAAGTCTGAAGGGTTCAGTATCCAGAAAAGCCTAAGTCTGAAAAATCAGGATTGGCAAAAAAATGGGTCTGAAATTTCAGACAATCAGACTAAAATAGTATGATAAAATCAGCCCTGCGCAGAACCCTCTTGGCAGCCGACCAGTGGACTGGTCGGTGCCTGCCTGTTGCAATAAAGCGAACAAGGAGACTGAGAGGGTACACTACATCTGGTCGAGTGCAGGCCATCAGGTATATGAGACATCCCACCAGCTCTGCGTATGGACCACTAGCCTCCACCGGAGAACTGGAGACCGAACATCTGGAGGATTTGCTGTACCATATGGGACTGGGAGAGTGTGATCGTGCGAGTGACACGATCACGAGAGATCTCCAAGCCCAGATAGCGCCTCCGCTCCCCCAAGTCTGTACAGGTGTGCCTCCTAAGTAGCTCGGCCTTCACTAAGGCCAGTGCATCTCTGTCAGGAGTAGCAAAGATTAGATCGTTAGCGTACACTAGGATGTAGAACGGGGTCTAACCAGCACGAAAAAAGAACGAAGGGTCAGTAGAGGACGGGAAAAAACTGTAGCTCTGCAAGAGTCGTGCGGAGAGTGTCATGCCACTCACGCGGCACCTGGCAAAGGCCGTAGACAGGGCGGCGCAGGCTCCACTTGGTCCCTTGCGGGAAGGACCCAAAGAAGCCTAGTGGTCGCCGGGGCTAGACGTGCTCGTGCAGACGACCCTGCAGGAAAGCTATGGAGAAGGCGTGGGAGTGAAGCTCGTAGTCACGCTGCACGGCAAAGTGAAGGAGCACCCGAAGAGTAGTCATCTTCGGGGTTGGGGAGAAGGTCTGGAAGAAGTCCACACCCTCTCGCTGACTGAAACCTCTTGTCACGTAACGCGCATTGAACTTTGGCGGCTCTAGAGGAGGCACGAAGGAAGGAGGGTTGGAAGAGGCACGGAGGAACAACTATTGGAAGAGGCAGGGAGGAACGAGGGTTGGGAGAAGTAAGGAGGAACGAGGGTTGGAAGACGCACGGAGGAACGAGGGTTGGAAGAGGCACAAAGGAACGAGGGTTGGGAGAGACACGGAGGAACGAGGGTCGTACAAGCATGGAGGAATGAGGGTTGGAAGTGGCACGGAGAAACAACGGTTGGGAGAGGCACGGAGGAACGAGGGTTGGGAGAGGCACGGAGGAACGTTGGTTGGGAGAGGCACGGAGGAATGAGGGTTGGGAGAGGCACGTAGCAATGAGGGTTCGAAGAGGCACAGAGGAACGAGGGTTGGAAGAGACATGGAGGACCGAGGGTTGGTAGAAGCATGGAGGAACGAGGGTTGGAAGATGCACGGAGGAACGAGGGTTGGAAGAGGCACGGAGGAACGAGGGTTGGAAGAAGCACGGATGAACGAGGGTTGGAAGAGGCACAAAGGAATGAGGGTTGGGAGAGGCACGGAGGAACGAGGGTTGGGAGAGGCATGGAGAAACAAGGGTTGGAAGAGGCACGGAGGAACGAGGGTTGGAAGAGGAATGGAGGAACGAGGTTTGGAAGAGGCACAGAGGAACGAGGGTTGGAAGAGGCAGGAAGGAACAAGGGTTGGAAGAGGCATGGAGGAACCAGGGTTGGAAGATGCACGGAGGAATGAGGGTTGGAAGTGGCATGGAGGAACGAGGGTTGGTAGAGGCACGGAGGAATGAGGGTTGGAAGAGGCATGGAGGAACGAGGGTTGGGAGAGGCACAGAGGAACGAGGGTTGGGAGAGGCTTGGAGGAACGAGGGTTGGAAGAGGCACAGAGGAACGAGGGTTGGTAGAGGCATGGAGGAATGAGGGTTGGAAGAGGTACGGAGGAATGAGGGTTGGGAGAGGCATGGGCGAACGGAGGTTGGGAGAGGCATGGAGGAATGAGGATTGGGAGAGGCATGGAGGAACGAGGGTTGGAAGAGTTACGGAGGAACGAGGGTTGGAAGAGGCACAGAGGAACGAGGTTGGAAGAGGCATGGAGGAACGAGGGTTGGAAGAGGCACGGAGGAATGAGGGTTGGAAGAAGCACGGAGGAACGAGGGTTGGAAGACGCACGGAGGAATGAGGGTTGGGAGAGGCACAAAGGAACGAGGGTTGGGAGAGGCACGGAGGAATGCGGGTTGGGAGAGCCATGGAGGAACGAGGGTTGGAAGAGGCACAGCGGAACAAGGGTTGGTAGAGGCACGGAGGAACGAGGGTTGGAAGAGGCACGGAGGAACGAGGGTTGGGAGAGTACGGAGGAACGAGGGTTGGGAGAGGCAGGGAGGAACGAGGGTTGGGAGAGGCGTGGAGGAACGAGGGTTGGAAGAAGCACGAGGAACAAGGCTTGAAAGAGACGCATAGGGACGAGGGTTGGAAGAAGCACGGAGGAATGAGGGTTGGAAGAGGCACGGAGGAACGAGGGTTGGAAGACGCACAAAGGAACGAGGGTTGGAAGACGCAGGGAGGAACGAGGGCTGGAAGAGGCACAGAGGAACGAGGGTTGGAAGAGGCAGGGAGGAATGAGGGTTGGTAGAAGCTTGGAGGAACGAGGGTTGGAAGAGGCGCGGAGCAACGAGGGTTGGAAGAGGTCCGGAGGAACGAGGGTTGGGAGAGGCACGGAGGAACAAGGGTTGGAAGAAGCACGAGGAACAAGGTTTGAAAGAGACAAGGCCAGCAGCCAGCGCCATCCGCCAGCCACCAGCAGCGCGCTTCCAGCAGTGAGCACCAGCTGCCAGCCACAAGCGGCACGCTGCCAGCAGCCAGCACTAACCGCCAGCTGCCACCAGCCAGCGCCAGCCACCAGCGGCAGTGCTAGCCGCCAGCTGCCGACTCCAGCCGCCAGTCACCTGCCGTCTGCTCCCACATAGCCACCCACTGCCAATGCCGCGCGCTGCTTCCCATGGCCGCCCGTTGACAAACGCTGCCGCCCACCGCTGCCGCTGCCACCCACTGCCACATCTGCTACTGCTGCCACTGTTGCAGCTACTGCCACCCGCTGCCGTTGCAGCTGCCACTGCCGAAGCCAATGCAGCAGTTGTCGCCTCCCACTGCCGCCCGCTGCGGCCTACTGCTGCCCGCTGCCGCTGAAGCTGCCACTGCCGCAGCCTTTGCCACAGCCCCTGCCCTAGCCACTGATGACCTCTGCCACCTGCTATCGCCTACTACCACCTACTCCAACCCGCTGTCGCCCGCTGCTGCCCACTGCCACCCGCTGCCATTGCCACTGCAGCAGCTTGCTATTGCGGCCCGGTGCCCCTACTCGTTTCTTCCTACCACAATGCCGCTACAGACACTGCACATGGACGTCAGGGGCCCTGCCCAGTTTATTCTCTTAGTCAGGAGCGCTACCTCCTTGTCGTCGTTGACGAGCATTTCACCACGATGTTCCCGCTGGAGTGGAAGGCCGACGTGCCTACCATTCTCCTCCCGTCGCTTCTCACTGTTCGCACCCAGCACCGCATGCCCGTGGTTTGTTTACACTTTGACCGTAGTGGCGAGTTCGCGTCTGGCCGTCTAGGACAGTTCTGTCGTGCGGAGGGCATCCGCTAGACGTACACACTACCGGACTCCCCACAGCAAAATGGGGTCATTGAGCGACGCATTGGCTTGGTCATGCTAGAGCAACCCGTTTTCTGTGGCCATTTGTCGTGCGCTACGCAGCTGACCAGCTTAACCCGTGGGCGCGCTCCCTCTGCCCACAGGTTTTCCTGACCCTTCTCTGGACTAGGTCTCCTGGTGACGCTTCTACGTTCTAGGTCTGGGGCAGCCTTGCACACGTCTTCGACACTCGCGTGGACAAGCTCTCAGCCCACACTCTTCCTTGTGTCTTCCTCGGGTTTCCGCTTGACGCCCTTGACTGGTTGGTTTACTACCCGATACACCTCCACTTCTACCACTCGCGGGACGTCACCTTTGACGAGACAGCTCCTTACTACACCCGCTTCCCTCACCATGGCTCTCGTGTCCCACCTCCTCTTTTCCTCGCCCTTGCCTCGCCTGCCGCACCCCTCCCACCCGCCTTGCTCCGTCTGGTGTCTCTTATGCCACTCCATTCCCCTCTGCCGGGCTCGTGGGGAAGTCTACAGACTTAGGGGGCCCAATCGCCAGGGGTGCGTCTGCTGTCCCTGCGGCACCTCCCCTAGCCCAGGTACACCATGCACCTCAACAACCTCCCCCCTTGCCTCAGCAGCAGCTGTAGCCGTCGCAGCATACTTAGCGGCTGCCATAGCAGCAGCAGCAACAACATCAGCAGGGGGCAGTGGGATTTAGGGGTGCTAGCTCTGGGGGTGCTGGTTCTTGGGGTACTGGTTTTGTGGGTGGTGAGTCCGTGGGTGCTTGTCCTGGGGGTGCTGTTTCGAGGAGTGCCGATGGTAGCCGAGATGGAGCTGGAGGTCCAGGAGAGGACAGGGAGCAGCAGCAGCTACAGCAGCAGCAGCCGCACTCTGCACTTCATCTCCTTAGTCTTTCCTCAGGTTCCCCTAACCGCCCACCTGTCCCTCCTTCTGTGCCTGACCTTGTTTACGACATGCTGTTCCCTCCCCCGGACTCCTCTCCGGCTCGTTCTCCCCCGTGCTCTTCTCCGTCTGCTGTCATTTCCCCCTTTCCCCCTCGTCCTCAATCCCGTGTTCTTCCCCACTCGGTCTGCCGTCGCCCTGGTGAGCGTCGTGTCTCTCCTCGTCCTAGTGTCCACCCTATGGTAATTCATTCTCATGCTCCTCCGGACCCAATCCTTCCGTTACCTCCCAAGTCGTTGCTCGGGTCGTCCTCTGCTCCTCCCATTGACTCTGCTTGCACTGCTCCTCCAATCCTCTCACACTTGCTCGCATTGCAAGTCACTGAACCTACTACTCCTCCTAAGTCTGTCTCTGTGCTTATCGCTGCTGTCACTGACTTTGCTGCCAACCACCGCCTTGACTGCGCTACCGCCTTGGTCTCTAGTACTGCCAGTCCTCCGTCCGTTCGGGGTGCACCTGCCCTTAGTAGTAACGTGCTAGAGGACAGGCAGTACGAGCTGGCCTACCTTGCTGCCGGCGTACCCCATCTCTGCTCCATGCTTGTATCCCTAGAGGGCAACCTGGACACCCTCGAGATCCCTATCCCCCGCTCTTAGCTGAGGCGGTGTCGGGTGCCTGGGCAGCCCAATGAATACAGGCCATGGAGGCAGAGATGGCGTCCTACAGATCCACAAAAACTCACGTCGCTGAAGTTCCCCCTCGTGGGGTGAACGTAGTTGATGGCATGTGGATCTATAGAGTGAAGCGCGCACCTGGAGAGTTGTCGAAGTTTAATGTGCGTTACGTGGCTAGAGGCTTCAGCCAGCGAGAGGGTGTGGACTTCTTCCTGGTCTTCTCGCCATCCCCGAAGATGACTACACTTCGGGCGCTTCTTCACCTAGCCGTGCTGCGTGACTACAAGCTTCACTCATCCGACTTCTCGACGGTCTTCTTGCAGGGCAGTCTGCATGAGCAAATCCACCCCCGGTGCCCATTAGGCTTCTCTGGGTCCTTCGCACTTGGGACCCAATCGATTATTGCGCCGCCTTGTCTAGGGCCTGTGTCAGGCTCCCCGTAAGTGGCATGACACGCTTCGCACCACTCTTGCATCTCTGCAGTTCTTTCCATCTTCTGGTAACCCTTCGCTCTTTGTTTGTGCTGGTCAGACCCCGTTCTACATCCTAGTGTACATAGACGAACTTATCTTTGCTCCTCCTGACAGAGACGCACTGGCCTCATTAAAGGCCGAGTTACTTAGGAGGCATACCTGCACTGACTTGGGGGAGCTGAGGCACTATCTGGGCTTGGAGATCCCTCGTGACCGTGTCTCTCGCACAATCACACTCTCCCAGTCCCATATGGTGAAGCACATCCTTCAGAGATTTAGTCTCCAGTTCTCCTCAGCATAGTAAACCCTTCTGCACATGGATGACAAGCTTTTTGCTCCTGTTACAGCTAAGTCAAATATGGCTAGTGGTCCATACGCAGAGCCGCTGGGGTTCGTCATGTACCTGATGACTTGCACTCGACCAGATCTAGCGTACCCTCTTAGTATCCTTATTCGCTTTGTCGCGATATGCAGGCACCGACCAGTTCACTGGTTGGCTGCCAAGAGGGTGCTGCGGTATCTGGTGAGTACATTAGGACTGGGGCTTATGTTAGGAGGACGAGAGCCAGTGGTGCTCACTAGACACACAGATGCATCGTGGGCTGACAATTCGGAGACGCTCAGGTCCTCGCATAGCTACTATTTTTGTCTTGGTTCTTGTGCAGTCACGTGGAGGTCCACTTTGTGAGAGGATAAGGCTTGCCAAATGTTTGTGCATATCCAACTGCTTATTTGTTATCAATTGCGTGTTATTGTGTGTGTTTTCTCTTTCCTGGAAATCCGTACTCTCTTTCCTATACATTGATATATTATATATCATATGTGTTGGAGTGTTTCAGACTTTCCTTGCAATACACGTTTTCTATTGCGCGAAGTTGTTCCATCACCGCCACCGAATCCCATTTCTACTCTCTTAGAAGGTCGTAGTTACCCTTCCCTAGAGTTCTCGCAGGTATAAATTGGTTCGTGCGTTTGCTTCTAAATTCAATTCTTGATTAGTCATTCATTCAAGCTTCCAGAGGGCGTGGCGAAGCACATCCAGCTGCGGTACTTCCTACTATGTGAATTGCAACATCGCGATCAGGCTCGTGTAGTATAGTTGGCCTTAGATGCTAATACCACTGATATCACCAAGGCGCTACCACCTCGTGAGCATCAGCGGTTTTGTACTCAGCTAGGTCTCGTCTCAGTAGTCGCTCCCCTCCTTGTATCATGGTCTTTACTTTATTGGCTGTACTTCTTGTTCTATACCTACTTGTCTTGTTACACTTGCGGGCTGACCTTGTGGTCCTTGTCTCAGAGGTCAGTCACGTAGGGCTGCTTTGAGTTGTTCCATAACATCCACCAACGGCCAGACTTGTAGTGCTGCCCTAGTTTGCTCTGTCTTGTTATGCACTGCCTCTATCTAGGCTTGGGGGTTTGTCAATAAATATTCATTACTCTAATTTGTATATATTGTTATATCATAGCTAGGTCAGTTCTTAGGGGATATAACCCCACTCTTGTACTACCCTCGACACTTTCCTTAGTAAACTTTTCTCGCGCTACTCTAACAAAAATTTGCGTCCTAAGCATGACAGACGCTATGCTCTAGGAAATATTTTAACCGCCATGCCAGGTTATCTGGGTGATTTTGTTGACATTTGCCTGTCTTGAGCGAGCCTCTCTGCCTCCTCCCAAATCCCTCGCTCCTCTTGCTTGAAGCACGCGACGATAAAGAGCGCCAGCACAAGCGCCACCAGCGCCTATGCTAGCCACACTGCACCCACTACCACACTCAATCCTACTGCCCTGACCCACCCCCACACTCACTCTCAATGTCTTGAGCCAATCGTTCCGCCTCCTCCCTCTTCCTCCGCTCCTCCTGCTTGAAGCGCACGAAGATAAAGAGCGCCACCAGCACCTATGCCACTCCAAGTTGCCAGTACCAGTGGCAAACAACTCCACCATGCTCACTCTCAATGTCTTGAGCAGTTCTTCCCGTCCTCTACTGAATCTTCGCTCTTCGTTCGTGCTGGCCAGACTCCGTTCTGCATCCTTGTCTACGTAGACGACCTGGTCTTTGCTACTGCAGACATAGACGTGCTGGCCTCCATGAAGGCTGAGCTGCTGAGGAGATACACCTCCACTGACCTGGGAGAGCTGCGCCGCTACCTTGGCCTGCAGATCTCCAGGGACAGAGCAGCGTGCACCATCACTCTTACACAGTCACACTTGGTGCACCAAGTTCTTCAGAGGTTCGATCTTCAATTCTCCTCCGCACAACCCACACCTCTGCCGATAGACCACAGGCTCTCAGCTCCAGTTCCCGAGGAGTCTGCAGAGCCCAGTGGTCCTTACGCAGAGCTGGTGGGTTGCCTCATGTACCTGATGACTTGCACTCGTCCAGATCTCGCATACCCTCTCAGCATCCTGGCCCGCTTTGTGGCCACAGGCAGACACCGACCACAGCACTAGTCGGCCGCTAAGAGGGTTTTGCGTTATCTTGCAAGTACATTGGGCATGGGGCTAGTGCAGGGAGGACTCAGGCCAGTGGTCCTCACTGGGCACACATACGCTTCTTGGGCAGACGACGCTGAGACACTCCGGTCCTCCCAGGGCTACTGCTTCAGCCTTGGTTCTGGTGCCATCTCGTGGAGGTCCACTCGCTCCTCGTCTGTTGCTCAGTCTCGCTGCGAGGCTGAGATCTACGCCGGTGCCATGGCGGCACAGGAGCTCCGCTGGCTGACCTTCTTGCTTGCCGTCTTAGGTGAGCGGCCTAGCTCTGCCCCTGTTCTGTACGCTAACAACAGGGCCATGATCCTCCTATGTCAGGAGCCTCGACTTGAGGGCAGAGCGAAGCACATCCAGCTGCGGTACTTCCTCCTGCGCGAGCTTCAGCAGCGTCGCCAGGCCCACGTAGTACACTTGGCCTCTGGTGCCAACAGAACTGATATCTTTACTAAGGCGCTTCCGCCTAGAGATCATCAGCAGCACTGCTTGCAGTTAGGTCTAGTCCCTGTTGACTCTCACTTGCTAGGCCCTTGATTGTGTACTCCTTTATATTTATGCCTTCTAGACTGGCCTTGTGGCTTTTCTTCCTGTGGTTGGACTAGTAGTGCCACCCTGGTTTGCTCTGTCTTGCTTGTACTCTTGCTGACTGGTCTTCGGGCTCCTGCCTTAGAGGTTGGACTAGTAGTGCCACCCGGAGCTGCGTGTTTCTTGTTCAGCACTACCCCTTATCTAGCCTAGGGCCCCACGATTGGTTTTAGTGTACCCTGATTGCCTAGTGTCACATTGAAAAAACAAACTTCTCGTCAGGGTCGTCGCCGATTTCAAGGCTGATTTTTCAGTGTCGTTACAAGAAATCACGCAGATCAATCAGTGTCAACTATAAAATTTAGGCTGATTGCTTTCCGCCTGCTGCACAACGGAAACTGGACATATGTGCGCAAATGTTTTGAATATGCGAGCCAGCATCTCGCCACATCACTGTGAAGGGCGTAATCATCACGCAGGCCTCGCTTTTCATTTTGGACCTCCCCTCTTTTGGGTTTGGGGAGGGGGGGTGGGAGTGGGAGCAAGGTCCTCGCTAGGTTTTGAATGTCAGAATTTTCAGGGACTTAAGGCGATGTTTTAAGGTTGCTGGAGGCGTGGGAGGGATGTTTTGAGACCAGGTTTCTCTACTGCGCCTGACCATCCAGATGGAAAATCTCCAACAGTCAGAACTTCCAGACAAAATCGACCACCGAGTTGGGGTGTATATACGGACGCTTAGGGCATAATTAAATGGGCAGGGGAGAAAGGAATCGGGGGCTTAGAGATGTCGTCCGAAACATTAGGGTTTACCCAACCACACTTCGTCATTGCGACGAGATTTGTAGCACGCAGGGTACGTGGGCGAAAACCAACCTCAATGGCAGGGCTCCTCCCTAGCCAGCTTGTACCGTACAAGAAAAAAGAGGGTGACGTGACATGCCCTAGGCCTCGCTGGGCAGGAGGTGCGAACCAGGGCTTTACATTGGTTTTTTAGCCAATCGTAAGATCCGGCCTCCCTACGTGAAGCACCCGTTACAGTCTGTTTTCATGCGATATCATACCCGTCAGCGTCCATTTTCATGCCAAAATCCGCCAAAAGTTAGCCGCCTATTATGAATGGGATTGCCGAGTAGCGCGGAGGGCAATGGCGAAACTGTGAGCGAGTGAATGACAATAAAATGAAAGACAACACAATATATAGAAAGCCTAGGGTGATCCTGGACGTAGGATCGGAAGGTTCGGGAAAAGTGTCGAAGGGCCTGGATATGTCGAAGCGAGGTCCTGAAAGGCCCAGGAGGCTCGAACTGAAAGGTCTGGAACCCTATCGCTGGTTCGGGACTGTTCGAGTCGTACGCCCTGTAGCAAGCCTCAGTAAGGAATTACTAATTCCTTACACTCTCCCCCCTTCTAGATAAGCACACAAATAAACAAAACTACACACACTCTAACTGAATCTCGTAGTAGTGAAGCCACCACTGTTGAGAATCTCGAGCTTCTTCTAGAAACTCCATCCAACGATCGAAACACGTCGAAACGATCGCAATCGATCGTAGCCGTCAAATCTTGGTCGTATTACCCAGATAACCAAACGGGCAGTAGGGATACTACCGCACCACAGCTTCCTTGTCTCCAGCGAGTCCTTCGCCAAGAATTACGAACTCCCGTCGTCGTGTACTGTATCCGCACAGTAACACTACGTTATTCACACTGCTGCAAGTTGGCGAGCCGAATCTTCTGCATAGCGCCAAACTTGTCTGTAGTTCCGTAACTGTAGATCGCTCCTTGTTTAATTCCACGTGAGTCGTGACAATCGCATAAATCAAACGTCTGCATTTCGCAAAGTCAACAAACTCCTGCTTTTCGTCAAATGCGAGGTCGTTCGCGACACATTCGAGATCACGCGTCCGTGTCTCACGAAAGTCAGCAAAGCCCATCAACACATGGACAAAAGCACAATCAGTCCAGTAACCATAGTCGATGTCCCCTCAGGCGGTTAATGCAAACATGCCTTCAAATTTCGCAAACACCTGCGAAGTTCCTGTAAGTCCAACTTGAATCTGTCAGCCGATTAAGTCGGTCAAACAGCATCTGTCCGTCGATGCTCATGCAGCGGAATGCCAAACTGTCGAGGGAAAATCCAAAAAACAACTACTGCGCAGCTGCTCTCTCCCCCCTCCATAAAAGGAAAATCTTTTGTCGTCGACGCCGAAAACACCCTGCTTCAAGTTTCTTCAGACCCGAAAACTTGACGTATCCTCAAACTCTGTTCGTCGAGACCAGTCTCAGCGCGACCCTATAACGCATGGCAGCTGCACCACATAGACTCTGGCTCTGTCCAACGCCGTAGATAAATATTATGCTCCACAGAATGCCATTGATCTGCTTCGTTTTGTTACCCTCTGTAGAAAATTTCGCAAATCCACCTGACCGGTTCGCCGTGCAGACGTTCACCCATCGCGCGGCTACGGCAGGTACACCAGAAAAACTCGGGTACAATTCTCAGCTACGAAAAGCGCATTTTCTGCAGTTTCACCGACTAACCATGCTGGTATTTAAACCATCGTACAGCTCGGTAGGTACCCGTGACCCCAACTACCGCTCCAGCCAAAAACTTGAAGAATTCCCACCCGAGAAATACCCGACGTTTAGCGATGCGCCGACGTTCACCCATCATTGCGCCCGTCCAGGTGAATCCCCGAATGAGTCCTCGCAGCCAAGTCTTCAATTATAGCCACGCAACTCAGGAATACTCCTTGAAGACTCCCGCGTGATTCCAATTTTTCCGTAACGGCAACACGCTTTTCCCATTGCAACAGTAACCCTTGTCTTCCCGAAGCTCCATTTGATGAATACACTCTAGAGCAGGGATGAATCCGCTATGTGCCCGTACTCAAGTAAGCGCAAACGTTATCGTAGTTGGGCGAATTAATCAGTCTAATTTGCGGGCAACCGCTTTGCAGCAGACGTGAGGGATTCTCTTCCTATCCACGGTCCTGTGTTTTCTCCGCTGGACTTGTCCCCGGCTCGTTTCCCACCTCGTTCCCCTCCTGTTACTCCTCCTCTGTCTCCTGACCCGACGCCTAGCTGGCCCCCTGGCCGCTCGCGCCTGCTCCTAGCGGGCCCCCTGGCCGTCGCACCCGCTCTTAGCCGGCCCCCTGGCCGTTCGCGCCCGCCCCTAGCCGGCCCCCTGGCCGTTCGTGCCCGCCCCTACCTAGCCCCCTGGCCGTCGCGCCCCTCCTAGCTGGCGCCCTGGCCGTTCGCGCCCGCCCCTAGCCGGCCCCCCTGGCCGTTCGCGCCCGCCCCTAGCCGGCCCCCCTCTGGCCGTTCGCGCCCGCCCCTAGCCAGCCCCCTGGCCGTTCGCGCCCGCCCCTAGCCGGCCCCCCCCTGGCCGTCGCGCCCGCTCCTAGCCGGCCCCTCGCGCCCCTGTCGCACCCGCTCCTCACCGTTCCTCGCGCCCGTCCCTTGTCGGCCCCGCCCCCTCTTCTAGCCGGCCCCGGGTTTGCTACGCCGCCGGCCCGTCTCTGACTCGTGCCCGGTCCGTCCTTCTCCGATCTGCACTGCCCTGCACTGCCCGAAGCCGCTCTCCACCGCTTTGCACCGCACTCCACCGCCCAGCACCGCACGGCACCGCACTACACAACACTGCACCGCCCTGCACCGCCCTTCACCGCACTGCACCGCAATGCACCGCCCTGCACCGCACTGCACCGCTCAGTACCGCACCGCACTACACCGCGCTGCATCGTTCCTGATGGCAGAGGTGCTTAGCTTTGGTGCTGAGGGTCAGTCGCTTGAGTTTGACGCGTGGCTGGTCGACCTCCGCCGCCATCTCACTGGTCAGCGGCAGGATGGCCACTCGCTGTCTGTCCACCTTGACGGTATGCTCCCCTGTCCTGACCCCCCTGCTGCGCTGCCTGCTGACCCCCCGTAAGTCTGTTGCCGCTTCTACCCTTGCTCGCTCTGTCTGGCTGTCGCGTGACGCTGTTGCGCAGCTTGCTATCAGCCATGCCCTCCCACTATCTGAGCGCCCTCACTTGAAGTCCGTCACGACTGCGCAGACGTTCCTGGATGCTGTTGTCCAGCGCTATTCCACCCCGCCTGCTGCCTCCGTAGGTCGCCTGATCCTGCCGATGCTTTTCCCTGACCTTGCGTCTTTCCCCACTGTCACTGACCTTGCCGCCCACCTGCGCACGATAGATGCGACCTGTCGCTCTGCCTGCACTGAGACCCAGCTTAGAGCCCATCAGCCGCCCCTCTCCTCTGCCCTCTACCTGCTAGCCACCCGCCTCCTTGACCGTCTTGCCACTGCCCGCGACCGCTTCCTTAGCGTCCACCCCGGTGACCTCACCCTCACCGACTTTCTCGATACCCTGTCTGCCATAGAGACCCGCCACCGCTCTATTGCCCAGACTAGCGGTACAGTGCCGGTCCCTATCTTTCAGGGTTGTGCCCCTGCCCAGTGCACCTTCTCCAACGGTTCTGCTGCTGTGGCTGAGACTGCTGCTGCAGCGCAGTTTCGTCCAGGGAAGGGTCGCCGCCCCAAGGCTGGGCGCGGCGGAGGGGGTGGGGGTGCAGGTAGAGGTGGTAGTGGAGTCGGGACGCCTGGTGGTGGCGCAGACGAGGGGACTGTTCCTGGTGTCGCCAAGCAGCCGTCCTAGCAGCCGCAGCCATCGCAGCCGGACCAGCACCACCCGCAGTCGCAGCCCCAGCTCCAGCCGGAGCAATCGCAGCAGCCGCAGCAGCAGAGGTGGGCGAGTGATCTCCCTCCCGGGTGGCCTGGCGCTTGTGGCGGTGGTGGACGTGGTGGTGGACGTGCGCGTAGTGTGCTCCCGGGTGGCAGTTCGGGTGACGGGCGCTGCCAGTACCAGCTTTTGACTGGTCCTCGTCGCGGCTCCGTTTGCGGTAAGACCGGTCACTCCCCTGTTCGCTGCTTCCGTCGCCTTGGCGACCTGTTTCGTCTTCGCTTCGGCCCGTCACCCGACCTCCCCGACTAGTTAAGCTTGCTTCGCCGTAGTATTCCGATTTTTTATATGGACATGGATGAGCTTAGCTCTGCCCTGTATGTGGTGTATGCTGATGACTCTAGTGTGATTGGTTCTTACTACCCCGTGTTGCCTAGTGTAGGTGTGCCTAGTCTTGCCCCCCCTGCTGCGTCAGGCGTAGGACCTCCTGCCTTGTATAGCCTAGGTTCCTTCGTCGCTGCTTCGACCCCGGCTGCCACTGCTGCGCTCACCTTCACCCTGGACTCTGGCGCTTCCCGGTGTTTCTTCCGCGACTCCACTATGCTGTCCCCGCTCGCTGCTCCTGCTGTGGTTTCCCTTGCTGACCCCTCCTCCGGTCCGGTAGTCGCTCGTAGTTCTACCACCCTTCCCTGCCCGGCGGCTCCTTCGGGCTTGCTTACAGGCTTGCACGTCCCCTCGTTTTCCAGAAACCTAGTTGGTGTTGGCTGCCTCCATGTTCTTGGAGTCACCACTAAGTTCCCTGGTCACGAGCGGTTTGCTGTCTGTACTGAGGCCGCCACTGGTGCTCCCCTCGCTACGTTCCCCCCGGACCCGGTGTCTGGCCTGTTCACACTGGACACCGCGCCTCCCCCGGTTCGGACGTCTCCCCAGGTAGGTGTGTCGTCTCAAGTTGCAGTGGCCTGCTCGTGTCGGTCGCTTACTCACCCGACCCTCCTATGGCACCACCGTCTAAGTCACCCTGCGCTCCCGTGTCTCGGTCACATATCACAGCACGGTCTTGTCCTAGGTCTCCCAGGGTCGTTCACCGAGTTTCCCCCCTCCACAGCGCCACCGTGCACGCCCTGCGTCGAGGGTCGGCTCCGTCGTGCCCCTCACTCCTCCTCTTTCCCCCCCACCACCGCGCCGCTACAGACCTTGCACATGGACGTCTAGGGCCCCGCCCCCGTCCATGGACCGCGTCGCGAGCGCTACTTCCTCGTGCTTGTCGACGACTACACGCGCTACACCACGGTTTTTCCCTTGGAGCGGAAGGCCGGCGTGCTTGACGGTTTTATCATTTGGCTAGTCTCTGCGCGTGTCCACCGCGGTCTCCCTGTCCTGCGTCTTCACTCTGACCGTAGGGGCGAGTTTGCCTCCGGTGTCCTTGGTCGCTTCTGTCGTGCGGAGCGCATCACCCAGACGTTCACCCTGCCGGACTCGCCGCAACAGAATGGGGTCGCTGAGCGACGCATCGGTTTGGTCATGGAGGTGGCTTGTACCTGCATGATCCACGCTGGTGCACCCCATTTTCTGTGGCCGTTCACGATTCGCTACGCTCCTCACCAGCTTAACCTGTGGCCGCACCATCAGCGGCCGCAGGTTTCGCCGACCCTTCTTTGGATCGGGTCTCCTGGTGACGCGTCTGCATTCCACGTCTGGGGCTGCCTTGCTCACGTTCGTGCCTCTGGCCCGGACAAGCTTACTGCCCGCACCGTCCCCTGTGTCTTCCTTGGTTTCCCCCTTGACTCGTCCGACTGGCACTTCTACCACCCGCCGTCCCACCGTTTCTTTCACTCCCGCGACGTTACCTTTGACGAGTCCGTTTCCTTCTACCACCGCTTTCCACACCGTGGTCCCCCGGTTACCCCTCACCTGTTCCTGGTTCCCCCGTCCCTGGTAGTCCCGGCCCCGCCCCCCCCGCGTCCTGCCTCGTCCGGTGTGTCTCACGTCACTCCCCTCCCGTTGGTTGTCCCGGTTGAGGAGTCTGCTGACTCTGGTGGTCCTGCGGCACAGTCCTAGGCGCCTGCCTCCCCCCCGATGTCTGCTCCTCCACCGCCATAGCAGCACTCGTCGCCGCTGCCGCCGCCGTCGTCGCCGCCACAGCCGCCCTCAATGCCGCAGCAGCCGTTCGTCGCCTCTGGTGGTGCTGGAGTTGGGAGCGGTACCGGTGCTGGAGGGGTTTCTGGCTCTGGGGGTGTTCCCTCTAAGGGTGCAGGAGTGGAGTGTTCCGGCGGTAGCCGTGGAGCGGCTTACGGCCCTGGAGTCGGTGTTGTGCCGCAGCAGCCGAGTCCCCGCCGGTGTCAGCCCTTCGCCTGCTCCGCCTTCCGTCCCCTAACCCTGCGTCTGTTCCTCTTTTGCCGTCACCTCCTCTTCCGGTCTACGGCCGTGTGTTCCCTCCCCCGGACTCGTCCCTGGCTCGTCTCCCTCCTCGTTCCCCTCTTGTGTCTCCTCCTCTGTCTCCTGACCCGACGCCTCCGTCACACGTCTGGTCTCGCCGCCCCTCCCGTGCTCGCCCTGTCTCCCCTGTCTCGCACTCCCACCCTATGTTGCTTTGTTCCCACGTGGCTTGTCCTCCCCTCCTCTCGTCGCCTCCTCCGTCCTCCCGTATCGCTGCGCCTCCCCTTCTGTCTGACTACCTTCGTGCCGCTCGTCCTCTTGTTCCTCAGGTTCTTGCCTCTCTCGTTAACAACCCGTCTATTCCGGTTTCGCGTCTTGACGCTCTTGTCGCTGCGGTCGCTGACTTCGCCTCTACCCACCGCCTTGACTACGCCACCGCTCTGGTCTCTGACCCTGCCTGTCCTCTGTCTGTCAGGGGTGCTTCTGCCCTCGGCAGTGACGTCCTGGAGGACCGCCAGTACGAGCTTGCTTTCCTGTCCGAGGCTGCTCCCCATCTCTGTTCCATGCTGCTAGTCCTAAGGGTGACCCAGACGCTTTCGACATCCCGACCCCTCGCACTTACGCTGAGGCAGTTTCGGGACCTTGGGCCTCTCAGTGGATAGCTGCCATGGAGCAGGAGATGGCATCTTGGAAATCCACCGGCACCTACATCGACGCAATTCCCCCACCTGGGGTGAACGTAGTCGATGGCCGCTGGCTCTTCAAGGTAAAGCGCCCCCCTGGAGAGCCGGCTGTGTTCAAGGCGCGCTACGTGGCCAAAGGTTTCAGTCAGCGTGAGGGGGTGGACTTCTTTCAGACCTTCGCTCCGACCCCGAAGATGACTACTCTTCGGGCGCTGCCAACGTAGCAGCTCAGCGTGACTACGAGCTTCACTCCCTCGACTTCTCCACTGCGTTTCTTCAGGGCAGTCTACACGAGCAGGTCTACCTGCGCCGCCCTCAGGGCTTCACTGGTACCTTCCCTTCTGGGACCCAGTGGCTCCTTTGGCGCCCCGTCTACGGCCTGCGGCAGGCTCCCCGTGAGTGGCACGACACGCTGCGTGCTACCCTTGCTAACCTGCAGTTCTTTCCGTCCTCTGCGGACCCCTCGTTCGTGCTATCCAGACTCTGTTCTACATCCTTGTTTACGTAGACGACCTGGTCTTCGCCACGGCAGACAAGGACGCACTGGCCTCGGTGAAGCAGAGCTGCTGAAGAGACACACCTGCACTGACCTTGGAGAACTGCGCCACTACCTTGGCTTGCAGATCTCCAGGGACAGAGCAGCGCGCACCATCACCTTCACTCAGTCACACTTGGTGCGCCAGGTCCTTCAGAGGTTCGGCCTTCAGTTCTCCTCCACACAGCCCACTCCTCTGCCTCTAGACCACAGGCTCTCTGCTCCAGTTCTTGAGGAGTCAGTAGAGCCCAGTGGTCCTTACGCAGAGCTGGTGGGTTGCCTCATGTACCTGATGACTTGCACTCGCCCAGATCTCGCATACCCTCTCAGCATCCTGGCTCGCTTTGTGGCCACATGCAGACACCGACCTCAGCACTGGTCTGCCGCTAAGAGGGTTTTGCGTTATCTTGCAAGTACATCGGGCATGGGGTTAGTGCTAGGAGGATGCAGGCCAGTGGTCCTTACTGGACACACAGACCCTTCTTGGGCAGACGACGCTGAGACCCTCAGGTCCTCGCAGGGCTACTGCTTTAGCCTTGGTTCAGGTGCCGTCTCGTGGAGTGCTACCCGCTCCTCGTCTGTTGCCAAGTCCAGCTGTGAGGCCGAGATCTACGCTGGTGCCATGGCGGCACAGGAGCTCCGCTGGCTGACCTTCTTGCTCACTGACTTAGGTGAGCGGCCTAGGTCTGCCCCAGTCCTGTACGCTGACAACAGGGCCATGACCCTCCTGTGTCAGGAGCCTCGACTCGAGGGCAGAGCGAAGCACATCATCCTGCGGTACTTCCTCCTGCGTGAGCTACAGCAGTATCGCCAGGCTCGCGTAGTACACTTGGCCTCCGGTGCCAACACAGCTGATATCTTTACGAAGGCGCTTGCGCCTAAAGATCATCAGCGGCACTGTCTACAACTAGGTCTCGTTCATGTAGACTCTCACTTGCTAGGGCCTTGACTTTGTACTGTCCTTTATATATATTTTACCCTGACTGGCCTTGTGGCCTCTCCCAGTGGCTGGACTAGTAGTGCCGCCCTGGTCTTGCTCTTGCCTTGTCTGTACTCCTTTTGACTGGTCTTTAGACCCTTGTCTCAGAGACTGGACTGTCAAACATGTTTAGTTATCATGCTTGTATAGACTGTATAGGGTCATCTTCTAGAGAGTACAACTGTTAGGTATATGTTTGTGTACTCTCTCTCTCTAACATCATCAATTTTACTGTTTGTTATGGTATCACGCGTAGGTAGGATCCCCCCCCCCCCCCCCTCACGCTTCCGCTCGCCCCCTAGCTGGGCCCCGTCGTGCTCCTAGCCCCGTCGCGACCCTCCCTAGCCCCGTCGCGACCCTCCCTCGCCCCGTCGCGCCCCTTCCTGGGCCCCGTTGCGCCCCTTTCTGGGCCCCGTCGCGCTCCTCCCAGGCCTCGTAGCGCCCCTCCTGGGCCCCATTGCGCTCCTCCCAGGCCCCGTCGCGCCCCTTCCAGGGCTTCGTAGCGCCCCTCCAGGCCCCGTCGCGCCCCTTTCAGGGCTTCGTAGCGCCCCTCCAGGCCCCGTCGCGCCCCTTCCAGGGCCTGGTAGCGCTCCTCCAGGGCCCCGTCGCGCTCCTCCCAGGCCCCGTAGCGCCCCTCCTGGGCCCCATTGCGCTCCTCCCAGGCCCCGTCGCGCCTCTCCCTAGCCCAGTCGCGCTCCTCCCAGGCCCCGTAGCGCCCCTCCTGGGCCCCATTGCGCTCCCCCCAGGCCCCGTCGCGCCCCTACCTGGGCTTGGTAACGCCCCTCCAGGCCCCGTCGCGCCCCCTACCCATCCCCGTCGCCCCTGCTCGGCCCCGTCGCCCCTGCTCGGCCCCGTCGCGGCCTATCGGCCGCGTGGCGCCCGCCCGGCCCCTGTCGCGGCTGCCCGGCCCCTGTCGCACCTGCCCGGCCCCTGCTCGCCCGCCCGGCCCCGTCGCCCCTGCCCGGCCCTGCTGTGGCCTGCCCGGGCCCCGTCCCTGCCGCCCGGCCCCGTCGCCGCCGCCCGGCCCCGTCGCAGTCGCCCGGCCCCGTCGCAGCCGCCCGGCCACGTCGCCGCCGCCCGGCCACGTCGCAGCCGCCCGGCCCCGTCGCCCCTGCCCGGCCCTGCTGTGTCCGGCCCGGCCTCGTCCCTGCCGCCCGGCCCCGTCGCAGCCGCCCGGCCCCGTCGCAGCCGCCCGGCCTTGTCGCTGCCGCCCGGCCCCGTCGCCGCCGCCCGGCCCCGTCGCAGCCGCCCGGCCCCGTCGCCGCCGCCCGGCCTTGTCGTGCCTGCCCGGCCCCGACGCACCTGCCCCGGCCCTCCATACTTCCTGGTACTGTCCCCCGTTCCCCGCACCACTTTGCACCCTCCTGCACTTTCCTGCCCCGCCTTGCATCGCACTGACCGCACTGCACCGCACTGGACCGCACTGCACCGCACTGCATCGCACTGCACCGCACTGGACCGCACTGCACCGCACTGCATCGCACTGCACCGCACTGCATTGTCCTCCACTGCCCCTCATGGCTGCTGAGCTTCGTTTTGATGTTGAGGGTCAGCCTCTGGAGTTCGAGGCGTGGTTGGCTGACCTTCGCCGCCACCTCACTGGCCAGCGGCAGGACGGCCACCCGCTTTCTGCACACCTAGACGGTATGCTCCCCTGCCCTGACCCCCCTGCTGTGCTGCCCGCTGATCCCACGCCCGCTGAGCGCGAGTCCACTGCCGCTGCTGCCCTTGCCCGCTCTTTCTGGCTTTCCCGCGATGCCC
The DNA here is from genome assembly GCA_027943415.1 of Closterium sp. NIES-67. Classification (NCBI taxonomy): domain Eukaryota; kingdom Viridiplantae; phylum Streptophyta; class Zygnematophyceae; order Desmidiales; family Closteriaceae; genus Closterium; species Closterium sp. NIES-67. Next base: position 153,143 of record BQMB01000150.1, read on the forward strand.
TTGCTCAGCTCGCCATTAGCAATGCCCTCCCCCCCACTGAGCGCCCTCGCTTTAGAACCATTCCTACCGCCCAGGCCTACCTCGATGCTGTCATCAAGCGCTATTCTACCCCTCCTGCTGCCTCAGTGGGTCGCCTGATCCTTCCCCTGCTCTTTCCTGACCTGGCGTCTTTCCCCACTGTCTCTGACCTCGCTGCCCACCTGCGCTCGATAGATGAGGCCTGGCGCGCTGCCTGCACTGATGCTCAGCTTAGAGTCCACCAGCCTCCCATGACCTCTACCCTCTACCTCCTTGCCACCCGCCTACCTGACCGCCTTGCCGCCGCCCGCGACCAGTTCATTAGCATCCACCCTGCTGCTCTCACCCTCACCGACTTTGTTGACACCCTGACTGCCATAGAGACTCGTCACCGCTCCATAGCCCTGGCGAGCGGTACAGTACCGGTCCCTATCTTTCAGGGTTGTGCCCCCGCTCAGTGTACCTTCTCCGACGGCTCTGTCGCTGTGGCTGAGACTGCTGCTGCAGTGCAGTCCCGCTCGGCGAAGGGCCGCCGCCCCAAGGTTGGGAGCGGCGGAGGCGGCGGGGGTGCGGGTGGGAGTAGTGGTGGAGGCGGGTCGTCCGGTGCCAGTGCGGACGTGGGGACCCTGCCCGGTCCAGCTGCCCCGCTGCCTCCACAGTTGCAGCAGCCGCAGCAGCAGCAGTCGCCGCAGCCGCAGCCTTTGCAGCAGCCGCAGCAGCCGCCGCAGACGAGGCCGGCGAGTACTCTCCCACCTGGGTGGCCTGGAGCTGGTGGTGGTCGTGCGCGTGGTGGTGCACCGGGTGGTGGTTCTGGAGGCGGGCCCTGTCAGTACCAGATCCAGACCGGTCCTCGCCGCGGCTTCGTTTGCGGTAAGATCGGTCATTCTACTCCTCGCTGTTTTCGTCGCCTGGACGACCTGTTCCGCCAGCGCTTTGGCCCGGCGCCCGACCTCCCGGACTGGCACAGCTTGCTTAGGCGTAGCATTAGGATTTTTGACCTGGACATGGATGCCATTGTAGCGGCCTTGCATGTGATGTATGCTGATGACTCTAGTGTGCTTCCCTCTTATTACCCCGTGTTGCCTAGTGTAGCGGTGCCTAGCGTAGACTCCCCTGCTGCGTCAGGCGTAGGATCTCCTGCTTTGCTTAGCCTTGGTGCTTCCACCGCTTCACTGCTGCCTCGCGCGACTGCTGCGCTTTCCTTCACCTTGGACTCTGGCGCCTCCCGGTGTTTCTTCCGCGACTCCACGACGCTGACGCCGCTGCCTGTTCCCGCTGCAGTTACTCTTGCTGACCCCTCCGGTGGTCCCGTCGTTGCCCGCAGTTCCACCTCCCTTCCCTGTCCGGCGGTTCCTTCGGGCACTCTCACCGGTCTGCATATCCCCTCGTTCTCCAGGAACCTAGTTGGTGTCGGCTGCCTCCAGGACCTTGGCGTCACCACTACGTTCCCTGGTCACGAGCGGTATGCTGTCTGTACCGAGGCCGCCACTGGTGCCCCCCTTACCACTTTCCCCCGGGACCCGGTGTCCGGCCTGTTCACACTTGACACCGCGCCGTCCCCGGCTGGGTCTTCCCCCCCGGTAGTTGCGTCCACCCAGGTTGCAGCCGCGTGCTCCTGTCGGTCCCTCACTCACCCGACTCTCCTTTGGCACCACCGCCTTGGTCACCCTGCACTCCCACGTCTGCGTCACATGTCCCAGCACGGTCTTGTCCTTGGTCTCCCCGGTTCGTTCCCCGAGTTTCCCTCCTCCCCCGCCCCACCGTGCACGCCTTGTGTCGAGGGCCGGCTCCGCCGTGCCCCTCACTCCTCCTCTTTTCCCCCTACCACCGCACCACTGCAGACTCTGCACATGGACGTCTGGGGCCCAGCCCCGGTCCATGGGCCGCGTCGCGAGCGCTTCTTCCTAGTGCTTGTCGACGACTTCACGCGCTACACCACCGTCTTCCCCCTGGAGCGGAAGGCCGACGTGCCTGACGTTCTCATCCCCTGGCTTGTCTCTGCTCGTGTCCACCGCGGTCTCCCTGCCTTGCGCCTTCACTCCGACCGGGGTGGCGAGTTTGCCTCAGGTGTCCTTGGTCGCTTCTGTCGTGCGGAGGGCATCACCCAGACGTTTACCCTGCCGGACTCCCCGCAGTAGAATGGGGTCGCTGAGCGACGCATCGGTTTGGTCATGGAGGTGGCTCGCACCTCCATGATCCACGCCGGTGCACCCCATTTTCTGTGGCCGTTCGCCGTGCGCTACGCCGCTCACCAGCTTAACCTGTGGCCGCACCCCCAGCGGCCGCAGGTTTCGCCGACCCTTCTGTGGACCGGGTCCCCTGGTGACGCGTCTGCGTTCCGCGTCTGGGGCTGCCTTGCTCACGTTCGTGCCTCTGGCACGGACAAGCTCACTGCCCGCACCCTCCCCTGCGTCTTCCTCGGTTTCCCCCTTGACGCGTCCGACTGGCACTTCTACCACCCGCCGTCTCACCGCTTCTTTCACTCTCGCGACGTCACCTTTGACGAGTCCGTCTCCTTCTACCGCCGCTTTCCCCACCGTGGTCCCCCGGTTACTCCCCCCCTTTTCCTGGTTCCTCCCTCCCTGGTGGTCCCTGCCCCTCCCCCCCCCCGCCCCCCCGTCCGGCCCCCTCTGGTGTGTCTCACGTCACCCCCCTCCCGTCGGTCGTCCCGGTCGACGAGTCTTCTGACTCTGGTAGTCCTCCGGCGCAGTCCTCGCCGTCTGTCCCTCCCCCGGTGTCTCCTCCTCCACCGCCTCCGCAGCCGCCGTCGCCGCAGCTGCTGCAGCCGTCGTCTCCACCGCCGCCGCCGTTGCAGCCGTCGTCTCCGCCGCCGCCGCCGTCGCAGCCGTCGCTGCAGCCGCCGCCGCCGCCGCCGCTGTCGTCGCTGCCGCCGTTTGTGGACTCTGGGGGTGTCCCTTCTGGGGGTGCAGGTGTGGAGGGTTCGGGAGGTAGCCGTCGCGCAGCTTGTGGCCCTGGTGTTGGTGTTGTGTCGCCGCAGCAGCAGTCCCCGCCTGTGTCCGCCCTCCGTCTGCTCGGCCTTCCGTCTCCTGACCCTGCGCCTGTTCCTCTCCTGCCGTCTCCCCCTCTTCCCGTCTACGGCCCCGTGTTCCCTCTGCCAGACTCGTCCCCGGCTCGTCTTCCCCCTCGTTCCCCACCCGTGTCCCCTCCTCTGTCTCCTGACCCGACGCCGCCCTCTCACGTCTGGTCTCGCCGCCCCTCTCGTGCTCGTCCTGTCTCCCCTGTCCCGCGCTCTCACCCTATGTTGCTCCGGTCCCACGCGTCTCGTCCTCCCCTCCTCCCGTCTCCTCCTCCGTCCTCTCTTGTCGTTGCGTCTCCTCCTCTGTCCGACTCCTTTCGTGCCGCTCGTCCTCTTGTTCCTCGGGTCCTTGCCTCTCTCGTTACCGACCCGTCTGTTCCCGTGTCGAGTCTTGACGCCCTCGTCGCTGCGGTCGCTGACTTCGCCTCTACCCGCCGCCTTGACTACGCCACCGCTCTGGTCTCTCACCCTGCCTGTCCTCCGTCTGTCGGGGGTGCTCCTGCCCTCGGCAGTGACGTCCTGGAGGACCGCCAGTTTAAGCTTGCTTTCCTGTCCGAGGCTGCTCCCCATCTCTGTTCCATGCTGCTAGTCCCTGAGGGTGACCCAGACGCTTTCGACATCCCGACCCCTCGTACTTACACTGAGGCGGTTTCGGGACCCTGGGCCTCTCAGTGGATAGCTGCCATGGAGCAGGAGATGGCATCTTGGAGATCCACCGGCACCTTCGTCGACGCAGTTCCCCCACCTAGGGTGAACGTGGTCGATGGCCATTGGCTCTTCAAGGTGAAGCGCCCTCCTGGAGAGCCGCCTGTGTTCAAGGCGCGCTACGTGGCTAGAGGCTTCAGTCAGCGCGAGGGGGTGGACTTCTTTCAGACTTTCGCTCCTACCCCGAAGATGACTACTCTTCGGGTGCTGCTACACGTAGCGGCTCAGCGTGACTACGAGCTTCACTCCCTCGACTTCTCCACTGCCTTTCTTCAGGGCAGCCTTCACGAGCAGGTCTACCTGCGTCGCCCTCAGGGCTTTACTGGCACCTTCCCCCCTGGGACCCAGTGGCTTCTGCGGCGGCCAGTCTACGGCCTGCGCCAGGCGCCTCGTGAGTGGCACGACACTTTGCGTGCTACCCTTGCTGACCTGCAGTTCTTTCCGTCCTCTGCAGACCCCTCGCTCTTCGTTCGTGTTGGCTCGACTCCGTTCTACATCCTCGTCTACGTAGACGACCTGGTCTTTGCCACTGCTGACAGGGACGCACTGGCCTCCGTGAAGGCAGAGCTGCTGAAGAGACACACCTGCACTGACCTTGGAGAGCTGCGCCGTTACCTTGGCTTGCAGATCTCCAGGGACAGAGCCGCGCGCACCATCACCCTGACTCAGTCACACTTGGTGCGCCAGGTCCTTCAGAGGTTCGGCCTTCAGTTCTCCTCCGCACAGCCCACCCCTCTTCCTCTGGACCACAGACTCTCCGCTCCAGTTCCTGAGGAGTCGGTAGATCCCAGTGGTCCTTACGCTGAGCTAGTGGGTTGCCTCATGTACCTGATGACTTGCACTCGCCCAGATCTCGCATACCCTCTCAGCATCCTGGCTCGTTTCGTGGCCACTGGCAGGCACCGACCTCAGCACTGGTCTGCCGCTAAGAGGGTTTTGCGTTATCTTGCAAGTACATCGGGCATGGGGTTAGTGCTAGGCGGACGCAGGCCAGTGGTCCTTACTGGACACACAGACGCTTCTTGGGCAGACGACGCCGAGACGCTCAGGTCTTCCCAGGGCTACTGCTTTAGCCTTGGTTCAGGTGCTGTCTCGTGGAGAGCTACCCGCTCTTCGTCTGTTGCCCAGTCCAGCTGTGAGGCCGAGATCTACGCCGGTGCCATGGCGGCACAGGAGCTCCGCTGGCTGACCTTCTTGCTCACTGACTTAGGTGAGCGCCCTAGCTCTGCCCCGGTCCTGTACGCTGACAACAGGGCCATGATCCTCCTGTGTCAGGAGCCTCGACTCGAGGGCAGAGCGAAGCACATCCAGCTGCGGTACTTCCTCCTGCGTGAGCTACAGCAGCGTCGCCAGGCTCGCGTAGTACACTTAGCCTCCGGTGCCAACACAGCTGATATCTTTACGAAGGCGCTTGCGCCTAAAGATCATCAGCGGCACTGTGTGCAGCTTGGTCTGGTTCCTGTAGTCTCTCACTTACTCGGGCCTTGACTCTGTACTGTCCTATATATCTGTGTGTACACTCAGACTGGACTTGTGTCCTCTTTTAGTGGTTGGACTAGTAGTGCCGCCCTGTACTAGTTCTTGCCTTGCCTGTACTCCTTCTGACTGGTCTTTTAGACCCTTGTCTCAGAGGCTGGACTAGTAGTGCCACCCTGAGCTGCTTGTCTAGAACATTCCCCTATGCAGTCCAGGGGGTGTGTCAAACATGTTTAGTTATCATGCTTGTATAGACTGTATAGGGTCATCTTCTAGAGAGTACAACTGTTAGGTATATGTTTGTGTACTCTCTCTCTCTAACATCATCAATTTTACTGTTTGTTATGGACTAGTAGTACCGCCCGAAGCTGCTTCTTCCCTTGTTAGGCATTGCCCTTATATAGTCTAGGGGGTCTGTCAAACATAACTTATGTTGTTACTCTAGACTATACAGGTTTGTGCCTTAGAGGGTAAAGCACACTAGTGTATATTGCCCTGTATCTTCCTATTCTAGTCATTCTCTCTTTCTAACATTTTGGGCCCTGAAGTGGACGAGCGGCACGAAGGTAGTCAGGCAGAGGAGGCGGGGCGACAACTAGCGACGACAGAGGAGGTGAGTTAAACACCGTCGCAAGACCGAGGGCGATCAAGCCTGATCATTGTACAGCGTTCAGAGATTTCTGAATTTATTGCTTTGTGTGGCGCTGTTAGGCTGTCCAGTTTATAACACAGAGCTAAATTACATGTTTGTTATATATAATTATAGGCTTGGTAGCTGTAACAGCAACCTACTGTAGAGGGCACAGAGGAGTTGCAACGGACTTCGAAATCTGAACCCAAGCTCTTCTACTATGTCATTAATAGTTCTACTTATCAACCAGAATCTCCTAAGTAGGAGTCTACCGTTGATGCTCGCCCTTCGACTTCCCTTATTCTAATTATATCTGATGAAAAGGTGGACTTTGGTGTACCAATAAAGTATTGCGCTCTTGCACATATGTGCTTCTCGGCGAGGGCCTTCAGGATGCCTTTGTCTTCCTCGTCCAGGTCTTCAAAATCTCGCACCCAATCGGACTCCTTATACTCCAAGGAGCCCTTGCTGAATTGAGGAAGCCTCTCTACGATGAACGGAGCTTTTGAGTCCAGCTCTGCATGGAAACGGGCAAAACGATGTGTGAGACATGCAGCGCTACGTCCAAGGCATTTACGCAAACCATCTGACGAAACGACCAAGAAACAGCAACAAACAGGGTCATAAGTTCCCCCATGCACTCACCCAGCAGCAGCTTTTCCAGGAATTGCACTTCAGCCAGGCTTGCATCTGTGGCGAGGTAAAGAATGCTGATGCCACGACCACTCAACCGCGACACAATGTAGCGTGCAATAGAAGCAATTGGCAGGAAAGCCGGGTTCCTGTTCTGCTCCTTCTCCTCATTCCTCAGATAAGCATGCGAAAAATCCCCTCTCCTCATGTGCACTGCGGCAAAATCATCCCCCAAAAAGGTATCAATAAACCCCGAAACAAACTGCCGAACCACTGGTGGCGGCTCCCAGAGGTCCAGGCACGAGGTTCGGAAGGGAGGCTTGGTTTCATGCAGCATCTTTCCGGTCTTGCCGTTCAATAGGAGGCCGTAGATGTTCCCCAGGCTGAGCACCCGTGTGTTGGCATAGGGAGCATATGCAGCACGGAACGAGTTGATGTCCTGACGCCCTGACTCCAGCGGGTGCTCTAGCTTGTCCGGGAGAGTCACGTTGGGAAGCTTGGCGAAGGACTGTCAGTAGGGGGTAGGGAGGTAGCAGACACGGGAGAGAGGGGTTGCTTGAGTCAACAAGAGAACGAAATGAGGTCCTGAGGGGGGAGGGACTCCAGCGGTGCTCTAGCTTGTCTGGGAAGGTGACATTGGGAAGCTTGGCGAAGGACTGTCAGTAGTGAGTGGTGGGGAGGGGGCAGAGACGGGAGAGAGGGAGCATGGGGTGAGTGACGAGGAGGAGAGGATCTTACTCAAGTATACCACGTGGGATTGGGGCGATTGGCGTATGCTTTTTCCGAAAAGGGACAGAGGACGCGATAAGTGGGAGAGTACTCACCAGTTGAATCTCATCCATGCAGGACCTCCCCTCCGCACAGGCAATGTGGTCTACAGTCACATTCTGGTTCGTCCTCGATACAAGCTCCTCCACTGTAAGCACGGTGTTGTTGCCGTACGCGTCAGCCAGACACGCCCTTAAGTGCGGGATGTCGAATATCAAGCTCCACCGCCATCTGTACCACGTCTGGAAGTGGTGCGCGAATCCCGGGTCTGGAACTAAGAGAGTGCGGTTTAGAAGCGCCGCGAAGATTAAGTAGCTGCGCATGCAGACCTCCTGATTGGACAGCCGGCCGTAGAAGCACAGAGCGAGCAAGTAACGATCCTCGCGGGGTTCCCAAGACTCGATCACGTCACTTGGGCCGCCTGAGTTGCCAGAGCTGTTTCGTACGTTGACATCTGCGACGTTCATTGCAATCGCACGCCGCTGGTCTTTTTCCGCTAGAGACTGAAGGAACCTCCTGCTTCGTGAGCTTCTGACCACCGTAGACTCTTCAGTAGGGGGGGGCGAACGGGGAGTAAGGCTCAACTGTGGCTGAAGAGACCACTGCCGTAACCTGTTGATTGCGGATTCCAGTAGGGATGAAGATTCCTGGACAGACGAGGGTTCGTGGACGGACGAATCACTGACGCCATCGTGGACGCCTCGAAGGCGCGACGACGAATAAGCTGTCGCAAGCAGATTAGGCGAAAAGCAGGCGAGAAGGGCGAAGGGGAGAAGCGAGAGGCCTCGTCGAGCCAAGAACTTATGGAGTGCTTGTGAGGCGATTCGCGACGTTCTATGTCGAGGATGGAAACGACTCATTTTGGGCAGTCGCTAAGCCGCTATCCAATGGCGCACGCTTCTGGCCCGTCAAAGTCACTCGTGAGTCGACGGGTACTAATTACAAAGCAAACAAAGTCCGCGATGTCAAGATAGCGACGTCTCTACTTTATGGACGTCAGACGTCTGCAGGCTAGATGAAGAAACAAGAGAGCACTAATGTGAGAGAATCAGGGATGTCACGACCATAATATGATCAGAACAGGTCACGCGCGTTCACAGGTCGAAGACATCTACGAGTGCCAGCGAGACGAGCACGAAACCAGAATCTCCCGAGAACCAACACGAAAAAAGTGTGGAAATTTGGGAATCTGTGGCCCCTCAGGATTAGTTGCCAGTGGGCCTTGGGAATGGCTTCAGGAAATAGCTGGCGCTCTCGAGCACGGCCCACCATACTGATCCGACGGCCGTCATGTCTTCGCTTTACGAATCGAACGATGACCCGTGAAGCTCAGTTTCGAGCACCCTGACTGTCAGGTGTGGTTCGCCTGGAGTGTGGCCGCAACTGGTGCGACTCGGGAGGAAGTTGTTGTAAGGAATTAATAATAATCCTTACTGAGCTTGCTACAAAGCGTACGACTCGAACAGTCCCGAACCAGCGATAGGCTTCCAGACCTTTCAGTTCGAGCCTCCTGGGCCATTCCGGACCTCGCTTCGACACATCGAAGCCCTTCGACACCTTTCCCGAACCTTCCGATCCTACGTCCAGGATCACCCTAGGCTTCCTATATATTGTGTTGTCTTTCATCTTATTGTCATTCACTGGTTCACAGTTTCGCCATTACCCTCCGCGCTACTCGGCAGTTCCATTCATAACAGTTGTGGTCTGCTGCAACAAGGTTGTAAACCGCGGGAAAATGACTCATACGCAAGCCCTTCGCAATAATAATTCTTGTATATCTCTAAGAGGATATGAACATCAGCCCTTGTGCACGTCATTACTTAGGGCGCCATACAGAAGCAATGCAAAAGCAGTTCTACTACCATAACATTCTGGACATACAATAAATACAAGGTATCCTAGGTTTTTCACACCCACTGTACGATATCCACAGCCAACAAACAGAAACAGGCTTCTGTCTAGAGCCACTGCAAGCGGCTCCCTTGCTCACAAGAAAGATGAAGCAACCTTTGGTTTGGTGTCAGGCAATACCTCAGCATCACCTTAGGCCAGAATCAACCACTTTACCACCCGCCCAACCCCGATGCAAGCTTTCCAAACATTACAAGCTGCAATGCACCCACCCACCCAGCCCACACACACGTCGAACCCTCCTAACGAGGTCCGGAGAGGTTGAACGCATCCAGCGAGATACCCGTGGTGGTATTCTCCCAAATCGCAGGTGTGTTGACCACAGCCATGACATCCTCCCCAGACATCTTCGCTGCCTCCTCCTGCCACTTCTCCCACTTGTCAGCCAGGGCCTTCCCGGAGAGCATCTTTGCCACCTCATCCATGGTCGGGCGGTCCACTGCGTCATGCTTCATGCAGAGTAGTGCCACCTGGAGCACCTTTGCCACGTCAGCCTCGTCGTAGCCCAGCCTGGTGAGGTCGTTGTCCACGAATTCAGGAATCTTGCCGTCACGCAGCATGTTGGCGATCTGATGGGGGGGAATAAGATTAATGGGATGCATGCAGAAATATATGAAGAGGATGCATGAGTAACATTGATAAACAGAGGAAGGGAGCATGCACATAACAAGAATTCAGGGGTCATGCCCGTTGCGCAGCATGCTGCAATCTGGAGGGGGGGTGGATAAACGCATGGCGCAAGTCAGACGATCCCATACTCAGTTAAAAATCGGCGAATAAACCACCAAGCGAAAACTCACCCAGTCACGCAGCAACAGCTCCTCGGCTTCGGGCGGCAGAGTAAGCTCAAACACGTCCTTGCCCGAGACGAGCTCCAGCAGGAAGACCCCAAAGGCATACACGTCCGTCTTCTCCGAGCACTGCCCCGACACAAAGTACTCTGGGGTATCGAGAAGGGGGAGAGGCCGGGGGGGTGTGCGGAGGGGGAAGGGGGTTTTAAAACACTGTTGCTCATAATGTTCTGGAGGAGGGTGGGTGGGTGGGTGGGTGTATGAGCGCGGTAGAAAGCAGTGCGCCCAACGGTTTCCTAAACAGCAGTAGAAGCATGGTTCTCATGCATGCCCAGCTCCTTGGTCAGCCAAAAGTCAGCAATAACCGCAATCCCTCTCACCCCCCATATAAGCCGTCTCACTACAAAGCGCAACACGTACCTGGCGCAATGTGTCCAATGGTTCCCTTGACAGCCGTGGACGCGTGGCTCTCATGCACGTCCATCTCCTTGGCCAGACCAAAGTCAGCAATAACGGCCTCGTCGTTCTCGTCCAGGAGCACGTTGGCCGCCTTGATGTCGCGATGAATGAGCTTGGGGTTGCAGTCCGTGTGCATGTACGCAATGCCCTCCGCCGCCCCCCGCGCCACCTTCATGCGTGAAAGCCAGTCCATGGGGTTGCCCTCCTTGCCTGGCGGAGAACACAGCAGAGCACACACAGAGGGGGGAGAGGAACAAGCAGGTAGGGGAGGGTGAATGACCTTGGGGTTGCAGTCCATGTGCATGTAGGCGATTCCCTCCGCTGCCCGCGCCACCTTCATGCCTGAAAGCCAGTCCATAGGGTTGCACTCCTTGCCTGGCGTTTGGGGCGGGAAGAAAGGAGCGAGGGGGGGGGAGGGGTGGCCACAGTTGAAGACCGATGGAGAGGTGAGCACAGTCCATGGGTTTGCCCTCCTTGCCTAGCTAGAGAGGAAACGAGCTTGCTGCTACCCTACCCGTTTCACAGTGGACGAGAGGCAGACAGGGAGGGGGAAGGAAAGTCACTGAAGCATTGGGATAGCAGGCACCACGCGCATGCAGTCGCGATGTAAATTCTACCCAGATTCACCGCACTGGACCACACCACACAGGACCCACACTGTAACTCGCCAATCGGGTAAAAACCCGCAGATTGTCTCACCTTGAGTGCGGGACGCCACAGAGCCGTTGGCATAGAAGGGCAGCACGAGCATGCACTCGCCCTTCTCCACACAGAAGCCCTCCGAGTGCATCACGTTGCGATGCACGGCTCTGCTGATGAGCTCCACCTCCGACAGGAACATCAACTCTCCACCTGACTTCTTCTCCTCCTGTGGGAGGGAAAAAACAGGAAAAGGGCAACAAAGAGAGGACGGAGCTGTTGAGCACAGAGCCCACAGAGTCAAGCTACTGATCCGCTGCTATCCCAATTCACCTCCCCCCTCTCTCGACCTCTCCTTCCCCATGCTCCTTCACCCGCCTTGATTCTCAACCTCACCTTGATTCTCTTGACAGCGACAAACTTCCCGTCCTCCAGCTTGCCCTTGTACACCTTGCTGAACCCGCCCTCGCCCAGCATGTTGTCCTCGTCAAACCCGTTGGTCGCCTTCGACAGCTCGTCCACTGAGAACCGCCGCAGCGTGCCGAAATGGCGGGTCGAGATTTGGGCTGAAAGGGAAAAGAGGTGGGGAAAGTGGGGGGGAGAGGGGGGGAGGAGGGAAGGAGAGGAGGTAGGGCAGTTAAGGAAGAGGAACGGGGGATATCGGACCCATTGGTGGCCTTGGGCAGCTTGCCCTTGTACACCTTGCTGAACTCGCCCTCGCCCAGCAGGTTGTCCTCGTCAAACGAGTTGGTCGCCTTCGACAGCTCGTCCACTGAAAATCGCTGCAGCGTGCCAAAGTGACGCATCAAGATTTGGCCTGAAAAATAAGGAGTGTTGGGACATTAAGTGGTAGAAAACGTTTAGGAACAAATCGCCAAGACTTACGCCAGTCACACTCGCCCCACACTCTTATCTCAATGTCTCCGCCTCCTCCCTCCTCCCTTCTCTTCCTCCTCCCTCCTCCCTTCTCTTCCTCCTCCTGCTTGAAGCGCACGAAGATAAAGAGCGCCACCAGCACCGCCACCAGCAGCGCCACCAGCACCGCCTACGCTAGCCACACTGCACACTCCCTACCACACTCAACCCCAACCCACAGCCCTAGCCAGTAGCAGACAATTCCATCCCACTCTCTCAATGTCTTGAACGAGCCTCTCCGCCTCCCCCCTCTTCCGTCGCTCCTCCTGCTTGAAGCGCACGAAGATAAAGAGCGCCACCAGAAACGCCACCAGCGCCTATGCTAGCCACACTGCACCCACTACCACACTCAATCCTACTGCCCTGACCCACCCCCACACTCACTCTCAATGTCTTGAGCCAGTCGTTCCGCCTCCTACCTCTTCCTCCGCTCCTCCTGCTTGAAGCGCACGAAGATAAAGAGCGCCACCAGCACCTATGCCAGTTCAAGTTGCCAGTACCAGTGGCAAACAACTCCACCACACTCACTCTCAATGTCTTGAGCGAGCCTCTCCGCCTCCTCCCGCTTCCTCCGCTCCTCCTGCTTGAAGCGAACAAAGATGAAGAGCGCCACCAGCAGCGCCACCAGTGCGAGCGCGCCAAACACGATGCCGATCACGGCGCCCACCCCCAGCCCCGACGACGCAGGAGGAGGGGCGACGGCAGCAGTGTAGTTGTCGGGGCAGCTCTTGTAGGGCACTGGGGGAGGAGGAGGGGAGGAGGGGAGTGGGCGGAGGGGAGTGGGTGGAGGGCGGGAGGGGAGGGGGGGGCAAGGGGAAGGAATGGGCGGGAGGGGATGGGGAAGGGGAGGAAGGGATGATGAGGGGACGAGGGCTGTGACTGAGCTGCTGCCGAAAACAGGTTGCGAGCAGGTGGGCCGGGGGGAGTGAAAGGAGGCTAGAAAGCCCTAGCGCGGGCAGCCATAACCTAGGCGTAGCTTCAGAAAGCCAATAGGATCTTAGCACGAGGAAAGAGGGGAGGAATGCGACAAAAAAGAACGAGAGATTGGCCAGAGGGGAGGTACAGAGTGCAGAGGAGGGGGGGTATATGATACATGTGACTAAATACAAACATATAGTTGCATATCGCATATACATGTATGTATATCGGGTCTCACCATCCAAGCATCCACTGGTGTTCAGTGTTGGGTTGCCAGCAAAGCTGCACGAGGGAGAGGGAGAAGCAGAAAGCGAAATCAGGCGCGGGCATCGGAAAGCATACGATGAGAGGCCGACGGGAGTCAGACATACGAGGCGAAGGGAAGTAGACGATAAGGAAACAGAGTGAAACACGAATGTTCTCGAAAGAGTGGGCGGGAGGTAACGGAGGAGACAGAGGCAGGGGGAAGGGGGAAGGTGGGGGGCGGGGGGGGGGGGGGGGGGGGGGGGTGTTGGAGAGGCGGGGAGGGGAAGAGAGGGGGGTTGGAGAGGTGGGAAGGTGTGGGGGGGTGGGTAACGTGGAGAAACAGTAGATGGGCAGAGAAGATGGGTTGAAGTGCATGCGCGCGAGTGTGGTGCGTGCGTGGTGCGCATAAGCGTGATGCGCGCGCTTACTCGGGGCACGGGAAGCGCTTGAAGCACCAGGGGAGGCTGCCCGTCAAGTTGTTGTCCGCGAGATGCCTGGGGGAGCAGAAGGCAGGAGGAGGGACGGGAGAACGGAGAGCGGGATTAGGGAGGTGTGCAGCTTTCACGCGACTCAACGCTCGCTTGAAGCACCCGAGGAGGCTGCTTGTTTAGTTCTTGTCCGCGAGATGCCTGGAGGGGCAGAAAGGTCATAGCTGAAGAGGGGAGCAAGGAACGCAGGGGAGAAGGAGAACGAGAGCGGAAAAGGAGAGCGAAAAGAAAAGAAACCGCGGAGAGCAAGAGCCGGTTGGGGGTACGTAGGGCGGGCCGGGAGGGGGAGGAGGAGGAGGAGGAAGGGGAGCAAAGGGAAGGGAGAGTGAGAGGGGAGGGGAGGGGAGAAAAGATAGGCCTACAGGCACTCGAATCAAGATCCAGATAGACAGAATCGCGCATGGCTTACAGGCACTCGAGCTTGTCGAGGTAGCAGAGCATGTCATCCAAGGTGCCGTTGAGCCGATTGCCCTCCAGGTTGAGCGACTTGAGGCTGGGCGCCAGACCCAGCTGGGGGGGCTGCACGAGACACGGGGCGCGGGGGAAGGGAGGGAGGCGAGGGAAGGGAGGGGCGCGGGGCACACGCAGAGGAGGATGAGGAGGAGATGAGATGCCAGGCGGTCATTGCCCTTCGTGCTGAGCGACTTGAGGCTGGGCGCCAGACCCAGCTGGGGGGGCTGCACGACAGCACAGGTGAATGGAGAGTGACGAGACATAAGACGAGCGGGGGAAGGGAGGAGGACGAGAGACAAGCAGAGAGGAACGCGCGGAAACCCGACGGAGTTGAACCCAACGGGGTGGAAACCCGACGGGGCAAAAGGGTTGAACAGCAATTTTTCTGTTCACTGAACGCGCCAAAACCCGACCTCTCGTGGTCAACTAGCGAAACGGCGAAGAGGGGCTGTTAGACGCGGCCGAGCCATGAAGATCAAAGGGGTGGACCGGGGGGTTGCGGAGGAGGCGCAGCTCACCACAGGTCCTTCCAAGAGGTTGTAGGAGACATCGCTACAGGGCTGTTAGAAACGGCTACAGCGAACGGGGCTATGAGCAGCGGCCAAGTCGTGAGCATCAAGGGGGGTGCGGAGGAGGCGCAGCTCACCACAGGGCCTTCCAGAAGATTGTAGGAGACATCGCTGAGAGCCGGGCAGCAATCCAAATAGGTTCGAACGAGAGCCGACACCATTCCGGGCGCATCCGAAGGAGAGCCAGCGGCAATACACGCGCATTCGAACGAGGGAGAAGTTCCATCAAGGGCGCGCGCATCGCAGGCAAAAGAACAAAGCGGGAAGGGGCAAAGCGGGAAGGGGCAAGGCACGCACGAGACATGGGCGAAAGGAGAGGGGAGGTGAGAAGAGATGATAAGGAGAGGAGGACTGGGAGCAACAAAGAAGCGAGAATGGAAGGGCTGGAAGGCCGAGATTCGCAACAACGGAGCAGCAAGCCTTGACGGGGCAGCAAGCCTTGACGGAGCAGCAAGCCTTGACGGGGCAGAAAGCCCTTACGGAGCAGCAAGCCTTGACGGAGCAGAAAGCCTTGACGGAACAGCAAGCCTTGACGGAGCAGAAAGCCTTGACGGAAGAGAAGGCATTGCGAAGCACTCACAGGCGCTCGAGGAAGAGCACGCCCGAGATGTTCCAGTCGAGCACACCCTGAAGCTTGGGCACGCCAGACGGGAAGGATGGCTGGCTCAAGTCCCTGCGAATGGGAGGCACAGACGGGTAAGGGTAGGGTGGCGGATGGAAGGGAGGGGAGGGAAGGGGCGATGTGAGGAGAGTGAAGCGTGCGAAAGAGAGGGGAGAGAGCGAGGAGCGAGCGACGGTGGAGAGGGAAGAGCAGTGGAGGGGCGGGAAGGGCAGGGAGAGCGAGAAAAAAGCGGGGGAACGGGAGAGGCCGCGAGAGGACTAGGGAAAGGGAGAGAACGGGAGGCGGATGGGAAACGCGGGAAGAGACGGGACGCGCGGTCAGAGGCGCATGCATAAAGACGAAAGCCGCGAGAGGCACGCACACAGAAAGCCGCGCGACACACGTACACGGCAACCACGTAGCCCTGGTCGTTGCAGGAGACGCCAGCGTACGGCATGTCGGTGGTGTTTCCCGGGCACGGCCGGCCGACGGCGACGTTCCAGAACGACGCGGGGAAGTTGGTGAAGGAGCTCTGCTGCCAGCCCAGCAGGAAGGGGTCTGGCGGAAGGAAACAGGGGGAAGGGGGAGGGCGGGAGGGGGGCAGGGGGGGAGGGGGAGGGAAGGGAGGGGGAGTAGTTGTGAGGAGACGTCAGCGTACGGCTTCCATGGGGTGATGACGGGTCACAGCCGGCCGACGGCGACGTTCCAGAAAGGCGCGGAGAAGTTGGTGAAGGAGCTCTGCTGCCAGCCCAGCAGGAAGGAGTCTGGTGGATAGGGAAGAGGAAGGGGAGAGGAGAAGACGTAGGGAGGAAGGGGAGGGTGGAGGGAGAGGGGAGAGACGGTGAGGTTGGAAGCAGGGAAGGTGGTAGAGTATGGATGGACGAAGGAGAGGATAGGAGTGGGAGACAAGAAAACAAAACGAGTGGAAGGAACGAGAAAAGACAGCGAGGGGAGAAGCAGACGAGAAGGTTGTTCGTAAGGACTGCCGAATACTACAGAGGGACGACAAGGCGGGGAGAGTGGAAGGGGTGGTGTGAAGAAGCCTTTGGAAGCACGATGGATTCGGACGATGACCGGGATGACGAATAAAGATCGAAGACTGGGAAAACGGCCCGCTGCTATGAGCTGCTTGATGCGCTTCCAGTAACTTGCGAGGTGCAAAACGGACGCCCAACCATCTACCCGCGTCAGAATCTACCACTCGTGCCATTCGCTAAAAGCTACGAGGACACGCCTGCTGTCGTCAAGCTGCTCAACGGAAAAGACGACGCCGAAAAATATCACGCTGCAACGGGCTTTATCAAGACGCTCAAGTAGGCGAAACGGAA
Organism: Closterium sp. NIES-67; assembly: GCA_027943415.1. NCBI lineage: Eukaryota > Viridiplantae > Streptophyta > Zygnematophyceae > Desmidiales > Closteriaceae > Closterium > Closterium sp. NIES-67. Next base: position 169,729 of record BQMB01000150.1, read on the forward strand.
GCATCCTGTCCTTCTTACATGCAGATGCAGAAGCGTGTCAATTATTAATTGGCGGGTCGTTTACGAAATGAAAGAAATGGTGTCGAGTCTGAACTAAGAAAAAATAGCGTGTCGATTATGGGTCATATGAAGCTACACAGATGGAAAACGCGGAACTAACACGAGGCACGGAAACTGGACTACATCAGGCCGCAACACTTACTGTCTCCTGAGTAGGCTGCTAGCATGTAGTTCATGCCGTGCATGCTCGTGCCTTGACCCGCCAGTCGAAATAACAGCGGAACTACCACGAGCCATGGGAACTGAACTCTATCAGGCCGTGGAAACTTACTATCTCCTGCGTAGGCCGCTAGCATGTTGTCCATTCCTTGCATGCTCGTGCTTTGACCCTCCACTCGAAGTAGCGTCAATGATACCACCAATGCGCACACCAACAGCCGACACATTCGTCTGTGTTGAGTGACCATCCCGATTGATCTAAGAGACACCAGGACTTCGCTGTCTTGCGGTTGGCGGAGCTACTTTAACTCACGGCGAATGTGCAAGCCTCTTCTCAACAAACCCTGCTTTCACCTCGTTCTGTCGTAGCTTATCTTAAACGTATGCTAACGCTGTTTGGGTCCTGGATTGCTCTATCTCTGTGACTGCTCTCTTCTCCGTCAGACGCGCATGCATCAGTGGCTCAAACTTGTTCCCTGTGTTCCGAACACCACAATGTGGAGGTTGAGGGACAATTGAGGGACAACTGAAGGGAGCGGGGAACGCAGGAGAAACCTCAAGGTCGACACTGTTGGATTTGAAGAGATTGAGGGAGGAGGGAGACAAAAACTAGGTAAGCATCATGAGGGTTTCGTTTTGGCTGGGAAGGTGGCGGTCAGGGAAGGGAGGAAATGTACAGAACAGTAAACCTCGAGGTTAATCTTCGGTTCGGTGTGCTCAGAGTTCCGTTCCGTGCCTCGAACGGCAGCTTCGGCATGGTAAACCGAGGCAAAAAGGCACGAGGGTGAGGACAGATTAACAGAAACGCTGTGTTTGCCGAACCACGCTGATCTGGGCCACTGCCACGGTTTTCCGGTCATGCCATGTGAGGGGTCAGAAACCACCTGACCGAACCCTGAAACCTTCGCGAGCCTCGCCAGCAACAGGGTGATGAGAGCATCGCCGTGCCATGTACCATGCCATACATTCGCCAGTTTTCGCGAATGACGGTGAGGAGCAACCGCCACTTGCGCCTAGGGTTCTCACACTCTGTTGAAGGTGGATGGGGGTTGAATGAATATGATGCGAGGTCAGGTTGACCAGGCGAGAGTTGCGGTGGACATTGCGGTTGTTTTTCGAACAGCCCAGGTACTTCAGGTATCGTTTCAAGTAGAAGGTTATCGGGCAGCGAAATAAAGCAGGCTGACCTTCAACCAACAGGGAACACGGTTGACGAAAATGCTGGTGGTGGGCTTGTGTGTCGTTTTCATGTTTTTCGCCGTTTCTGAAATGTTCTGCCGACAGTCCAGCTGAGAAAGGCAAGGACCCGAAGAAACTGTCTGAAACCGCCTCAACAACATTCTAAACCCATGGAGGCCTATGTTATGCACTATAACATGAGAATACAAGGTCGCTATTGCAATGAAAGCACGAGGTTATATAGGGGTAGACGTAATAGGGCGATAACCTCGGGACGTGGTTACGTTCGGCAATGTGGCGACACTGTCGGATGCGACTCGAGAAAAGGTTGGGTCGAAAATGTAGGCCGAACGTGTTCGGGTGTACGCGGTAGCGGCCGACTCAGTAAGGAATGGAAATTCCTTACACTAACCCCCCCCCCCCCCCCCCCCTCCTAAACGAGTCTGTGGGCACCGGAAACATTCCGACGCTGATAATACGCCGTTAGAATCGGATGTGATTCTAGGTCAGCGAGAGGCACCCAGCTGTCGTCTTCGGACGTGCGATCGCGTCAGCGGACGAGGAAATCAACAATCCATCGGTGCAGCTGCGTTGTAACGCGATGGCCCAGAATCTTTAAGGGCTCGGTTGTCGGTTCTTGCAGGGGCGTCAGCTGCGGGACTCCGCGTTGGCGTGCCACGTCGGACGAACTGGGGACGTAAGGTCGTAAGAGGCTGACGTGGAAGGCCGGGTGGTGGCGCCAATCGGCCGGGAGCCGAAGGTGAACAGTGACAGGTGTCACCAGGTTCGTCACTTGAAAAGGTCCGCAGAATCTGGGCCGGAGCTTGCTCGGGATCGGCAATTGCAAATTGCGAGTGTCGAGGAGGACGAGATCGTCCACGTTGTAAGTGACGTCACGGCGATGACGATCGGCTTGTCGGCTTGCGACCAGGTTGGCTTTCCGAATTGCTTCAGCCGCTTTTTCCCGAGCAGCGAGGATGTCTTCAGCAAATTTTTGGGATCGGGGCACAGGTGACTCGATGTTCGGGGTCGAGGGTACCACTGGGTCCTGTCCGTAGTTGAGGAAAAATGGGGATTGATGGGTGGTGGCGGAGGTCGCGTTATTATACGCGAATTCTAGCAGCGGAAGGGATTTCTCCCATGCCTGTGGGTCAGTACAGGTAATTCGAATGAGTTGTTCCATAGTTTGGTTGACTCGTTCGGTCTGCCCTTCGGTCTGTGGGTGGTAGGCAGAGGAAAACTGTAGCTTGGTGCCGAACTGCTCCCATAGGTGGCGCCAGAAATTTGACGTGAATTTCGGGTCTCGGTCTGAAACGGTGGCGGAGGGCAGTCCGTGCAGTCGGATGACGTTCGTGAGGAACAGCTGCGCGGTTTGTTCGGCTGTGATTGTCTGCTGGCATGCGATGAAGTGCGCCATTTTCGTGAGTCGGTCAACGACCACAAGGATGGCGTCGTTTCCGCTGGGACCGGCCGGCAGTCCTGTCACGTAGTCCATCGTGACTTGTTGACAGGGTCGCTCGGGCGGATCCAACTGCTGTAGTAGTCCGGCTGCTCGCTGATGCGACGATTTCATAATCTGGCAGGCAGTGCAGGAGGACACGTACTTGCGCACGTCATCGGCCATGTTTGGCCAGTAATAATGCCGCTGCAGCATCTTCGTGGTTTTATCGACGCCGAAATGTCCTGAGGTAGGGTTGTCATGGGATTCCTGGATTAGAAGGGTACGGAGTAGATCGTAGCCAGGTACCTAGATGCGAGAAGTACCGCGCTTATGAAAATACGGTCCACTGGCGGTGGTATGCTATTGATGGATAGCAGAGCGGAAGAAGGGATCGGTCTTGTAGCCGTGGTTTAATAATCCGGTAAGTAATGGGCTGGTCTGGGCGACTAGTATAGCAGCGGTATGGGCAGTAGGGCGAGTAAAGGCATCGGCAATATTATTGGCACCCCGTTTGTAGGTGATGGTGTAATGGAAATTTGACTCGAGGAAATCGAGCCATCGGATCTGTCGGGGGTTGAGGTTCGGTTGGGCGCGCAGGTATTGTAATGATTTGTGGTCAGTCCGCACCGTGACGTCAGCGCCTGTCAAGTAGCACCGCCAGGTTTTGAACGCGTGGACGATCGCCAGCATTTCCTTGTCGTGGACAGTATAGTTTTTTTCCGCGCCCTGCAGCTTCCGTGATTCGTATGCGATTGGTTGTAACCCGTCGCCAAAATCCTGTAGAAGAACTGCGCCGATGGCGATGTCGCTTGCGTCGGTGACGACTTCGTATGGACGGTTAGGATCGGAGATGCGAAGAACGGGCGGCGTCATGAGGGCGATTTTGAGTTGGTCAATTGCAGCTTGCTGCCTCTCTCCCCACCAAAAACAATCGTGATCTTTCAATCGGTCGGTTAGCGGGGCAGATAACCCAGCCATATTTGGGATAAAACGGCGGACGTAGTTGACGAAGCCCAGAAAACTCTGCAGTTCCTTGATGTTGGTCGGCGGCTTCCACTCCTGTATGCTCTTGATTTTTTTTTGGTCGATTTTCACTCATTCGGTAGATACGACGTGGCCCAAAAACTCCAACTCCTGCTTAAGAAAGTCGCACTTAGATCCTTTCGTGATGAGGCGATTCTTGTGCAGTAGCGTGAAGACTGCATCAAGATCCTTTAAGTGCTGCTCCCTGCTGCGGCTGTAGATTAGGATGTCGTCGAGGTAGATAATCACGCATTTATCCAGGAGTTCCCGGGAAACGCCGTTCATGGTCATCTGAAAAGTTGAAGGCGCGTTCGTGAGGCCGAATGGCATCACCAGGTATTCGTAACTGCCGTAGCGGGTTCGGAATGCGGTTTTGTGGCAATCTTCGGCGGCGACGCGAATTTGATGGTAACCCCCTCGCATATCGATTTTCGAGAAGACCTTGGCTCCGCGAAGTTGGTCGAGTAAATCGTCGGCTCGCGGGATCGGGTAACGGGACTTGATGGTGATGCGGTTGAGCGCGCGGTAGTCGATGCACATGCGGAATCCTCCATCTTTTTTCGGTGTGAACAGGATCGGGGCGGCGTATGAGGACGTGCTGGGCCGGATAAAACCCTTCGTCAGCAGGTAATCCAGCTGTTGCTGCAATTCTTCGAGTTCCGGTTGGCTGAGCCGCAATTGTCGCTGAACTGTCGGTTGTGCGCCTGGTTCCAGCTCGATGCGGTGGTCTTCAGGTCGGCTTGGCGGAAGTCCGGCGGGTAGATCGTCCGGGAAGATCTCGGGGTATTTTCGAATCAGGTCCGCTAAATCCGGAGGAACGGCTTCGCACAGCTTCGCGATATCTTCGGCAGTGGTTGGCGACGTCACCTCGCGAAGATCAACGGCGTACGCTGCATCTCCCGCTTTGATCGCGCGCTTGAAAGTGACCGCGTGGACTTGGGTGCTTCGCATTCCGGGTCCCGTCCATTTCGGTAGCTCGCGATAGATCCCATCGAGTTTGATGCTGCAGCTGCCCGTCGTCCAGTCGATCCTCGGGTTGTACTGTCGCAGCCAGTCCCGTCCCAGCAGCACGTCGCACCCGTCGAGTGTAGTCGCCAGCAGCCCCATCCGAAATTTTACGTGCTCGCCACAATGGAAACTGACTTGCTCGACCCGCTCTCGTATGGCTAGCGGTGTTCCATCCACCAGTCGTGCGTCAATCTCGGGTAGACATTTTTTTAAGGGGATACCCTTTTTTTTTGCTCTGTCCAGCTGTATAAGACTATGACTCGCGCCTCCATCCACAAAGATTTTCAGCAACACCCCGTTGACTTTACCCTCCACCAACACAGGGCGATCAGCAGTTCCGTCCCCCTTATTCGTCTGGATCCGGTCGATTGCAGCAATCGGGATCACGACCCGGTGGGGACTGTGTGGCTCGGGCGAAGAAGCCTGCCGTCAGTAAGGGGCCCGGTACTTACTGACGTAACCCATTTCCCGGTCGCTCTTCCGGCTTCTTCCCCATAGAACTCTGGATGGCTAAGAACTCTTGGCAGTTCCGTTTGATGTGACCCGGTCGGCCACAGTGGTAGCATAGCCCCGTATTGCGCGGCGCAAGTGCGTAAATATACACTGCCTCCATCCCTTTTATCGTGGCGCGCTGGTACTGTTCTCGAGGGCGACCTCCGTCGTAGAAGTTCGTCCTCGGCTTCGTGAGCGAATCAGCGGCTTCGGCGAGTTGGATGAAGTCTTGTAACCGCTTCGCAGGTCGTTGTAATTTTATTTGGTACTGTATTTCAGGCTTCAGCCCGCCCATGTACCTGTCGACCTTCTCCAACTCGTGCATGTAGCCACATCGATCCACCAACGTCATGAATGACGCGATGTAGTCAGACACAGATCCCAGCTGCTTCCACATGCGTAGAGTCTCGCGCGCTTTGTCTGAGTCAGGGGCGTGCTCAAACCGCTTGCGAAGCTCCGCGCACCACGTTGCCCACGTGCGAATGTGAGTTGCACCAAACAGTAAGTCTGCCTCGTCTTCGTCGCCGAATTTTTCGGACCACTCATGCTGTCCTTCTTGTCAGAAACCCAGTCACTAACCACTGGGTTAAAAGGGCTTGTTAATAGCGGGTTAGTGCGCCCATAGCCCCCCAGGCTCTGCACCTGTGGCCCTTCCCCGAGGATCTCAAGGGCAACCCCAGCGGGTCACTCAACACCCCCCCCCCGCTGGGATAGGTGGAAGACACGAGCGCCTCTGCAGCGCTGGCACTGGGAGTTGAACCCAAGACCTTTGGCTCTGATACCATGTCAAAAACCCAGTCACTAACCACTGGGTTAAAAGGGCTTGTTAATAGCGGGTTAGTGCGCCCATAGCCCCCCAGGCTCTGCACCTGTGGCCCTTCCCCGAGGATCCCAAGGGCAACCCCAGCGGGTCACTCAACACTTCTGTGCGAGTTGCCGCGGAGTCGACGATGACCTTCCACCACTGTAGGGCGGCCCCTTGCAGCAGTGTCAACGCATGGCTGATCCGCTTCTGATCGTCTCGGATGCCCGCCGCGTTTAAGTAGATATTCATGGCGAATATCCTCTGCCGCACCGTCACGCCTTTATTAGCTGGGTCGAAAGGAGCGGGTTGCTGATATCTCACACCGTCACTTGTCGAGCGTGGGGCTATTGCCGCTAGTCGTGCCAGTTACACTGACGTCGGTTGCTGCTCACCCGCCTCGCTTCGTGCATCGTCGTCCGGCTCCTCTTAACGCTTTTCCTGCGCTTGGCGAAGTCGTTGGTTCTCGTCACGGAGGTTGTTGACGACGCTTGTCAAATTATTCAACTGCTCCATTAAAGCTTGCAGGTCCACAGTTTCCTGGGCAGAGTTCGTAGCAGTCGAGGTCGTCTGTTCCTCAACCGTCGAGTCTACCGGGGCCATGGCGGTCAGGACGGGGCAGAAACTAGCGCACACGCTGTAGTTGTTGACGTAAAAATATTTACGATCGAAGACAACTGCTGTGCAGCCGTGTTAATCCCTTCTGAGCACCCTTAACTAATTAAACGAGAAAACGGAAGATTCCTGGAAACCTCGGGCTTTGATACCAGCTGTTATGATTTAGAAGATGTCAATGCACTACAACGTGAGAATACAAGGTCGCTATTGCAATGAAAGCACGAAGTTATGTAGGGGTAGACGTAATTGTCAACTTATACATATTATCTATGTAGAAGTTATAGGCTAGACTGAGGTATGCTTCTAGTGAGTACAACCAACTAGTATTTGTTCTAGGTTTCCACCTCTAGTAATCATTCGTTTTCTACGTTAACATGGTATCACGCTTAGGTTAGGATCCCCCCGCCTACCGCTTCCGCCCGTCGCGCCCCCTAGGCCCCGTCGCGCCCCCCCTGGGCCCCGTCGCGCTCGTTAGGCCCCGTCGCGCCCCCCCTGGGCCCCGTCGTGCCCGCTGGGCCCCGTCGCGCCTCCTAGGCCCCGTCGCGCTCCCCCTGGGCCCCGTCGCGCCCACTGGGTCCCGTCGCGACCCCTAGGCCCTAACGCGCCCCCGCTGGGCCCCGTTGCGCCTCCTAGGCCCCGTCGCGCCCCCCATGGGCCCCGTCGAGCCCGCTGAGCCCCGTCGTGCCTCCTAGGCATCGTCGCTCCTCCTAAGCCCCGTCGCGTCCCCCCTCTCTGGGCCCCGTCGCGCCCGTTCGGCCCCGTCGCGCCCCTCCTAGGCCCCGTCGCGCCCGCTGGGCCCCTTCGCGCTTCCTTGGCCCCTGTCGCGCCTGCTGTTAGCGCTCGCCCGCCTGGCCTCCTCCTAGTGCCGCTCGGCCTCCTCCTAGTGCCGCCCGGCCTCCTCCTAGTGCCGCCCGGCCTCCTCCTAGTGCCGCCCGGCCCCTTCCTAGCGCCGCCCGGCCTCTCCTCAGCGCTGCCCGGCCCCTCCTCGTGCCCGACCGGCCCCAGCAGCACCAGCCTGGCCCCTCCCAGCACCAGCCCGGCCCTAGAGCACCTGCCCGCCTCCCCTGCTCGGCCTGCCGTGTCCTCTCGGGCCCTGTGTCTTCTGCTTGCCTGCGCTGGGACGCCTAGCTGCTGCCCTACTGGAGAGTGCTGCCGCCGTGTCCCCGCGCCGCTGTGCTCCTGTGCCGCTGAGGAGCTGTGCTGCTGTGCCGCTGTGTCGCTGAGGAGCTGTGCCGCTGACCCTGCACGATGGCTGACTTTGTGCTCCGCCTGGACGCTGAGGGCCACGCGGTTGACTTCGCCGCCTGGCTCTCCGATCTTCGCCGCCAGCTTACAGGTCAGCGCCAGGATGGCCACTCTCTGGTTGTCCATGCTGATGGCTTGCTCCCCCGTCCCCCTGCACCTACTCCCCTCCCTGCTGACCCCTCCTCTGATGACCGTGAGGCTTTCTCTACTGCTGCGCTAGCCTGTGCGGTCTGGGACTCACGCGATGCAGTAGCTCAGGTTGCTATTAGTCACGCCCTCCCTGTGTCTGAGCGCTCGCGTTTTGCTACTGTTGAAACGGCCAAAACTTATTTAGACGCCGTTATTGCTCGCTATTCCACCCCTGCCTCCGCTTCTGCTGGCCGCTTGCTCTTTCCGATGCTGTTCCCAGACCTGGCTGCCTTCCCTACTGTCGCAGATTTTGCCACTCATTTGCGTGCCCTAGAGACTCGCTATCGCACTGCCAGCACTGCTGCCCAGCTCACTGCGCTCCCCCCTCCTTTCTGCATGACGCTCTATTTTATCGCTATGCGCCTGCCAGACCGCCTCGCTAGTGCTCGCGACCACTTTCTTAGCCAGCACCCGGGTGACCTCACCCTGACCGCCTTTGTCGACACCCTCACTGAGATCGAGACTCGCCAGCGCACTATCGCTCAGTCGAGCGGTGCGCCGGCAGTCTCTATCTTTCACGGTTGTGCCCCATCCCCGTGCACGTTCACTGACGTTTCGGCTGCGGTCGCCACGGCGACCCCTCTTACCGAGACGGCTGCTGCTGTCCACCCGCAGCAGCGCTCGCGTCGCGGTGGCCGTGGCCGCCAGGGAGGTAGGGGTGGTGACGCAGGTGGTAGTGGTCGTGGTGGTGGTGACGGTAGTCCGCCTGAGGGGACTACCACCGGTGGGCAGGAGCAGCAGTCCCAGCAGCAGCAGGACCAGCCCCAGCCGCAGCCGCCGTCCCAGCAGCACCCGCCGCAGCCGTGGGCTCGTCTCCCGCCTGGTTGGCCCGGCACCTCCGGAGGCGGTGGCCGTGGTGGCGGCCCGCGCAGCTTGGCGTCTACCAGCGGCTCCAGTGCTGTGACCTGCCAGTACCAGCTTCAGACCGGGCCTCTCCGCGGCACTCTGTGCCGCCGCCCGCACCCGACCGCCCGCTGTTTCCGCCGCCTCGACGATCTTTTTCGTCGTCGCTTTGGCCCGGCCCCGGACCTCCCTGACTGGCACAGCCTGCTCCGCCAGGGCGTGCCGATCTTTGAGTTAGACATGGATCAGATAGGTGCTGCTTTGCATGCTTTGTATGCTGACGCTTCTAGTGTTGATGGATCTTACTACCATGTGTACTCTAGTTTAGGTGTTTCACCCTTGTGTAGCTTAGCTTCCCCTGCTGCGACAGGCGTAGGACTGCCTAGGTTGCCTAATCTAGTCGCTGCACCGGCTCCGTCCGCGGCCTCCGCCACTGCGTCGCTGTCCTTCACTCTCGACTCTGGTGCTTCTGCCTGCTTCTTCCGCGACCGTTCCACGCTCACGCCGCTTGCTGCACCTGCTGTTGTCTCTCTCGCTGACCCCTCTGCGGGTCCGGTCGTCGCGCGCAGTTCTACGTCCCTTCCCTGTCCGGCAGTTCCCTCGGGCTCCCTTACTGGCCTCCACGTTCCCTCGTTCTCCAGGAACCTGGTTGGTGTCGGCTGTCTCCAGGACCTCGGCGTCACCACCACGTTCCCCGGGCACGAGCGGTTCGCTGTCTGTTCTGAGGCTGTCTCAGGTTCCCCCCTTGCGACGTTCCCCCGGGACCCGGTGTCCGGTCTGTTTACCCTACACACCGCTTCCCCCCCGGTTGGTGCGTCCTCCCAGGTCGCTGCAGCTTGCTCGTGTCGGTCCCTCACTCACCCCTCCCTTCTCTGGCACCACCGCTTAGGTCACCCTGCTCTCCCGCGTCTGCGTCACATGTCCCAGCACGGTCTTGTCTTAGGTCTCCCCGCGTCGCTCCCTGCCCTTCCTCCCTCGACTGCGCCACCGTGCACGCCTTGCGTCGAGGGTCGGCTCCGCCGTGCTCCTCACTCCTCCTCGCTGCGTCCTGCTACTGCCCCCCTTCAGACCCTGCACTTGGACGTTTGGGGCCCTGCCCCCGTCCCCGGACCGCGCGGTGAGCGCTACTTCCTTGTGCTCGTTGACGACTACACGCGCTACACCACGGTGTTTCCCCTGGAGCGGAAGGCCGACGTGCCCGACGTTCTTCTCCCGTGGGTTGTAGCTGCGCGTCTCCACCGCGGTCTCCCCGTGTTGTGTCTCCACTCCGACCGTGGCGGCGAGTTCGCCTCTGGTCGGCTTGGACAGTTCTGTCGTGCGGAGGGCATCACCCAGTCGTACACCTTGCCGGACTCGCCACAGCAGAATGGGGTTGCTGAGCGCCGCATCGGCTTGGTCATGGAGGTCGCCCGTACCTCCATGATCCATGCCGATGCCCCCCATTTTCTGTGGCCGTTCGCTGTTCGCTACGCGGCTCACCAGCTTAACCTGTGGCCACGCTCCCAGCGGCCGCAGGTTTCGCCGACCCTCCTTTGGACCGGGTCCCCCGGTGACGCGTCTGCGTTCCACGTCTGGGGCTGCCTTGCTCACGTTCGTGCCTCTGGCACGGACAAGCTCACTGCCCGCACTGTCCCCTGTGTCTTCCTCGGTTTCCCCCTGGACTCGTCTGACTGGCTTTTCTACCACCCGCCGTCTCACCGCTTCCTCCACTCTCGTGACGTCACCTTTGACGAGTCCGTCTCCTTCTACCGCCGCTTCCCTCACCGAGGTCTCCCAGTTGCCCCCCCCCTTTTCCTTGCTCCCTCTCCCCCGGTAGCCCCTGCCCCTCTCCCGCCTCGTCCTGCCCCGTCTGGTGTCTCCCACGTCACTCCCCTCCCGTCGGTTGTCCCCGTTGAGGAGTCTGCTGACTCTGGTGGTACCCCCGGTCCGTCCTTGCCGCGTCCCCCTTCCCCGGTGCCTCCGCCCCCACTGTCGCAGTCGCCGACCCCGCTGCCGCCGCCGTCGCCGTCGCCGCCGCAGCCGTCGCCGCTTTCGTCGTCGCCGCCGCCGCTGTCGCTGCCGCAGCCGTCGCCGCTGTCGCCGCCGCCGCAGCCGTTGCCGCCACTGCCGCCGCTGCTCTCGGCCCCTGGGGGTGCTGGTGTGGAGGAGGGTGTTCGTCCTGCGGCTTCTGGGGGTGCCGCTGGTGTTGGAGGGGGTTCTCGCTCTGGGGGTGTTGGTTCTGGGGGTGCTGCTGTTGAGTGTTCTGCCGACGGTCGTTCTGCCTCTGCTGGTCCGAGAGTTCCGGCCCAGCCGTCGTCGCCGCCGCAGCAGCCGTCGCCGCCGGTTTCCGCTCTCCGCCTGCTCGGCCTTCCCTCCCCGGACCGCGCGCCGGTGTCTCCCCCACCGCCTCCTGACCTCCCTGTCTACGGTCCTGTGTTCCCGCCGCCAGACTCGTCTCCGGCCCGTCTTCCTCCTCGTTCCCCTCCTGTGTCTCCTCCGCTGTCCCCTGACCCTACCCCTCCGTCTCACGTTTGGGCTCGCCGTCCCTCCCGTGCTCGTCCCGTCTCTCCTGTCCTGCCCACCCACCCTATGTTGCTCCGTTCCCACTCGTCTCGTCCTCCCCTCCTCCCGTCCCCTCCTCCCTCGTCCCTTGCTGTTGCACCTCCTCCGTTCTCTGACTACCTCCGTGCTGCTCGTCCCCTTGTCCCTCGGGTCCTTGCCTCTCTTGTTACCGACCCTGCTGTTCCTGTCTCGCGCCTTGACGCGCTTGTCGCTGCTGTCGCTGACTTCGCTTCTACCCGCCGCCTTGACTACGCTACCGCTCTGGTCTCTGACCCTGCCCGTCCTCTGTCCGTCGGGGGTGCTCCTGCCCTTGGCAGTGACGTCCTAGAGGACAGGCAGTACGAGCTGGCTTTCCTTTCCGAGGCTGCTCCCCATCTCTGCTCCATGCTGTTAGTCCCTGAGGGTGACCCAGACGCCTTCGACATCCCGACCCCTCGCACCTACGCTGAGGCCACCTCGGGACCTTGGGCCTCTCAGTGGATAGCTGCCATGGAGCAGGAGATGGCATCTTGGAGATCCACCGGCACTTACGTCGACGCAGTTCCCCCGCCTGGGGTGAACGTAGTCGATGGTCGGTGGCTCTTCAAGGTGAAGCGCCCCCCTGGAGAGCCGCCTGTCTTCAAGGCGCGCTACGTGGCCAGAGGTTTCAGTCAGCGCGAGGGGGTTGACTTCTTCCAGACCTTCGCCCCGACCCCGAAGATGACCACTCTTCGGGCGCTGCTACACGTAGCAGCACAGCGTGACTACGAGCTTCACTCTCTCGACTTCTCTACTGCCTTTCTTCAGGGCAGCCTACACGAGCAGGTCTACCTGCGCCGACCACAGGGCTTCACTGGTACCTTCCCTCCTGGGACCCAGTGGCTTCTCAGGCGCCCGGTCTACGGCCTGCGTCAGGCTCCCCGCGAGTGGCACGACACGCTACGTGCCACGTTAGCAGACCTGCAGTTCTTTCCGTCCTCTGCTGACCCTTCACTGTTTGTGCGTTCCGGCCAGACTCCGTTCTACATCCTTGTCTACGTAGACGACCTGGTCTTCGCTACTCCTGACAGGGACGCACTGGCCTCTGTGAAGGCTGAGCTGCTGAAGAGACACACCTGCACTGACCTTGGAGAGCTGCGTCGCTATCTTGGCCTGCAGATCTCTAGGGACAGAGCAGCACGCACCATCACTCTGACCCAGTCACACTTGGTGCGTCAGGTCCTTCAGAGGTTCGGTCTTCAGTTCTCCTCCGCACAGCCCACACCTCTACCCGTAGACCATGGGCTCTCTGCTCCCGTTCCTGAGGAGCCAGTAGAGCCCAGTGGCCCCTACGCAGAGCTGGTGGGTTGCCTCATGTACCTGATGACTTGCACTCGCCCAGATCTCGCATACCCTCTCAGCATCCTGGCTCGCTTTGTGGCTACAGGCAGACACCGACCTCAGCACTGGTCTGCCGCTAAGAGGGTTTTGCGTTATCTTGCTAGTACATCAGGCATGGGGTTAGTGCTAGGAGGACGCAGGCCAGTGGTCCTTACTGGGCACACAGACGCTTCTTGGGCAGACGACGCTGAGACGCTCAGGTCGTCGCAGGGCTACTGTTTCAGCCTTGGTTCGGGTGCTATCTCTTGGAGATCCACTCGCTCGTCGTCTGTGGCTCAGTCTAGCTGTGAGGCTGAGATCTACGCTGGTGCCATGGCGGCACAGGAGCTCCGCTGGCTGACCTTCTTGCTCACAGACTTAGGTGAGCGGCCTAGCTCTGCCCCGGTCCTGTACGCTGACAACAGGGCCATGATACTCCTGTGTCAGGAGCCTCGGCTTGAGGGCAGAGCGAAGCATATCCAGCTGCGGTACTTCCTCCTGCGCGAGCTACAGCAGCGCCGCCAGGCCCGCGTAGTTCACTTGGCCTCAGGTGCCAACACAGCTGATATCTTTACTAAGGCGCTTGCGCCTAAAGATCATCAGCGGCACTGTGTACAGCTTGGTCTTGTTCCTATAGCTGCTCCCCTGTTAGGATCCTGATTGTGTACTCTCTATTATATATGCTTGTCAGACTGGCCTTGTGGCCTTACCTCCAGTGGCTGGACTAGTAGTGCCACCCTGGCTTGCTTGAGTTTTGGTTGTATTCTTGCTGACTGGTCTCCAGACCCCTGCCTCAGTGGTTGGACTAGTAGTGCCGCCCTGAGCTGTTTGCTTCTTGTTTAGTTTCACCCCTTGTCTAGCCTAGGGGGTGTGTCAACTTATACATATTATCTATGTAGAAGTTATAGGCTAGACTGAGGTATGCTTCTAGTGAGTACAACCAACTAGTATTTGTTCTAGGTTTCCACCTCTAGTAATCATTCGTTTTCTACGTTAACAGTAATAGGGCGATAACCTCGGGACGCGGTTAGGTTCGGCAATGTGGCGCCACTGTCGGACGCGACTCAGTAAGGAATGGAAAAGGTTGGGTCGAAAATGTAGGCCGAACCTAACGAGTCGACATGTTCGGGTGTACGCGGTAGCGGCCGACTCAGTAAGGAATGGAAATTCCTTACAGCCTACACCCATTGGCAAATATCGAGCATTCACATAAGGGTGCTACATGACCAAATTCACTCAAAGAATGACAAATTTGAGTTTGACACAAAAATAGCTAGTACATCTGTAAGTCTAGTTCGCCGACAAGCCAATCACACCTGCCAAGGGCCACAGTTCGAGGGGTTTGGGAGGAGTGGGGGGTTGTGGCAATCAAGCAGGAGATCACGCAATACGACAAGGCCACAATAAATCACAATAGCAAGAGAATCAAATTTCACACTAGTGGCTTGATCATCGGTTATCATTGCTTACCACATGCCACCCTGCCACCAGCGTTGCCTGTAGCCTTGCTCAGCTCAACACCACCTGCACACATATGCACCATATGCATGTAAGACAAACAACATTGGCCCCATGCCCAAATCCAATATATATAACGCAATGCAGATACAATAACAAGACCATTGCACAATTACACATGCATGGAAAGAGAGCCAAACTGGAAGTAGAGACGCACGGACCAATGCACTGAAAGAATGGATTGGCCGCACTTTCTGCAATCCTGTAAAAATCTAACCCCAAAGCCCTTCCCTCCCTCCCTCGCTTCCCACCCACCCCTTGCCCAGGTCGTCAGCATCAGCAAGGTGACTTCTGAGTCGACTCAAATCCCAACCCCCAACGCCCTGGTCTCATCCCTTCCCACTCACCCTTGCCCAGGTCGTCAGCATCAGCGTGCACGACAACAGCGCGGCCAAGGACGGAGTTGGGGCCAGACAGAGGGATTTGGAGGTCGGTCAGAGACACAGTCGCCACGCCTGAATAGGAGGATTGCACAGATTTAGGGAAAAAGACATGCTGCTCTTAGAATCTGGCTCTTTCAGTAGGGATAGCAGCACCAACAACACCTACAGAGGGGTCAAGGACTACAAGATTTGCAGATATCCAAGAAAGCAAGCACAACCACAGCATGAGCAATGCAGTACGCATATGCGCATATGGAGAGAAATACATGGGCTGGTGCACGCATCAACTTACCCGACGCATCCGCCACCAGATTCCCAAGGTCCCCTGCATGCCTCTCGCTATCCCCTGGAGCCCCGTGAGTCTTACCCGCCGGATTGAAGTGCGGCCCTGCCAAGGGTTGAGAGTGGATGAGGGTTGGGGTGAGTCGGGAGCCAAGAGGAGTTCAGTTTACGAATGGATTGGATTGCGGCCTTGACAACGGTTCGTGGGTGGATAGGGGTTGGAAGCCAAGGAAGCTCGCATGACTGAGATAAGGTGGTGCTATTGCGCGAAAAGGGTGCCAACTCAGAGGGCATACGGAGGTGGTAAGGCAAAGGCAGGAAACCACATGCCTAACGATCCACACTATAAAAATACACATACATAAGTATGGTGGCGCAAATCAGTGGAAGGACCACTCCTGTGGACATGCAGCCACAGTGGACCTGTGGAGAGGTCCCCCAGCTTGTGCATATGGATAAAGGAAGCCATGCAGGCCAGGAGTCAACCTCTCCGCAAGCGCTCTATACGAACGCTGACTTGCACTGAGAGCAAGTAAAAGAACGAGACGCACCACTGGACACGCAGCAGTTGGAGAGATCCCCCAGCTTGTGCACGTGGGAAGAAGTGATGTGGAAGCCGTGCAGGCCGGGGGCCAGCCAGTCCCGTGCAATGCAGACTCGCTATAACATACCTCTATAGTGCGCATGAGAAGTTCCTCACCAGTGGACATGCAGCCATTGGAGAGGTCCCCCAGCTTGTGCACGTGGAAGCCGTGCAGGCCGGGGGCCAGCCCTGCCACGGATGCACTCACTTGGGTGGGGCCTGGGGGAAATCGTACATGAGGGGACGGGGGGGAGGGGGGGGGGGGAGGGGAGGAGGGGGGAGAGGGAATGGGGGGAACAGCAGGGGGGATGGGGTTGCGAGCGACGCAGGAAGGCCAGGTGCCAGCGCTGCCACGGATGCAAAGGGCGGGGAATGTGGTTCACCGACCGACCATGAGGTGCATAACCATGGGGGAATCACATAACCCGCCCCCCACTGCAGGTTGCAAGGCGTGGGTGGTCTTTTAGTCGACTCAAACATCAGCGTCTGGCTGTCGCAGAGCGTGGTGAAGTAGTTTCGTTTTGAGACGTCTCAAAAGTAAACTACGTAAATCAGCGTCTGGCTTTTCGCAAAGCGCCTCAAAAACATTTTGGGATGTCAATGGCATCTGCTCGATTCTTGCCCGATTCCTCCCCGCAAAATGGCAACGGCACGCTGCGCACAATGCACCCAATCCTTCCTTTGAAACATGCGTGATTCCTAATCCCATCCACTCCCAAAGTTACTGAGTTACTTTTGAGTCAAAGTGCGAAGCCATTCGCATCGCTGATTCACCTGATCCTTCCTGCGAGAAGGTGACAGTCCCGGAAACCCCGGAGCTCCCCGTCACGACGGCGACAGCGTTAATCCCCGCGGCGGACGCGGCTGCCGGGGAGAGAGGCATGGCGAGGAGAGCGGCAAGCACGGCGGAACACGCGGGGACGGCCATGGCGGCAACGACAGACGAAGAGCTCCTTGAAAGGGCGGAATTTTCGGCGGAAGATTCCGTCTTCAGGCCGCTGCGAACGCGGATCACGGCCTTGCTGGCGCATGCTGATTGGCTCTTGGCTGGGGATCGTGAAGCGGAGGAGAGGTTAGTCGCGGGAGCAAGGGACGGGGGGACGCGGAGGGACGCGGAGAGGAGGCCGCAGGACGCCATTGCGGGGTGGCTAAACTGGTGGCAGGGATTCGCACAGGAGGAGCGACAACGGCGGGCGGAAACGACGCTCAGCTGTGGAACCTTGCGTGACGGACTAATCAGTGTGCAGAATTGAATCCCGAGTGACTGTTCGAGGCCTGGACGGCTATGGCTGCTTCACTGGGAGGATGGGTTCACTGTCATCTGGATGATTAGAGAAAGTCGCCGTACTGAAACGCAGGGCAATGCATAGGATGCTATAGTACCGCATTGTACCGCTGGAGAGAGTGCTTCACTCCCCCTTTGTTGGGAGAAACCCAAGCACAGCACCGCACTCTACCGTACTTCGCGCCGAGATAACACACTGTAACGTGGAACGTCATCATCAATCCTCAAGACCCAAGATTCCTGAATTTGGTCGCTTTTTTCAGATCCTTGTCTGTCGAGAATGATGACATGTCAACTGTGCATACGTGGCATTGAGCACGGATGACGTGCTCAACGGAAGGTCAATACTGGCTGTGATGGTACAATTACAACCTTCGAGTCCATAACTATCATGCAGCATTTCTCTTCAGGTAAAGCTACTAAGTATTCTAAGCTGCTGCTTGGAAGCCAATAACACCTGCCAAAAACCAATGAGACGGAGAGCAGCATTGAAGAAAGGTGGGAGGTAAGGGCGGGGTGCGTGGTGTTAAATCCGAAGTAGTTGATAAGTGCACTGCCACCATGAGATGACTTTGAATTAACCAACTAGTAAAAGCTTACCGCATGCAAGCCTGCCTCCAGCATTTCCAGTGGTTTTGCTCAGCTCATGACCACCTGAATGGGGTCAAGGAGGCAAGGGTCGCCACAACACAAATGGAATGAGATTTTATCCATGGGCAAATAAGTTTCATAGAAGTACAGTCTGCCCAAATCTCCCTCGCTCACTCATTCCTCCTCCTTCTCCCTCGCTCACTCATTCCTCCTCCTTCTCCCTCGCTCACTCATTCCTCCCACTTCTCCATCGCTCATCATCCCTCCCACTTTAAGCTCTCACCCTTGCCAAGGTCGTCCACGTCAGCGTGCACAACGACAGCACGGCCAATGATTGAGTTAGGGCCAGACAGAGGGATCTGAAGATTAGACGGAGGGATGGGAAGAAAAATCACACACAGAATCTGAGCAAGTGAAATTGACGATGCTATGCCGGCCAGAGGTACAGAATCATGGACAGGATTGATAGGGTGGGAAGCGAAGGAAATCTGAGAGCCTGTCATACCTGTAAATCCGTAATGGTGAACTCCGCAACGCCTGCACAAGGACGTAAAGACAACACCATTGCAGAACGATCGCGAATGGAAAACTTCAGTAGCTGTCGCGGATTTGCCACTAAACATAGGTTCAGTAAGCGGTGGGAACGTGCGAACAATGTCGCACTCCATAAAGGAAAGAGAATGCGACCCCTACCGCTCTCATCAGCAACGACATTCCCAAGGTCCCCTGCGTGCCTCTCCTCGTCTTCCGGAGCTCCGTGAGTTTTATTCGCTGGGTTGAAGTGCGGGCCTGACGAAGAGCAACAAGAGGCGGAAACCGGCAGCGGAGGAAAAAAGGTGTGGTTGAGGAGACAACAGGGTGAGGTTGGGGTATGTCAGCGAATTTCCCTGTGACATGGATACGAATCGGCTCGAACAAGGCACGGACGGAAAAACGAAGAGCACGAGATTTACAAGACTTTAGGAAGCAAGAAAGACGTGTTTCTGTCGTCTGAGCAGACGCTGCATCGCGAATCAAGAAGCCACGAGCAACCTACGAGACTCGGAGATTAAGGACGTCAAAACGACACGTTATGCAGGACATTCGTTGCTAGAAGCTTGCGATAGGGATCCGACCTGTGGACATGCAGCCGTTCGTGGTGTCGCCCAGCGCGTGCACGTGGAATCCGTGAAGCCCGGGCTTCAGACCAGTGACCTTGCCGTTCACCACGGTCGAACCTGAAATCACGTTTCAATCATTCACAATCATGTTGCTAAAAACTGAAACACTGAAACTCTAGATGATGTTGTCATAACTTCGAAGCTGTCACTTGAAATTTATACCTAGAAATAGACGCGAGAGAATCGAGGAAGGTGAAAAGACTCACCAGATTCGAGCTGCTCAAAGGTCACGGTGCCATTGACACCCTCAGAGCCGGTAAGAACGACGACTGCCTTGATCGTCATGTTGGCTGGAGAACAGGAGCAGTTCTGCGCAGAGGCGGCAGCCAAGAAAGCCAGGCAGAGCACAACACACAAGCCAAGGGAAGCTGGAATTCTAAAATGCCACATTCTCCAGTGTTTTGTACTGCGGAGCTGATAGGAGCTTGAACCGTTGAGCTCGGAAAGTTCCAGTAACCAGTTGCTGCTTCAGGGGGGACGACAGCAAAATCGTCGCACATGCACAAATCCCCGTCGGAGTGAAAACGGCAGCTCAGCTCACCAGAAGATGTGGTGGTTCAAGTGTGGCGGCCGTCAGGTTTTGTTCGCTGCGTCTGTCAGCAAGAACTGGATCCTCTGCGGGTCAATGCTGGTCTGACCCTGTCATCGGTTCTCGAAGAGGAATCCGCGATTCGGCAGCCTCGCCGATGACGACTAGAAACTGACGGTGGGTTCGATGCATCCAGCCATGTTTGACGATAGGTTGACGGACTCCCGGGCACATGGGGTAGTCCGACAGAGCGAGCTTCGTTTTCCAGGTAAGGGCATCTACGTCCACCAGGTGAGTGGCAGCTCACCACTACAATTACTCTTAAACATACATGAACTTAGACCCACCGGTGTCCTGTCGTCGACGTGGGCCCCTTAGAGGGATTTGTTCCTAAGCTTGAGTGGCATGCGCGCGGTGAAGTTGCTAAATTGCGAGGCTAGAGCCATAGTTCAGTACAGCGCAATTCGAGCCTGGCATACGGTGACTTTGCCAGGAGAGCTGAAGAAGGCGAGGATGGTCAGCACTAGCCCAGGTACTTCCACACTAGGAAGAGGAAGCTTCAACCAGCCTTTTGGCTGCAGAAGGGTCCAATTGACTTCCCCAGCATCAAGAATTCAACTTTACTTCCTACAAGTCATCACCAGCCAGGGGGAACAAGGTAGCAACTGGCAGCTCCAAACCCCAAGTCTTCCCATCAAAGCAGGAAACCTCAAACCAATCCTATCCTTCGACGGCAAAAGGGTCGACTTCGCCCGGATCAGCTAGGAGATGAGGCAAGGACGCCATGTCTTCACCAGGAGGGGAGAAGAAGGTGGGTAAGGGCAGCTCCAAACCCCCAAACCTTCGCTACAAGAGGAGGAAACCCCAACGAAACCCTATCCTTCAGCCACAAAAGGGTCCACTTCGCCAGCATCCGCTAGGAGAGGAGGCAAGGACGCCAGGTCTTCACCATGAGGGGGGTAGAAGGTGGGGAAGGGGAGCTCTAACCCGCCATGCGCCACTGCATCTGGTCCCTGCATCTCCCACTTCCTCACTGCGTCCTTCACAAACACAAAGTTGCCACTGTGCCCGGGAACCTGCCCCTTCACCCACAGCAGCCCCCTGGCCGGCTCCACCTTGTACACCCATATGCTCTGCACCGTGCGCTGCTTGGCGCCCATGTGGCCCGCCATCTTCTTGTTCTTGAACACCTGGGGGGGGGGAGAGGGGGAAGAAGAAATCGGAAAATAAGAATGTGCCAAAAAAATGTGCGCGAGGTGGGCCGAAGATAAAGCAGCTCAAGATAAAACTAGCGGAAAGCTGCAAGGAGTGGGCTCTTGAGTGTGACGATGGGGTCTGAACGTGCTCCAAATGCTCTATAATCACTCTTGCTAACGTACCTTCCCGGGGTCCTGTCGGCCTCCAGTGGACCCATGGCTTCGATGGGAGAGCGACGCTCCGTGGGATGCCGGCATGCCCTTAAAGCCCCACCGCTTCATGGGACCCTGAGAAGAGGAAGGGGAGGGCGGGGTGGCAGGGTGGGGGGAAGGGGGGGGGGAGAGAGGAGGAGGAAAGGTGTGGGGATTAAGCGGTTATAACAGGAAGAAAAAGGTGCGCTGGTGAAACAGACGGAGCAGGAGATGAAGGAACCAGAAATACATGGCAGCAATAGCAGAGGGAACTCGGCCTGTCAGCGATGGTGATTGTCATGATGACAGTGTAACTAACCTGGAATCCCTTTCCCAGAGTGATCCCCGTGACGTCAACAAAATGTCCTGCTAGCAAATGCCTGACGTCATTGGGAGTGCCGACCGGCAGGCAAAACACAGTCCTCTGATACACGGAATCCCTGATAACCCACATGTCATACCTGGAGTCCCTGATAACCCACATGTCATACCTGGAGTCCCTGATAACCCACATGTCATACCTGGAGTCCCTGATAACCCACATGTCATACCTGGAGTCCCTGATAACCCACATGTCATACCTGGAGTCCCTGATAACCCACATGCCATACCTGGAATCCCTGATAACCCACATGCCATACCTGGAATCCCTGATAACCCACATGTCATACCTGGAATCCCTGATAACCCACATGTCATACCTGGAATCCCTGATAACCCACATGTCATACCTGGAATCCCTGATAACCCACATGTCATACCTGGAATCCCTGATAACCCACATGTCATACCTGGAATCCCTGATAACCCACATGTCATACCTGGAATCCCTGATAACCCACATGTCATACCTGGAATCCCTGATAACCCACATGTCATACCTGGAATCCCTGATAACCCACATGCCATACCTGGAATCCCTGATAACCCACATGCCATACCTGGAATCCCTGATAACCCACATGCCATACCTGGAATCCCTGATAACCCACATGCCATACCTGGAATCCCTGATAACCCACATGTCATACCTGGAATCCCTGATAACCCACATGCCATACCTGGAATCCCTGATAACCCACATGTCATACCTGGAATCCCTGATAACCCACATGCCATACCTGGAATCCCTGATAACCCACATGCCATACCTGGAATCCCTGATAACCCACATGTCATACCTGGAATCCCTGATAACCCACATGTCATACCTGGAATCCCTTTCCCACAGTTATCCCCGTGACGTCCACAAATTGGCCCGGTACGAAATGCCTGACGTCAATGGGAGTGCCAACCGGCAAAACACAGTCCTCCGACACCCGGAATTCCACCAATTTCCGTTTCAAGGGCACCCCAGCTGCCCGGAAATGACCCAGCTCCGGCTTGGTCAGCTGCTTAGGTTTTTTCTGCCCGGAACCGATCTGCAGCGACGTGTAGCCTTCTTTCTCTCTTGTTTTCACCTGAAAGGAGGGGAGATTGGGGAGAGAGGGGAGAAGGGGGGGGGGGGGGGGGGAGGGGGGAGAAGGGGGGGGAGAGAACAAAGGGGAACGATCTGCAGCGATGTGTAGCCCTCCTTCTCCCTTGTTCTCACCTGAAAGGAGTGGGGAGTGCGGGGATTGCGGGGCGTTCGGGTCGTTTGGGGCGTGTAAGGCGTGTGGGGAGGGAGGGGGGGAAGAATGGGGGAACGACAGACAGCTGTCATAAGGAGGGGCGCGTGTGTGTGTGATCTCAGGTTCGGTTCCGAGCCTGCGGTTTGTACCGTACCAGCTGTCATGGGGCGTATACTGTGTGTACTAGAATTACAGTAGCGCACTACTGTAGGCTCGACTAGGTACTAGAATTGAGTTGACCTCACACGTCCAAAGGTATTCATGAATACCTGCCCCACTCGTACCTGCCCCACTCGTACCTGCCCCACTCGTACCTGCCCCACTCGTACCTGCCCCACTCGTACCTGCCCCACTCGTACCTGCCCCACTCGTACCTGCCCCACTCGTACCTGACCCACTCGTACCTGCCCCACTCGTACCTGCCCCACGCGTACCTGCCCCACTCGTACCTGCCCCACGCGTACCTGCCCCACTCGTACCTGCCACAGGCGTACCTGCACGACTTGGTTGTCGTCTATCCAGAGCACTGTAACGGGGATCCTGACCCCCCACTTGTCCCACGTGGCAGTCATCCCGCATTTCACGGCGATCGCACCCGTGCGCACGGATCTCCCCGCGCTCAGCCCCTCCTCACCGTCATCCTCCCCCCACCCGCGGACTACCTCCTCCGCTTCCTCCGCGGCCGCGGCCGGAGCGGCGGAAGCGGCGGGCGTGGAGTGGAAGTTCCGCGCGTTAAGATGTGCAGCAAAAGCGGAAGCGGAAGCGGCAGCGGCGGGTGAGGGATGCGGAGGGGCAAGGAGCGCGGAGTGGAAACTCCGCGCGCTGCTGGGTAGCCCGGAAGGAAGATCAAATGTCAGAAGGCGGCCTGCTACAGCCGTCGCAGCTGCAATAACAGTAGCGTCCGATTCCAGAGGCGAAAGAGTGGGAGATGGGAAGATGGGATGGAGATGATTGGAGTTGTGATGGCTGGACGAGTGGAAGGTGGGAAGATGACGGTTCAAAGAGGGGTGCTTCGCGGTATGGCGGCTTCGCGACGCGTTTCTGGCGCTTTGAGCTGCTACGGAACCTAGTCGCCGGAACATGGTGACGACAGCAGGCGATAGTGGTGACGACAGCAGGCGATAGTACTGATGATCAGAAAGAGCGTACACGCTACGATGCTCGTTCGCCAGCAGGAATCGTGGACGACAACTACAGTAGTTCAGGATAACGGTCGGCGGCTCATGCTCTGATCGCTCGCCGTCTTGCCGCCAAAACCGCTATGGATTTGCGAGAACCACTTGTGATGAAGCGGAAAAGCTCATGGCAGAGAATACACGGTGTTGAGTGCTTCGATACGACGGTAACAACAACTCTGTAATATCGGAAGCGGAATTTTTTTACCCCGTGAGTAGCGCTCTCATAACAAGCCCGAAAAAACTCCCAAACGTCAGTACAGTAAATGTAACAGAATCTCCCCTTGTTTTCCCAGAGCTTCGGAGGCGAGAGGTTTTCATTGGCTCGCACACGTGCAAGGCGAATCGACCAGTCGTCATGCTGCAGATGCTGTCGCCGCCATGGAGTTGACGAAGGAAAGTAACTTCGTTCGACACGACTTTCGCGAAGGATATTCCCAGGGGCATATTTTAGGCTGAGCCTTACTTGCTCAGTGATGTATATAAATATCCAAGACTGACCAGCATATACATTTCGTTTCAGGCACCTAGTGTTAAGAAAATCATCGCCTACTCTGCTGTCCAGTTCTTCTGATAATCCTGGTCATTAGTCCGTACATGCTTTCAGTTTCTTCCTGCGAAGAAGCGTACTCCTGACGTGAGGAAGTATCTGTCAAGAAGCATAGAGGCTAAGCTCGTTTATCGGCCAAGAAGCTACTTCGTGGCCCATTCACGACACGTCCTAATCGTGGCTGCTTCTCTAGTGTTATCAGCTGCAGCGCGCTGCAAGCCAGCCGTTTATCGGACAAGAAGCTACGTCGTGGCCCATTCAAGACACGTCCTAGTTGTGGCTGCTTCTCTAGTGTATCAGCTGCAACGCGTTAAGATCACCCGCGATTCTTCGTACAGAGGCCGTCACTGCAAGCCAGCCGTAATACCCAAGGTCTCGTCCGACTGTGACCGACTGATACGGGCTCTCTGTTCGTCGGCCTCAGCTTTCTCCATGGCCCCGACGGAGTCATTCCGAGGCTGCTGCACACTGCCTTGTCGTCTCTTGAGTCGACTCAGAAGTCGTCGGCCTGAGCTTTCTCCATGCTCCTGAGTCATTTCAAGGCTGCGCACTGCCATGGCGTCCCTCGCCAGAAGGCGATGCCTCTCTGCATTCCTTCACGCCGCTGAAACCGCCGCGGGAACGCCTAAACGTCCCCCTAGACCTCCCCAGAACCGCCTCCAAGCCGTTATAAGCAGCTCCGTTAGCGCTTCCTGCTCCTTCAGCGGACGTCCCGAAACTAGTAGTTTCCGTGCCACCACCGGCGGCTGTGTGTTGCTACTCAACCCAGCATCCGCTCGAGACGCTGCTTGCCCAGTCAGCCCTTTTAGCCAGCACGAGCGAGCCTTTCCCGCCAGCCATGGACTTCCGAGACGTTTCAAAGGCCACGCCAGTCACGCGTGGCTGTTGCCAGCATCCCAGTGTTGCCAGCATCCCAGCATCCCGCCTATGGGAGCAAGCTCGTGTCAGCCACCCGAGACAACAAGCTCGTTACAAGCGTCGTTCCTACCTCGCAGATCATTCCAACCTTCCAGGTCGCTTTCAGTAGCGGCGCATTCGCCTGCTGCGTCTGCGTCGGCAGCAGTGGTGACCGGCCTGCCTGGAGCGGCTGAGCTGGGTGTGAAGGCGCTTCAACCCTCCAGGGGTGAAACCGCGGAGGTTGCAGGCGAGGCGGGCAGGTCGAAGCTGGTGGAGGCGTTTCAGATCCAGGTGAGCACTAGGCAGGGCCACATGGTCTGTTGCTCTCGAGTAAGCGTTTGAAAGCAGCACAGAACATGAGGCGAGGCGGGCAGGTCCAAGCTGGTGGAGGCGTTTCAGATCCAGGTGAGTTCCAGATCCAGGCGAGAGCTAGGCGGGTCTATACGGGATTCGGCTCTGACTGACAGGTGCCTCGTCTCTCTCCTACAAGGTTGCAGGCGGGGCGGGCAGGTCCAAGCTGGTGGAGGCGTTTCAAATCAGGTGAGCGTTAGACAGATGCACGATGGTGTTTTGAGATTTCAATCTCCGCCTGGTTCCTTGAAAGATGCACAACGGTGCTTTGAGATTCGATTCGCGGGTTCCTTGAAAGTCTGAGCGCATCTTTGAGACCCGCCTCGCTGCACACTGCACAGCCTTCCCGCTCTCACGTCATCCGCACCACTTTCTAACCCCACCCCCCCCTCCCCACCCCCACCCATACTCCCTTCCCGCCCCTGCAGGCGGCGTCTGACCCCATCCGCGGCTTCATGGTGGCTCTGCATGGTGTCACTTCCTCCCGACTCCCAACTCATTCACATCACTCCGATCTCACCTGTCCTATCTTCCTCCCCTGCCGCCCCTCCCCAACCCCCACACTCCCATCTCACCCCTTCCCTCTGCACCCTTTCCTGCAGGCGGCGTCCGACCCCATTCGCGGCTTCATGGTGGCTCTGCGCAAGTCAGAGCTCAGCTTTGAGACCGGCCTGGCGCTCAGGGACCTGCGGGTGGTGATATCCGCACTGCAGAACCAGGTGAGGGTGTGGTTGCGCTTCAAAGGAGTATGGATGCGACCTTTGGGGCGTCTAAAAGAGTGGTTAGCCTTGCGCTCAGGGACCTGCGGGTGGTCGTATCCGCACTGCAGAACCAGGTGAGGGCAAAGAGAGCAGCGAGAGCAGAAAGAGCAGGGGGAGCAGGGAGAGCAGGGAGAGCAGGGAGAGCAGGGAGAGCAGGGAGAGCAGGGAGAGCAGGGAGAGCAGGGAGAGCAGGGAGAGCAGGGAGAGCAGTGAGAGCAGGGAGAGCAGGGAGAGCAGCGAGAGCAGGGAGAGCAGGGAGAGCAGTGAGAGCAGGGAGAGCAGGGAGAGCAGTGAGAGCAGGGAGAGCAGGGAGAGCAGTGAGAGCAGTGAGAGCAGTGTGTGCAGGGAGAGCAGTGACCTAGTGTTAGGAGGTAGTAGCAGAGACCCCTTCTAAACAACACCGGCTTGGCCCTCAGTGACCTTGTGTGGGTGGTTATGTTTGTGCTGCAGAACCAGGTGAGTGCAATGCAACCTCTTAATGAAGAGACATTAAACTCGTGCAGAACCAGCCAGGTGACATTGGCCAACCAGGCCTCTTATTCTCCCTCTCCCCCCTTCCCCCCCCTCTCCCCTCCCCTCACCTTTTTTTCCTCTACGATTACTTCACTCCCAGGTCCCCACCATCCTCATCCGTCCACGGGCCAACGTGGTAAGTCTGGCGCTCGTGCGAGCTGTCATCACCGCCAACTGTGGCTACATCCTCAGCACCCCCCCTTCCTTTGCCGCCTTGTCTCCCATTCCCCTTCGTCTCTTCCCTCCCCCCCCTCCCCTTTCCCCTTCTTCTCTTCCCCCCCCCCCCCCCCTTCTCCCCGGTTTGTGACCATCTGCATCCCCAGATTCCCACGATTCTCATCCGTCCGCGCGCCATAGTGGTGAGTCTGGCGCACGTGCGGGCAGTCATCACCGCGAACCGCGCCTACATCCTCAACACCTCCTCGCCCCGCGTGCGCCAGCGCCTCATCCCCAACCTCCTGCGCCGCCTCTCCGCCTCCCAGTCTGCCGCTGCTGCTGCTGCTGCTTGTTCTGGGGGTGAGTCGCCAGGAGATGGTGAATGTAATTCCTGCTCTCCTGATTCCGCACATCCCTCCTCTTCCTCGCCCTCGTTTTCGGGCTCGGATCCGTTCTTCTCGGGTGCGGTGTCGGTGTTTTCCGACTGCGGGGGCGAGCCGGCTGGGAGAGAGGTGGGTGGATCTGAGGTGGGCCGGGAGCAGAAGGGGTGGCAGCAGCGGGAGCAGCCGCAGCAGCAGGAGCAGAGGCAGGAGTGGAATGAGCAAGCAAAAGAGGCACGGGGAGGGGACGACAGCAGGTGTTGGGAGAATGGGAGGGAGGTGAGGGGAGTGTGCGTGAGAGGACACGAGGACGAAGATGAGGAGGAGGAAGCGAGGACGCATGGAGAGAGAAGAGAAGGAGGTTTTTTAGAAGAGGAGAGGGAGGAGAGGAGAGATAGTAGGAGAGACGAACAGAGAGACAACAGGAGGGACGATAGGAGGGATGATGGGGGGGGTGATTGTAGAGGGGGGGATTGGGAGCAGGGGTGGCAGGAGGAGGTGTCTGAGAGGAGGAGGGAGGAATGGAGGGCGAGGAGGCAGAGAGAGGAGGAGAGGAGAAGGAACAAGCGGTGGCTGGAGGACCTCGAGAAGGAAAGCAAGGGAAGGTTCAGTGAGAATTCCAACGGGGAGGAGGAGGACGCGGATGGGCACCTGATTGGGAGTGACGGGCAATGGGAGCGGCATGGGGAGGTGTTTGTGGAGCTGACTCTGAAAGGGGGCCTGCCTTTGAAGACGGGCCAAAAGACGCAAGGGGAGGAGCTGGTGGCGGCCGGGGGGTCGGGGAGGAGACAAAAGAGAGAGCAAGAAGGGGGGTTGGGGACGGGAGTGGGTGGGGGAAGTGGGGGAAGTGGGGGGGGTGGAAGAGGGGTGATGTTGGCGCAGGAGAGTGGGGGGGAAGGGGGGGAACGACTGGGTAGAAGGGGAAGGAAAGGAGGGGTGGAGGAGGGGCGGGAGGCTGGGCAGACGAGTGAGGCCGCGGGAGAGGGTACTGCAGATGGGAGAGGGGGGGTGAGGGACGGGAGAGAGGGAAAAGGCTACCAAGGCAATCAAAGTGGCCAAGGCCCAGCGAACAACAACAGCAGCAGTCCCCTCAGCGCAGCAGCGTTGTCCCTCCCTAGGGTCGCGCCGACGCCGTTCGAGTTCCAGGTGCTAGAGGCCCTTTTGGACGAGGTCGGAGTGACCCTGAAGGTCAAGTACGCGTCCATATTCCCTGGCGTGTACCAGGGATTGAGGGCGTTTGCTGGGGGGCGAGTGCCGTACGAGCGGGCAATGGCGGAGCAGGAGGCGTTTCTGAGAGCCAAGAACGAGCTGCTGCGGCTGGAGATGAGCGCCAACCAGATCTGCAACGCCGTTCGCGAAGTGCTTTCTAACGACGAGGTGAGGGAGGGAGCTTACTGACTGTGGCATGGTCTAATGACAGAGATGGTGGGAGAGGGGACAGAGATATGCCTGAATGCCGTTGCTTTATCTGAGGCGCATGGAGGACGTGGTGGGGGAGGCGACAAAGATGCACCTCCCCTAGCCATGCCTGCTCCTCCCCTTCCACCGTCCCTCCCTCCTTCAGGGCTTGGCAGATGTGTATCGGTCGCGCAAGGCCTTACTGCCCCCCCCCGCCACGAACAGCGTGGAGCACAGCGAGGTGGAGGAGCTGCTGGCGGACTACCTGAGGCGCATGGTGTTGGTGGTGGCTTACATGTGTGCCCATGTTCCTTTGCCTGCCATTCCCCCCAACCCCACCACTACCCAGGACATGGCAGAGATGTACCTCTCAAGAGTGGCCTCTCTGCCCCCTGGCGCCAGCAACAGAGTGGAGCACAGCGAGGTTGAGGAGCTGCTGGAGGACT
This sequence comes from Closterium sp. NIES-67, assembly GCA_027943415.1. NCBI lineage: Eukaryota > Viridiplantae > Streptophyta > Zygnematophyceae > Desmidiales > Closteriaceae > Closterium > Closterium sp. NIES-67. The sequence goes on from BQMB01000150.1 coordinate 198,623, forward strand.
GCCTGAGGCGCCTCCTCGCCTCTCCATTCTTCCACCTTCCCTTCCCTCCCTGCTCTCCTGCCTCCCACCAGGACATGGCAGAGATGTACCTCTCGAGGAAAGCCTCTCTGCCCCCTGGTTCACCCAACAGCGTGGAGCACAGCGAGGTGGAGGAGGTGCTGGAGGACTACCTGAGCGGTGACTTACACGTCCGAGTTCCCCCTGCCCCAACGCCACCACTACCCAGGACATGGCAGAGATGTACCTGTCGCGCAAAGCCTCTCTTCCCCCAGGGTCAGTGAACAGCGTGGAGCACAGCGAGGTGGAGGAGCTGCTGGAGGACTACCTGAGGCGCATGGAGGAGGTGGTGGGGGAGGCGCAGCAGCTGCTGTCCATGTCCGACGCCACCTCGGAGTACCTCAGGACTGCACTTGATAGGTGAGTGAGTGAGTGGTGTGGGTGCGGTGCAGAGAAGTAGGCCCTCTATGGAGGAGGTGGGGGGGGAGGCGCAGCAGCTGCTGTCCATGTCCGATGCGACTTCGGAGTACCTGAGGACTGCACTTGATAGGTGAGTGAGACTGGTGTTTGGTATGTTTTCCATGTCCTTTGTCACCTTGGGAGGTGGTGGGGGAGGCGCAGCAGCTGCTCTCCATGTCCGATGCCACCTCGGAGCACCTGAGGACAGCGCGTGAGTGAGTGGTGCAGGTGGGGGGCTAAGGAGTAGGCCTACTATAGAGGAAGTGGTGGGGGAGGCGCAGCAGCTGCTCTCCATGTCAGATGCGGCTTCTGGGTGCATGACGATCGTGCATGACAGGCGAGGAGAGAGTGGTGGAGGTGGGGAACTCAAAAGTGAGCCTTGAGGTGGTGGGGGAGGCGCAGCAGCTGCTCTCCATGTCAGATGCGGCTTCTGGGTGCATGACGATCGTGCATGACAGGTGAGGAGAGAGTGGTGGAGGTGGGGAACTCAAAAGTGAGCCTTGAGGTGGTGGGGGAGGCGCAGCAGCTGCTCTCCATGTCAGATGCGGCTTCTGGGTACCTTAGAACCGCGCTGGATAGGTGAGTGAGTGGCATGGCGGGGGTGGCATGGCATGGCAACCTGTAACCGTTTCTGGGGAGCCTCTCTACCTCAGAGCACCTCAGCTTTTTCCGTCTTGCCTTGGTCTCCTCTCCCTGCCAACGCTCTGCAGTGCCGCACTGCCATCGAATATCGAGCCGTTTCTCAAGCCGCTGCCATCCGTTTCCGTGTGCCTTAGCTTCCCCCTCTCCCCTCTCTCCAGTGCGGGCAGTCAGCTCATTGAGCTCGCTGTGCTCGTCAACATGGCCCGGAGCCCGGTCAACATTCTCCAATTCCAATGGCGTTTCCATCGCTGCTGTTTCCTTCTTTCCTTCTACGCCCCTCTCCCTCCAGCCTCTCTGCAGTTCTCGCAATCGGCTCATTGAGCTCGATGTGCTCGTCAACATGGCCACATGCTCCAATGCCAATGGGTGTTCCATTGCCCCTTTTTCTCTCGTCCTTCTTGTCTTCCCTTCTCCCCTCTCTGCAGTGCGCGCAATCAGCTCATTGAGCTGGATGTGTTGGTCAACATGGCCACATGCTCCATGGCTGTTGGGGGCTCCATTGCTGCCATTTTTGGTAGGTTCTTTGCCGCGCGTCCGTAGTGCTTGTTGGGATAGGGTGGGGCAATGGATGGCACAATCGAATTATTGCATGTGCCTGTCTCAGCGTGGTTATATGCACTGTGGTGGTGGGTTGTTCCAAAGCAGCATTCGTTCTGTCCAGATTTCGCCTACTGCACCTGATCTCTTCCTCCCCACACTTGCTGTTCCATTGCAGGCATGAATTTGATATCCTCTTTGGAAGAAACCTCATTAGCATTTCCCATTGCAGCAGGAAGTGTTCTTTCAGTTTCTGCTCTTGTATTCCTGGGTCTACGAACATACGCTAGGCGACGAGGTATTACCGGTATGTGATAGGAATTCCCTTCGGCTATGATAAGTCGGTATTGTGAATTGCTTAGGTCCTTCTGAAAGGCAGTGTGCTTCATTTCATATAGGTAATCATACATCTTCTCGTCCAATAAGAATGAGTAGGGCGGGTGGCTGGGGAAACTCAAATGAGTGAACTAGAAATGAAGAACGTTGGTGAGGCCAAATGGCCTCACGTCCCACGTTTGTAATAAAAAATGGTCGGGGAGCGCTTCGCCGCTGCCTTTGCTGCGTTGGCCCTTGCTACACTTTCACAATACACATTTTTTTTTTTTTTAGAAAAGAGTTTCCCGCTTTCAAGAAATTACATTTTTACACAAGGAATCCATTATAGATATTCATCCTTTAGCCCAAATGTGTTTCTGTGAAGTAAATCTCTGAAGTGCATGCCCGTTACGCTCGGAGGTTGGGTGTTATGCATTAATCAGAGTAATAACGGGGAGTGTAATAAAGGAGTCGTAATTCAAGAGTGTGGATACAAATGAGGGCCGAGGCATTTTTAGGCATGAACAGGTTGGGGCGGTTCGGTTGGCGAAAGCCATGGAAATGCTGCTCGTCGAGGTTTGGGTTCGCAAAATGGTTCGGGACGGAAGAAGTTGGCCAAGCCTGGACTTCCGAGATTCGAAGGCGTACGCCCTGTAGTCGAGCCCAGTAAGGAAAAGGGATTTCCTTACACCACCCCCACTTCCGGCACGAGACTACCCACATCCGGGACACGTCGTCGGTGTAAATAGTCCCAGACGACTTTGTGTTCGCCGAGCATAGCTGCGGGGACCCAAAGATCGTCGTCAGTCGTGCGATCGACCCATCGTACAGGCAAATCAATGGCTGCTGTATCTCGATGGCCTCATACCTGATGAGCGAGAATCTTGGATGGCTCGATCGTTGGCTCGGGTAATGGGTTGACCGTAGGATTGATGTGTTGACGGTCGAGATTGGTCGTACTCGGGACGAATGGTCGCAGGAGACTGACGTGGAACAAATCATGGATTCGCCAGTCGGTCGTCAGTTGCAGCTGGGCGATGACTGGTGTCACCATGCGGATGATGCGGAATGGGCCGCAAAATCTTGGTCAAAATTTGTTTGGGAGGGGGATTCCCAAATTTCTGGTGTCGAGCAGGACCAATTGCCCAGGGGCGAGCATTAATTCTCGGCGTCGTCTGCCAGCTTGCTGCTTAGCCCTCTGATTGGCTTTGAGGATGGCATCGGCGACTTTTTGCTGAGACTGTCAGAGATTTTCGACGAACTGTTGAGATCTTGGTGTCGGGTTTTCTATCGGGGGCGATAGAGGGGTTGTCGGGTCTATCCCATGATTAAGGAAGAACGGGGACTGAGTAGTCGCGGTCGATGTGGCAGCGTTGTACGCAAACTCGATCAAAGGAAGCGCGTCTTCCCATTGGGTCGGGTCTGTGCATGTCGTGCGAAATAGCTGCTCCATGGTCTGATTGGTGTGCTCAGTCTGACCGTCCGATTGCGGGTGGTACGCCGTGGACAAGTGCAGACATGTGCCGTAATGCTGCCAGGTTTTTGTCCAAAAGTTGGACGTGAACCGTGGGTCACGATCGCTGATGATTGCCGAAGGGATGCTGTGTAGCCGCACGATGTTCGTGAGGAACAATTACACTGTCTGCTCGGCAGTAATTGTCATCTTGCAGGCAGCGAAGTGGGCCATCTTGGTCAACCGGTCAACGACGACGAGAATCGTGTCGTTACCACTTGGACCAGCTGGCAGGCCAGTGACGAAATCCATTGTCACTTGTTGCCAGGGTTGGCTGGATGGCTCGAGTGGTTGCAGCAATCCAGCAGGTCGAAGCCGAGAAGACTTCATGCGTTGACACGTGGCGCAGGAGGTGGCATACTGCTGCACGTCTGTCGGCAAATTGGGCTAGTAATAATTACGGCTTAGTAATTTGGCGGTTTTGTCGAAACCGTAGTGACCCAAGAAATTCGAGTCATGTGCCTCTTGGATCAGTAATTCCCGTAAGGTACGGTAGGCGGGAACCCAAATCCGATTGGTACCGGATTTTATGTAATAGGCCCTTTGCTTGTCCGTCAGTTGGGGATGACTGTCAGTGGTGAAGAATGGATCAGTACTGTATCAGTGGGTGAATAGGCCAATTAGCAGCGGATTAGCTTGGGTAATTAGGATGGCGGCGGTGTGGACTGAAGGGCGGGTCAGTGCGCCAGCGATGTGACTAACCCCCCGTTTGTTGGTGACTCTGTAGTGGAAGTTTGACTCGAGGTAGTAAAGCCGGCGAATGTGTCGGGGATTCAGTGTATGAACTGTAGCGACTTGTGGTCTCTTCGGACTGTGACGTCAGCGCCTGTCAGGTAGTAGCGCCAGACTTAGAAAGCGTGAACGATGGTGAGTATTGTGATGGACATGATAATTTCGCTCGGCCGGGTTCAGCTTTTGTGACTCGTATGCGATGGGTTGGAGGCCTTCGCCGAAGTCTTGTAACAGGACTGCGCCAATGGCCAGGTTGCTAGCGTCGGTGATGAGCTCGAATGGACGGCGAGGATCAACAATCTGAAGAACCGACGGTGTAGTCAGGAAAAGTTTGAGCTTTTTCGAACGCAGCCTGCTACTCTCCCCCCCACCCATAAAACGTGTCATTCTTCAGGAGATCTGTGAGAGGGAAAGATACCCCCGCCATGTTCGGAATGAAACGGCGGACGTAATTAACAAACCCCAGAAAACTCTGAAGTTCGCGTAGATTAGCCGGCTGCTTCCAGTCTTGGATGGTCGCAATTTTCTTAAGGTCGATTTTAGCACCGTCGGTAGAAAAGACGTGGCCCAAAAACTCCAGTTCGTGTTTGAGAAACTCGCACTTAGAGCCCTTGGTGAGGAGTCGGTGCTACTGGAAGAGAGAGAAAGCTGCTGTCAAATACTGCAAATGCTGCTCCCTGGTGGTGCTGTAGACCATGATGCCATCGAGGTACACGATGACGCGCTTATCCAGCAGCGGTCGAAAAACCTCGTTCATGGTTAACTGGAACGTCGAAGGTGCGTTTGTTAAGCCAAAAGGCATAACCGTGTACTCGTAACTCTCGTACCGGGTCCGAAACGCCGTCTTGTAGCACTCAGCTTTGTTCACGCGGATTTGGTGGTAACCGCCTTGCAGGTCAATTTTTGAGAAGAATTTTGCTCCACGAAGTTGGTCGATGAGTTCCTCGGCATGCGGGATAGGATAGCGAGGCTAGAATGGTAGCCCGGTTTAAGGCGCGGTAGTCAATACACATTCGTAGACTGCCATCTTTCTTCGGGGTGAATAGGATCTGAGCTGCAAACGGTGACATGCTGGGGCGAACGAAACCTTTCTCGAGCAGATAGTCTAGCTGGCGTCGAAGTTCATCCAGCTCGGGCTGAGTCAGCCGCCACTGAGTATGAAAAGAGGGCTGCGCGCCAGGCTCCAGCTCGATTTTGTGGTCATGTTCTCGCTCAGGTGGCAAACCCGCCGGTAGCTCGTCGGGAAAATGTCGGCATGCTTTCGAATCACCATCACCAAATCATTCAGGACAGCTGCGCAGAGTTTGTCGATGTCGGTCGGCGTGTCGACAGCCGTTGATGCAATCCATCGGACGGCGTACAGTTGCGCCCCTCTAATCATGGCTCGCTTGATTGTCACCGCGCTGACCGTCGATGTGGTCGAATCTTGGCAGCTCCATTTTGGTATTCGTCGCCACTCGCCACTCCATTTGATACGACAATCGCCCGTTTGCCAGTCAATGCCCGGGTTGTATTCGCGCAGCCAATCGCGTCCCATCAGCATGTCGCAGCCGTCCAAAGTTGTCGCGGGCACCTTCATCGTGAAACTGAAAATTTCGCCGCATGTTACTCGCACGTGAGGTACCCGCTCCCGAATCGCCAGTGGTGTGCCGTCGACCAATCTCGCGTCGATTTCGGGCATGCAGCGCTCCAGCTGCAGTCGCAACTTTTTCGCCTTCGTCGCGTCCATCAAACTGTGGCTCGCCCCACCATCAACGAACATTTTGATGCGGGTGTCGCCAACTCTTCCTTCAACCTGCACATGGCGATCAACCGGTTCACCCCCCTTATTCAGCCAGGAATGGTCGATAGCCCAAATCGGCACTATAACCTGGTGGGGGTGGTGGTGTTTGGGCGACGCAGTCAAGTCAGTAGGTGGCCCATCTGCTATTGACGATCTCCATTTTCCAACTGCTTCTTGTCGTTGGGTAAGTTCTTCTTTAGCTGCGGGCAGTCCCTCACCATGTGACCCAGTTGGTTCCCGAAAATACTCGGGCTGCAAACACGTCAACGTCGTTGATTGATGTGTTTTGGGGCTGGCCTCGAAAGAGATTCCCCTCCCAGAAACCCGCTCTCGCGAGTCCACGTCGTGCGTCCAACGCGTCTGCTATGCGAACGATTTCGTTGAATGTCGCCGGGGCTCGCAGGGCGTTCTCTTGCTGAATCTCTTGCTTGAGACCACCCACGTAGCGATCGATGCGCTCGTCTTCGCTAAGCCCTCCGATTTGGTCGCAGATTGCCAGAAATGACGCCGTGTATTCTTGAACAGAGCCCAACTGTCTCCACATCCGAAGCTTTGTGCGAGCATTTTCGCGTATGGATATGTGCTCGAATTTGCCCTTCAACGCTTCGCCCCACGCTTTCCACGTGCGGATCGTGGCCGACCCAAACATCGGTTCTGCCTTCGCCGTTGATGAACTCAGCTCCCTATCTACCGCCCGTTGATTCCCTGCCAGGGATCCTCCCTTGTCTAGATGCATGCGCCACCAGTCGAGTGCCGGTCCCCTCAGCAGAGACACAGCCAAGTTGACAAGTCATGCATTGTCATTAATACTTGCTGCTGTGAAGAAGATTTCCATGGCGAACAGCTACCCGCTCACTGTAGTTGTCCTGTCGGTCGGGTTGAAGGGTGGTGGCATCGGAGGCTTGATTTTAATGGCCGCCCGCGGCTCGCTGTGGACTTCTTCAACTGCTTCAGGTGCCGCCGACGCCCTCGCTTCGCTCGCAGCATCTTCGTCTCGGGTAACAGGCCACCGCTACTGACGCGTTTCACCCCGCGTCTGGCGAAGCGACGCGTTTTCGTTGCGCAGCGTCTGTACTTCGCTTCCCAGCGACTCAAACTTATCGGCGATTTGTTGAAGTTGGGCCTGCAGTGTCGTCACTGTAGCCGTACTGGCTTGCAGCTCGTCAAAACTCCTCCTGAGTCACGTTCCTAACACTACGACGGGCAGAGGTTTCCGGCATGGTAGTCGTGCTGGAAATTTTACGTGACAGATCTGAGGGTGCACACGCTTTTAGTTGGAGGGGCTTTAACGAGCTCACCTACCAACCGCAGGCCAACCCTGTATTCTGTCGGGTCCTCTCCTGATATAAACGGACTACTCTACGGAAGACGAAGCGGGCAGGAACGGAACTCTGATACCAGCAGTTATGAATTAATCAGAGTAATAACAGGTAGTGTAATAAAGGAGTCGTGATTCAAGAGTGCCGATACAAATGAGGGCCGGGGCATTTATAAGCACGAACAGAGCTAGCCGAGAACCACGCGAACATGTTGGGGCGGTTCGTTTGGCGAAAGCCACGGAAGTGCTGCGAGTCAAGGTTTGGGTTCACGAAATGGTTCGGAACGGAAGAAGTTGGCCGGGCCTGGACTTCCGAGAGTAGAAGGCGTACGCTGTAGTTGAGCCCAGTAAGGAAAGGGGAATTTCCTTATATTTGGAATCCATGCCTCTTCTAGCCTGCCAGGCACGGGGAAATGCCTCTTCAAATCAGCTCTCGGGCAGCTTTCTGAAAATTGGGGAGGCTGGTTTGACTTGGCTGACGTGGCATGGCTGCACTGCTCTGCTGCTGGTGGTCAGAGGGGCCACAGAAAATGCCTAGGAATGAGGGCGTGTTTAGACACTCGAGGGACATCATGACGCTCGAGGTGCTGATTTTATCTCAGAACACGGGAACTCCAGAGACATTGCTGCTGTATTTTCCATTGCGTGCCAGGCGGTCCCCATTTGACCCGACAAAGTGTAGGATAGAACACGTCCACGAACCGAACCCAATCCATTGTTGAATTTCACGAGGGCCTGGGCAGTGGCCGAGCCAGCAGTGCGTGGCGTGTGGACAGAAGGCAACCACCCCCAACCACAAGGCTCGACAATATTGAGGGGCTCGCCAGGCCAGCAAAAAGCGGAAGGGTGGACAGCAACGAGAGCAATTGCTGAGCTCGGTTGGATTCGATTGGACTAGATACTGGTATTCGTCAGAGGGTTTTGGCTGGGTTGGGCTGGTTTGTGTGGATCAGTTCGGTAATCTCGAGGCAATTCATGCACGATCAGGGTGTGACGTAATCCCATTCCAGCTTCATGCACGAAGTCACCCTTTTCAGCAACCACAATTGCCAAATTGCTCGAGTTTCGAAATGCGACGGCCATAACCAGCTCCCTCTGAGCCTGATGATCCTGATCTTTGTCGTAGCCTTCGACGCTTTCTCTCTTTCTGGTGGGATAGTTGGCGAAGAAGCTCAGTTCTGAGAGCGAGATTTCCCGTGGTCGATCTCCGTCTTTTCCCTTTTTCCTGAACGAAAATTTCCTTTCACCGAGGAGCGTTGTTGTGAGTCCCGCGATCGTGTGACTCAATTGTTAGCACCACAACTCGCTCTTCTCGACTGCGCTGCTATCACTTGCAGTCTAGAGATGTCTCTCCCTACTCACGCAGTGTCGGCGTCCAGACTCCACAGCTTGCCAACACTCCAGGCAGCTTGCATATCCGCTAAGTCCTCATCTCCCAGCTGCTTCCGAAAAAGCTTCGTCTCCGCGCCGTTGCCTATCGGATGCGTCAGGAAGCCCGCGTCAGCAGCTGTTAACTGCAGCCCTGGAAGCAGCAGCATTAGCAGGCAGCGGCGACGGGTGGGAGGGAGAGGCGTGGTCGCAGCCAGCCCTCCCACGGAGGAGGTGGAGGTGCAAACCGAACCGTTGACCAAGGAAGACCTGGTCAACTACCTGCGGTCCGGCTGCAAGCCCAAGGATAAGTGGAGGTAAGCGATGGCGCTTACAATTAGATCGTAGACGGGACTATTATGGGGGGTTCTAGGGTTTTGCGGGATATACCGACGCTGTAGCTACTGTCTAACTGCTGATCCGCTTCATGAGATTCAAAATTGAAATGACATAAATCAGTAGATTGCGTCCTGATTCCTTTTAGTTTTCTCATATTTCCCCCTCTTTCCAATGTACGCTTTACAGGATCGGCACGGAGCACGAGAAGTTCGGGTTCGACCAGAAGACGCTGGAGCCGATGAGCTACGAGCAGATCGCGACGCTGCTGGAGCACATCGCGGACCGCTTCTCGTGGGACAAGATCATGGAGGGCGATAAAATCATTGGATTGCGATCGGTAAGTGTTACGTAGTGTAGTGTAGTGAAATGAAGCGGAGTGTAGCCGAATACTGGACCTTATGAGGCTTATTCTCGTGGAACAAGATCATGGAGGGCGATAAAATCACCGGGCTGCGATCGGTAAGTCGAAGTGTAGTGTAGTGTAGTTAATGTAGTGTAGTGAGTCTTCCCAATAGCTTATTCTCGTGGAATAATATCATGGAGGGCGACGGATTATCGGCCTGCGATCGGCATGTTATGCAATGTAGTGTAGTGCTCTTCAATGTTGGCAACACATGACACGCATGTATGTATGAGGGGCCACAGAGAGCGACAGGATTATTGGCGTACGATCGGTATGGGATAGTGTATCTCAATTCCGACAAACCATTGGAAGGACCAAGTTCGGAAATTTACCGAACCGATCCTCAGATTTATGTCTGTCATCATCATTAATCTGCGCTTGGTGAGAAGTAGACGAGCTTTATGTTCGAGTTCGATGTTCAGAAGCATACAGGGACAAGCGTATAGGGAGGCTGAATCGAACTTAACAACCAAGCTCCAAGGTCCAACCAGGCACAGACTCGCCGCTTTTTGAGGCGTGTTGAGGGAGACTTGTCCATGAATTGAAATAATATCATAAAGTCAACCACCTGATTGGAAAAGAAAGAAAAATCGTGGACAGAGCTCGCGCCATCGGGTTTCCATTCTGCATGCGCTCATTTCCCCTCCTCCGTATCCCTGTCCCTCCGCCCTGGATGCCTAACTGCATCTCCCTTGGCATTTGCAAGCGGAATCCCTCAATCTCCTCCTTCCCCTCCCTCCCCAAAACCCCCGCACCCGCTGAATCCGACCCCCCTGGGCAGAACGGGCAGAGCGTGACGTTGGAGCCGGGGGGTCAGTTCGAGCTGAGTGGCGCGCCCCTGGAGACGGTGCACCAGACGTGCGCTGAAGTCAACGGGCATCTGTACCAGGTACTTCCGACCCTTGCTGCAGTCATTCGGGTGGGTACTATCACAGTCACTTCTACACCAGGGAATCTTACCTGAGTGGCGCGCCCTTGGAGGCAGTGCACCAGACGTGGGGGTGATGTCAAGGGGCATCTGTACCAGGTATTGGCAGCGTTCGTCTTGTGGGTAGCATTCCAGTTGATCTCTAAAATTACCAGGTATTGGTGTAGTGGCCCTTTTTGGTTGCTGACCTGAGTTGCTCTGTCTGACTGCATGTGGCTTGTGGGTGGGTGGCAGGTGAAGTCGATCTGCGAGGAGGAGCACGTGGGGTTCCTGGGCCTGGGTTTCAACCCCAAGCACACCCTGCAGGAGATCCCCATCATGCCCAAGGTGAGATCTCACTGTAAGGAAGGTCATACATTTATGAAGTGTCTTGGGCTACAGGTGGCTGAGCCTGCCCCAAGCACACCCTGCAGGAGATCCCCATCATGCCCAAGGTGAGATCTCACTGTAAGGAAGGTCATACATTTATGAAGTGTCTTGGGCTACAGGTGGCTGAGCCTGCCCCAAGCACACCCTGCAGGAGATCCCCATCATGCCCAAGGTGAGGCACACATCGGGTGTTACTATACGAAACTGTTTCATATCTTTTGAGTCGACTCAAAAGCAGATTCATATCATGTGCAACGGTGTGGCCAAGGAAAATTGCCCTGGGATTGCTAGTCCTGAAGACTGTAGTCTGGACTTCAGGCCGTCCTCTCATTCCCTTCTCTCCCCCTCGCTCATTTCCTATCCGCCTCCTTATGTCCCAATCTCAGGGTCGCTACACCATAATGCGCAACTACATGCCCATGGTGGGCTCGCTGAAGCTGGAGATGATGGCCTTCTTTCACTCGCTGATCTCTCCAATCCCCCCTCCCCCCCCCGCCCCCCCCCTCCCCATCTCCCCTCCCCCTACGTCCCCTCCTCCTCTCCCCCCCACTTTCCTACGTCCCCTCCTCTCCCCTCCTCTCCCCTCCCTCCCCCTCTTTCTCTTCCTGTCAGGGTCGCTACACCATAATGCGCAACTACATGCCCAAGGTGGGGTCGCTGGGGCTGGAGATGATGTTCCGCACGTGCACCGTGCAGGTCAACCTCGACTTCGACTCGGAGCAGGACATGGTCGACAAGTTCAGGGTCGGCCTGGCGCTACAGCCGGTGAGTATTTGTTATGCTACAGCCAGCCAGAAGGGCGCGTGCACGGTGCGTGCAGGCCAACCTCGACTTTGGCTCGGAGCAGGGCGTGGTCGACAACTGCAGGGCAATGCTGCCGCAGCCTGTGAGGCACATTCGTTCGTGCATCATGGGTTCAACTCGACCACCTCACACATACAAGTTACAACCTCTACACACGCACCTCGCACCCTCGTACTAGTTTCCTCACCCCCGCCCCTTTCTCCGTTTCTCATACTCTTTCCCCCTCTCTCCCCCCCGTTTGTTTCTCCTCCTGCGTTCCACCAGGTTGCCACTGCTTTGTTCGCCAACTCGCCCTTCCTCGAGGGCAAGCCCAATGGTTACCTCAGCTACCGCAGGTGAGCACGCGAGGGTGGCTTGGGTATCAATCCAAGGGCTCAGGTATCAATCCAAGGGCTTAGGAAAAAAACCAGCAGCAGTACCTCTATCCAAGCCTCTTGCTTTTATTGAAACCCTACCCCAACCCCCTGCCCCATGCCTCTTGCTGTCCCTGTTTTCTCTTCTGCAGTCGGGTGTGGGAGGATACAGACAAAGACCGCACAGGGGACCTTCCCTTCGTCTTCCCTGTCACAGCATGTGTTGCCCTCTGCTCATTTCTCTGCTCCTTCTCCCCTCACTCCACCTCGACTCCCCTTGCAGTCGGGTGTGGGAGGACACTGACAAAGACCGCACGGGGGACCTTCCCTTCGTTTTTGAGGACGGCTTTGGGTAAGTGTCACGCCTCTCTGCATGTTGTGCCCCTCGTTTGGGTAGGGGCAGCACAGGCTTCGGTTTATTCTTCTCCCTTTCAGCCTGTCTGCTGTCTCTACTCCTTTTGAGGCGCCTCAAAAGCCGACCCGCCAGTCCAGGATGCATGTTCCCAGTAACGGAATTGGGTGTGTGTCTGGCTGTGTCTCTCTCTGTTTTTTTTTATTCCCTGGTCCCGGTTCGAGCGCTCTGTGGAGTAAGCGTTGCACGTGCCCATGTAATGGTCGCTATGTCTCTCTGTCGTTTTCCTGTCCTGTTTCCCAGGTTCGAGCGCTATGTGGAGTATGCCTTGGACGTGCCCATGTACTTTGCGTACCGTGACCAGCGCTACATCGACGCCACAGGGCTGTCCTTCAGGGTGAGCATGGGTGATGGTGAGGTGAGCATGGGTGATGGTGAGTAGGAGGTGTATGTACGCGCGGCTGAGCTCATGTGCCCATGTACTTTGCTTACCGCGATCAGTGCTACATCGACGCCATGGGGCCCACCATCAGGACTTCCTGAACAGCAAGCTGCCTGCGCCTCTTGACTTGACTAAACCTTCTCCTTGCTTTTCCCTGCCCTCCCTCCACCCTGCCCTCCGTCACGCCCTGCTCTCCACCCTTCCACCAGGACTTCCTGAATGGCAAGCTGCCTGTGCTGCCCGGTGCCTATCCCACCCTGAACGACTGGGAGAACCACCTCACCACCATCTTCCCTGAGGTATTCTTGATGTTTGAGTGGTTGTACTTGGTCTGTACAAAACAAACTCACCACCATCTTCCCGGTCCCGGAGGTATGTATATTGATGACGTCGTAACGAGGTGACTTTTGAGGCGACTCTGAAGGCTCCCTGTGCTGCTGTGAGTCTACCCCACCCTGAACGACTGGGAGAACCACCTCACCACCCATCTTTCCTGAGCTACAGTTTTCGAATGAAAGATGGAAGAAAACATTTTATTTGCCGGCCTTGATTTCACCCTAGTTAGACCGTTCCAGTATGTGACCACTACTCCCTGCTGTAACCCCCCCCCTTCTCCCCTCGTTTCCCTAACTCCCTCTCGCTGGGGGTGGGCTTGCACTTCTTGTATGACAACCAACAATCGCAGCTGAATGTTCTGAAACGTCTCCGAGCATGCTCCCTGCCCCACAAACAATCCTGAAATGAAAACCCCCCTTCAGGTGCGGCTGAAGCGGTATCTGGAGATGCGGGGCGCGGATGGCGGGTCGTGGAGGAGAATATGCGCTCTGCCCGCCTTCTGGGTGAGTGTGTGTGTGATACGTGCTCGCCTTCCGGGTGAGTGCATGCCACCCGCTTGCTTTGCTGGCGAGACTCTAATCGCTCCCTGCTTTCTGAAGTGATGTTTTAGGTGAATATCTCTTCTCCCTTCCCCCTCTCCCCACCCCCCCCCCCCCCCCTCCTCCCTGTCCCTAGGTGGGTCTGCTGTACGACCGAGAGTCCCTGGACGCATGCAAGCGAATCATCTCAGACTGGACCGAGCTTGAACGCTCCGCCCTGCGCACGCATGTGAGTTGTAGACGGGAAATGAGTGGAGAGTGAGCGGTCCTAGCTTGCTTGCACACATGTGACTGGACTGAGCTTGAACGCTCTGCTTTGTGCACACATGTGAGTCAAGGATGGGAATTAGGGAAATTAGGGGACCTGGCTGTTGTTCTCCTCCCTGCCCTTACTGCCTCTCTCCTGCTGCCCCAATGCGCTCCCCCTTCCATCCCTTCTCACCCCCCCACCCACTCTCCTCGTCCCCTCCCCCTCCCTCCTCTTCCCCCCCTCCACCCCCTTCCTGCACTCTGCAGGTGCCTCGCATGGCCCTCAAAACCCCCTTCAGGGAAGGTCTGCTGCAGCATCTGGCACAGGACTTAGTGAAAATCAGCAAGGTGAGTCCAAATGATCTGTGAATGTGCATTGTCTGGAATCGATTTTTGAGGCGCCTCAAAACCATGCGTGAGTGAGGAGTCTATTTTTGAGGCGCCTCAAAAATAGACTCCTCACGCCTGAAACCGATTGCTTCATTGGGTGTCTCTCTGTGGCTGGATGTGTGCTTCCACATGCTAATGTGTTGCTATCATTCCGTGTGTGTCTTCTTTTCTCAGGAGGGGCTGCAAAGACGAGGCTACAGGGAAGCCAACTTCCTCAAAGAGCTGGAGAACATCGCCGCTACAGGTACAGTGCTGCTGATGTGCTGCTGATGCGCTTGCGCATGTGCGTGCGCTTGCTGGTATGCTTGTTGGCTACATGAACATACTTGTATGTACAGAGAGGATAACTTCCTCGTGGGTGAGGAAGGTTTGTAAAGACGAGGAGCTGGAGAAGATCCACGAGGACAGGGAAGCCAAACTTCCTCGCAAGGAGCTGGAGAACATTGCTGCTACAGGTACAGGCAGTCATAGTCAGGGGGCTATTGCGGGGCCTCCGTAATATCTTGATGCGCTTAAAAAATTATCTCAGTTTTGAGGCGCCTTCCTCAAAGAGCTGGATCCACCCCCCCCATCCCCTCGATACACCTGTGCTTCCATCCCACACATTGTGTCCGTTCCCACACGATCCCTGTATGGCATGCAGAGCACATCTTTCGTACAACAAATAGCTCCCCTCCCCTCGCACGCATTCGGTCCTCCCCACGCCAACCCTGCGTGGCATGTGGAGTTTGTGTTTCTCCTTGAGACACCTCAGTACTTCGCTTCCCTGCCTGACATTCTGTCTGCCCCGTGTCATCCCGGCATTGTCCTCCCCATGTCATCCCGGCATTGTCCTCCCCATGTCATCCCGGCAATGTCCTCCCCATGTCATCCTGGCATTGTCCTCCCCATGTCATCCTGGCATTGTCCTCCCCATGTCATCCGGCATTGTCCTCCCCATGTCATCCTGGCATTGTCCTCCCCATGTCATCCTGGCATTGTCCTCCCCATGTCATCCCGGCATTGTCCTCCCCATGTCATCCTGGCATTGTCCTCCCCATGTCATCCCGGCATTGTCCTCCCCATGTCATCCCGGCATTGTCCTCCCCATGTCATCCCGGCATTGTCCTCCCCATGTCATCCCGGCATTGTCCTCCCCATGTCATCCCGGCGTTGTCCTCCCCATGTCATCCCGGCATTGTCCTCCCCATGCCATTCCGGCATTGCATGTGCATCACATCTATTAGGAGCTCATCTTCTAGCTAGTAACGCATCATCATCCCTGCATTGCATGTGCTGTGCACCACTCCCCCACCTTCCAGGCATCACTCCAGCTGAGCGCATGTTGGAGGCGTACCATGGCAGGTGGGGGGAGAGCGTGGACCCCATCTATAAGGAGCTCATCTACTAGCCATCCTTTTGAGAGACCTGCAATCTACAAGACGCTCATCTAGTAGCTTGTACTGTACCTAGGATATCGTTAACATGCTGCTCGTCGGACGAGTACTTAACATTCTTCCAATGCATGTACCATTGGCTCTCGTAAGAGCTGGAGGGAGGGAGACCCTTGGCTTTGCATGTGTAGTAAAGCCTTATGAACATGCCTTCATACATCTCTATCAGCGGGTCTCACTAGGCTGGATAGCTATCATCATAAACTAACAAACAGTGAAATTTATGAATAGAGAGGGAGAGTACACAAACATATACCTAAATGTTGTACTCTCTAGAAGATAACCCTATATAGTCTATACAAGCATGATAACTAAACATGTTTGACACACCCCCTGGACTGCATAGGGGAATGTTCTAGACAAGCAGCTCAGGGTGGCACTACTAGTCCAGCCTCTGAGACAAGGGTCTAAAAGACCAGTCAGAAGGAGTACAGGCAAGGCAAGAACTAGTACAGGGCGGCACTACTAGTCCAACCACTGTAAGAGGACACAAGTCCGGTCTGAGTGTACACACAGATATATAGGACAGTACAGAGTCAAGGCCCGAGTAAGTGAGAGACTACAGGAACCAGACCAAGCTGCACACAGTGCCGCTGATGATCTTTAGGCGCAAGCGCCTTCGTAAAGATATCAGCTGTGTTGGCACCGGAGGCTAAGTGTACTACGCGAGCCTGGCGACGCTGCTGTAGCTCACGCAGGAGGAAGTACCGCAGCTGGATGTGCTTCGCTCTGCCCTCGAGTCGAGGCTCCTGACACAGGAGGATCATGGCCCTGTTGTCAGCGTACAGGACCGGGGCAGAGCTAGGCGCTCACCTAAGTCAGTGAGCAAGAAGGTCAGCCAGCGGAGCTCCTGTGCCGCCATGGCACCGGCGTAGATCTCGGCCTCACAGCTGGACTGGGCAACAGACGAAGAGCGGGTAGCTCTCCACGAGACAGCACCTGAACCAAGGCTAAAGCAGTAGCCCTGGGAAGACCTGAGCGTCTCGGCGTCGTCTGCCCAAGAAGCGTCTGTGTGTCCAGTAAGGACCACTGGCCTGCGTCCGCCTAGCACTAACCCCATGCCCGATGTACTTGCAAGATAACGCAAAACCCTCTTAGCGGCAGACCAGTGCTGAGGTCGGTGCCTGCCTGTGGCCACGAAACGAGCCAGGATGCTGAGAGGGTATGCGAGATCTGGGCGAGTGCAAGTCATCAGGTACATGAGGCAACCCACTAGCTCAGCGTAAGGACCACTGGGATCTACCGACTCCTCAGGAACTGGAGCGGAGAGTCTGTGGTCCAGAGGAAGAGGGGTGGGCTGTGCGGAGGAGAACTAAAGGCCAAACCTCTGAAGGACCTGGCGCACCAAGTGTGACTGAGTCAGGGTGATGGTGCGCGCGGCTCTGTCCCTGGAGATCTGCAAGCCAAGGTAACGGCGCAGCTCTCCAAGGTCAGTGCAGGTGTGTCTCTTCAGCAGCTCTGCCTTCACGGAGGCCAGTGCGTCCCTGTCAGCAGTGGCAAAGACCAGGTCGTCTACGTAGACGAGGATGTAGAACGGAGTCGAGCCAGCACGAACGAAGAGCGAGGGGTCTGCAGAGGACGGAAAGAACTGCAGGTCAGCAAGAGTAGCACGCAAAGTGTCGTGCCACTCACGAGGCGCCTGGCGCAGGCCGTAGACTGGCCGCCGCAGAAGCCACTGGGTCCCAGGGGGGAAGGTGCCAGTAAAGCCCTGAGGGCGACGCAGGTAGACCTGCTCGTGAAGGCTGCCCTGAAGAAAGGCAGTGGAGAAGTCGAGGGAGTGAAGCTCGTAGTCACGCTGAGCCGCTACGTGTAGCAGCACCCGAAGAGTAGTCATCTTCGGGGTAGGAGCGAAAGTCTGAAAGAAGTCCACCCCCTCGCGCTGACTGAAGCCTCTAGCCACGTAGCGCGCCTTGAACACAGGCGGCTCTCCAGGAGGGCGCTTCACCTTGAAGAGCCAACGGCCATCGACCACGTTCACCCCAGGTGGGGGAACTGCGTCGACGAAGGTGCCGGTGGATCTCCAAGATGCCATCTCCTGCTCCATGGCAGCTATCCACTGAGAGGCCCAGGGTCCCGAAACCGCCTCAGCGTAAGTACGAGGGGTCGGGATGTCGAAAGCGTCTGGGTCACCCTCAGGGACTAGCAGCATGGAACAGAGATGGGGAGCAGCCTCGGACAGGAAAGCAAGCTCAAACTGGCGGTCCTCCAGGACGTCACTGCCGAGGGCAGGAGCACCCCCGACAGACGGAGGACAGGCAGGGTGAGAGACCAGAGCGGTGGCGTAGTCAAGGCGGCGGGTAGAGGCGAAGTCAGCGACCGCAGCGACGAGGGCGTCAAGACTCGACACGGGAACAGACGGGTCGGTAACGAGAGAGGCAAGGACCCGAGGAACAAGAGGACGAGCGGCACGAAAGGAGTCGGACAGAGGAGGAGACGCAACGACAAGAGAAGACGGAGGAGGAGACGGGAGGAGGGGAGGTCGAGACGCGTGGGAACGGAGCAACATAGGGTGAGAGCGCGGGACAGGGGAGACAGGACGAGCACGAGAGGGGCGGCGAGACCAGACGTGTGAGGGCGGCGTCGGGTCAGGAGACAGAGGAGGGGACACAGGAGGGGAACGAGGGGGAAGACGAGCCGGGGACGAGTCTGGCAGAGGGAACACGGGGCCGTAGACGGGAAGAGGGGGAGACGGCAGGAGAGGAACAGGCGCAGGGTCAGGAGACGGAAGGCCGAGCAGACGGAGGGCGGACACAGGCGGGGACTGCTGCTGCGGCGACACAACACCAACACCAGGGCCACAAGCTGCGCGACGGCTACCTCCCGAACCCTCCACACCTGCACCCCCAGAAGGGACACCCCCAGAGTCCACAAACGGCGGCAGCGACGACAGCGGCGGCGGCGGCGGCGGCTGCAGCGACGGCTGCGACGGCGGCGGCGGCGGAGACGACGGCTGCAACGGCGGCGGCGGTGGAGACGACGGCTGCAGCAGCTGCGGCGACGGCGGCTGCGGAGGCGGTGGAGGAGGAGACACCGGGGGAGGGACAGACGGCGAGGACTGCGCCGGAGGACTACCAGAGTTAGAAGACTCGTCGACCGGGACGACCGACGGGAGGGGGGTGACGTGAGACACACCAGAGGGGGCCGGACGGGGGGGCGGGGGGGGGGAGGGGCAGGGACCACCAGGGAGGGAGGAACCAGGAAAAGGGGGGGAGTAACCGGGGGACCACGGTGGGGAAAGCGGCGGTAGAAGGAGACGGACTCGTCAAAGGTGACGTCGCGAGAGTGAAAGAAGCGGTGAGACGGCGGGTGGTAGAAGTGCCAGTCGGACGCGTCAAGGGGGAAACCGAGGAAGACGCAGGGGAGGGTGCGGGCAGTGAGCTTGTCCGTGCCAGAGGCACGAACGTGAGCAAGGCAGCCCCAGACGCGGAACGCAGACGCGTCACCAGGGGACCCGGTCCACAGAAGGGTCGGCGAAACCTGCGGCCGCTGGGGGTGCGGCCACAGGTTAAGCTGGTGAGCGGCGTAGCGCACGGCGAACGGCCACAGAAAATGGGGTGCACCGGCGTGGATCATGGAGGTGCGAGCCACCTCCATGACCAAACCGATGCGTCGCTCAGCGACCCCATTCTGCTGCGGGGAGTCCGGCAGGGTAAACGTCTGGGTGATGCCCTCCGCACGACAGAAGCGACCAAGGACACCTGAGGCAAACTCGCCACCCCGGTCGGAGTGAAGGCGCAAGGCAGGGAGACCGCGGTGGACACGAGCAGAGACAAGCCAGGGGATGAGAACGTCAGGCACGTCGGCCTTCCGCTCCAGGGGGAAGACGGTGGTGTAGCGCGTGAAGTCGTCGACAAGCACTAGGAAGAAGCGCTCGCGACGCGGCCCATGGACCGGGGCTGGGCCCCAGACGTCCATGTGCAGAGTCTGCAGTGGTGCGGTGGTAGGGGGAAAAGAGGAGGAGTGAGGGGCACGGCGGAGCCGGCCCTCGACACAAGGCGTGCACGGTGGGGCGGGGGAGGAGGGAAACTCGGGGAACGAACCGGGGAGACCAAGGACGAGACCGTGCTGGGACATGTGACGCAGACGTGGGAGTGCAGGGTGACCAAGGCGGTGGTGCCAAAGGAGAGTCGGGTGAGTGAGGGACCGACAGGAGCAGGCGGCTGCAACCTGGGTGGACGCAACTACCGGGGGGGAAGACCCAGCCGGGGACGGCGCGGTGTCAAGTGTGAACAGGCCGGACACCGGGTCCCGGGGGAAAGTGGTAAGGGGGGCACCAGTGGCGGCCTCGGTACAGACAGCATACCGCTCGTGACCAGGGAACGTAGTGGTGACGCCAAGGTCCTGGAGGCAGCCGACACCAACTAGGTTCCTGGAGAACGAGGGGATATGCAGACCTGTGAGAGTGCCCGAAGGAACCGCCGGACAGGGAAGGGAGGTGGAACTGCGGGCAACGACGGGGCCACCGGAGGGGTCAGCAAGAGTAACTGCAGCGGGAACAGGCAGCGGCGTCAGCGTCGTGGAGTCGCGGAAGAAACACCGGGAGGCGCCAGAGTCCAAGGTGAAGGAAAGCGCAGCAGTCGCGCGAGGCAGCAGTGAAGCGGTGGAAGCACCAAGGCTAAGCAAAGCAGGAGATCCTACGCCTGACGCAGCAGGGGAGTCTACGCTAGGCACCGCTACACTAGGCAACACGGGGTAATAAGAGGGAAGCACACTAGAGTCATCAGCATACATCACATGCAAGGCCGCTACAATGGCATCCATGTCCAAGTCAAAAATCCTAACGCTACGCCTAAGCAAGCTGTGCCAGTCCGGGAGGTCGGGCGCCGGGCCAAAGCGCTGGCGGAACAGGTCGTCCAGGCGACGAAAACAGCGAGGAGTAGAATGACCGATCTTACCGCAAACGAAGCCGCGGCGAGGACCGGTCTGGATCTGGTACTGACAGGGCCCGCCTCCAGAACCACCACCCGGTGCACCACCACGCGCACGACCACCACCAGCTCCAGGCCACCCAGGTGGGAGAGTACTCGCCTGCCTCGTCTGCGGCGGCTGCTGCGGCTGCTGCGAAGGCTGCGGCTGCGGCGACTGCTGCTGCTGCGGCTGCTGCAACTGTGGAGGCAGCGGGGCAGCTGGACCGGGCAGGGTCCCCACGTCCGCACTGGCACCGGACGACCCGCCTCCACCACTACCCCCACCCGCACCCCCGCCGCCTCCGCCGCTCCCAACCTTGGGGCGGCGGCCCTTCGCCGAGCGGGACTGCACTGCAGCAGCAGTCTCAGCCACAGCGACAGAGCCGTCGGAGAAGGTACACTGAGCGGGGGCACAACCCTGAAAGATAGGGACCGGTACTGTATCGCTCGCCAGGGCTATGGAGCGGTGACGAGTCTCTATGGCAGTCAGGGTGTCAACAAAGTCGGTGAGGGTGAGAGCAGCAGGGTGGATGCTAAGGAACTGGTCGCGGGCGGCGGCAAGGCGGTCAGGTAGGCGGGTGGCAAGGAGGTAGAGGGTAGAGGTCATGGGAGGCTGGTGGACTCTAAGCTGAGCATCAGTGCAGGCAGCGCGCCAGGCCTCATCTATCGAGCGCAGGTGGGCAGCGAGGTCAGAGACAGTGGGGAAAGACGCCAGGTCAGGAAAGAGCAGGGGAAGGATCAAGCGACCCACTGAGGCAGCAGGAGGGGTAGAATAGCGCTTGATGACAGCATCGAGGTAGGCCTGGGCGGTAGGAATGGTTCTAAAGCAAGGGCGCTCAGTGGGGGGGAGGGCATTGCTAATGGCGAGCTGAGCAAGGGCATCGCGGGAAAGCCAGACAGAGCGGGCAAGGGCAGCAGCGGCAGTGGACTCGCGCTCAGCGGGCGTGGGATCAGCGGGCAGCACAGCAGGGGGGTCAGGGCAGGGGAGCATACCGTCTAGGTGTGCAGAAAGCGGGTGGCCGTCCTGCCGCTGGCCAGTGAGGTGGCGGCGAAGGTCAGCCAACCACGCCTCGAACTCCAGAGGCTGACCCTCAACATCAAAACGAAGCTCAGCAGCCATGAGGGGCAGTGGAGGACAGTGCAGTGCGGTGCAGTGCGATGCAGTGCGGTGCAGTGCGGTCCAGTGCGGTGCAGTGCGGTGCAGTGCGGTCCAGTGCGGTGCAGTGCGGTCAGTGCGATCCAGTGAGGTGCAATGCGATGCAAGGCGGGGCAGGAAAGTGCAGGAGGGTGCAAAGTGGTGCGGGGAACGGGGGACAGTACCAGGAAGTATGGAGGGCCGGGGCAGGTGCGTCGGGGCCGGGGCAGGTGCGTCGGGGCCGGGCAGGCACGACAAGGCCGGGCGGCGGCGACGGGGCCGGGCGGCTGCGACGGGGCCGGGCGGCGGCGACGGGGCCGGGCGGCAGCGACAAGGCCGGGCGGCTGCGACGTGGCCGGGCGGCTGCGACGGGGCCGGGCGGCTGCGACGGGGCCGGGCGGCAGGGACGAGGCCGGGCCGGACACAGCAGGGCCGGGCAGGGGCGACGGGGCCGGGCGGCTGCGACGTGGCCGGGCGGCTGCGACGTGGCCGGGCGGCTGCGACGCGGCCGGGCGGCTGCGACAGGGCCGGGCGGCTGCGACGGGGCCGGGCGGCGGCGACGGGGCCGGGCGGCAGGGACGGGGCCCGGGCAGGCCACAGCAGGGCCGGGCAGGGGCGACGGGGCCGGGCGGGCGAGCAGGGGCCGGGCAGGTGCGACAGGGGCCGGGCGGGCGCCGCGCGGCCGACAGGCCGCGACGGGGCCGAGCAGGGGCGACGGGGCCGAGCAGGGGCGACGGGGCCGAGCAGGGGCGACGGGGCCGAGCAGGGGCGACGGGGCCGAGCAGGGGCGACGGGGATGGGTAGGGGCGCGACGGGGCCTGGAGGGGCGTTACCAAGCCCAGGTAGGGGCGCGACGGGGCCTGGGGGGAGCGCAATGGGGCCCAGGAGGGGCGCTACGGGGCCTGGGAGGAGCGCGACTGGGCTAGGGAGGGGCGCGACGGGGCCTGGGAGGAGCGCAATGGGGCCCAGGAGGGGCGCTACGGGGCCTGGGAGGAGCGCGACGGGGCCCTGGAGGGGCGCTACCAGGCCCTGGAAGGAGCGCGACGGGGCCTGGAGGGGCGCTACGAAGCCCTGAAAGGGGCGCGACGGGGCCTGGAGGGGCGCTACGAAGCCCTGGAAGGGGCGCGACGGGGCCTGGGAGGAGCGCAATGGGGCCCAGGAGGGGCGCTACGAGGCCTGGGAGGAGCGCGACGGGGCCCAGAAAGGGGCGCAACGGGGCCCAGGAAGGGGCGCGACGGGGCTAGGGAGGGTCGCGACGGGGCTAGGGAGGGTCGCGACGGGGCTAGGAGCACGACGGGGCCCAGCTAGGGGGCGAGCGGAAGCGTGAGGGGGGGGGGGGGGGGGGGGGGGGGGGATCCTACCTACGCGTGATACCATAACAAACAGTGAAATTTATGAATAGAGAGAGAGAGTACACAAACATATACCTAAATGTTGTACTCTCTAGAAGATAACCCTATACAGTCTATACAAGCATGATAACTAAACATGTTTGACATAAACACCAACTTTCGACCTCAACATGTTTCTAGATAGCTCTTTGACAGATGGAATGTATCATCTAAAAACTAAAGCTTTGGGCAAACTGTTAACTAGAATGAATGAATGAATACAAGTGGCACAAGGAGGATATATGCGTTCTCGTTGTATCCTCTTAACATAAATATCTAGCCTATAACTTCTACATAGCAAAATATGTATAAGTTGACACACCCCCTAGGCTAGATAAGGGGTAGTGCAGAGCAAGAAACACACAGCTCAGGGTGGCACTACTAAGAGGCAGGGGTCCAAAGACCAGTTAGCAAGGGTAAAAACAAGACGAGCAAACCGGGGCGGCACTACTAGTCCGACCACTAGAAGAGTAGCCACAAGGCCAGTCTGAAAGGCATATATATAGAGGAGTACACAATCAAGGTCCTAGCAAGTGAGAGTCTACAGGAACTAGACCTAGCTGCAAGCAGTGCCGCTGATGATCTCTAGGCGCAAGCGCCTTAGTAAAGATATCAGCTGTGTTGGCACCGGAGGCCAAGTGTACTACGCGGGCCTGGCGGCGCTGCTGTAGCTCGCGCAGGAGGAAGTACCGCAGCTGGATGTGCTTCGCTCTGCCCTCAAGTCGAGGCTCCTAACACAGGAGGATCATGGCCCTAATGTCAGCGTACAGGACCGGGTTAGAGCTAGGCCGCTCACCTAAGTCGGCGAGCAAGAAGGTCAGCCAGCGGAGCTCCTGTGCCGCCATGGCACCCGCGTAGATCTTAGCCTCACAGCTAGACTGGGCAACAGACGACGAGCGAGTGGACCTCCACAAGATGGCACCAGAACCAAGGCTAAAGCAGTAGCCCTGGTAGGACCTGAGGGTCTCAGCGTCGTCTGCCCAAGAAGCGTCTGTGTACCCAGTAAGGACCACTGGCCTACGTCCTCGCAGCACTAGCCCCATGCCCGATGTACTCGCAAGATAACGCAAAACCCTCTTAGCGGCCGACCAGTACTGTGGTCGCTGTTTGCCTGTGGCCACAAAGCGAGCAAGGATGCTGAGAGGGTATGCGAGATCTGGGCGAGTGTAACTCATCAGGTACATGAGGCAACCCACCAGCTCTGCCAAAAGACCACTGGGCTCCGCTGACTCTTCGGGAACTGGAGCTGAGAGCCTGTGGTCTACTGGCAGAGGTATGGGCTGTGCGGAGGAGAACTGAAGGCCAAACCTCTGAAGGACCTAGCGCACCAAGTGTGACTGTGTAAGAGTGATGGTGCGCGCTGCTCTGTCCCTGGAGATCTGCAGGCCAAGGTAGCGGCGCAGCTCTCCCAGGTCAGTGCAGGTGTGTCTCCTCAGCAGCTCAGCCTTTACGGAGGCCAGTGCGTCTCTGTCTACAGTAGCGAAGACCACGTCGTCTACGAAGACAAGAATGTAGAACGGAGTCTGGCCAGCACGAACGAAGAGCGCAGGGTCTGCAGCGGACGGAAAGAACTGCAGGTCAGCTAGCGTAGAACGCAGCGTGTCATGCCATTCATGGGGTGCCTGTCGCAGGCCGTAGACTGGGTGCCGGAGGAGCCACTGGGTCCCAGAAGGGAAGGTACCGGTGAAGCTCTAAGGACGGTGCAGGTAGACCTGCTCGTGTATGTCAACGTATACATATATTGTTATGTAGAAGTTATAGGCTAGCTAGGGTATGTTCTTAGTGGGTACAACCCAAATGCTATATCTCCCCTGCTCTCCCTTCTTCTAATCATTCTTTCTAGTCTTAACAGTGTAGGCTGCCCTGAAGAAAAGCAATGGAGAAGTCGAGGGAGTGGGAGCTCGTAGTCACGCTGTGTTGCTATGTGTAGCAGCGCCCAAAGAGTAGTCATCTTCGGGGTCGGGGCGAAGGTCTTAAAGAAGTCCGCCCCCTCTCGCTTACTGAAGCCTCTAGCCACGTAGCGCGCCTTGAACGCATGCGGCTCTCCAGGGGGGCGCTTCACCTTGAAGAGCCACTGATCATCGAGTAAGTTCACCACAGGTGGGGGAACATCGTCGACGTAGGTACCGGTGGATCTCCAAGATGCCATCTCCTCGTCCATGGCAGCTATCCACTGAGAGGCCAGGGTCCCGAGGTCGCCTCAGCGTAGGTGCGAGGGGTCGGGAAGTCAAAGGCGTCTACCGAGGGGGAAGCAGTGTCCAGCGTAAACAGGCCAGACACCGGGTCTCGGTGAAACGTCGCAAAGGGGGCACCTGAGGCGGTCTCGGTACAGACTGCGTACCGCTCGTGACCAGGGAATGTAGTGGTAACGGGGAGGTCCTGAAGACAGCCGACACCAACTAAGTTCCTAGAGAACGAAGGGATGTGCAGGCCTGTAAGGGAACCCGGGGGATTCGCCGAACAGGGAAGGGTAGTGGAGCTCCAAGCAACTACAGGACCAAAGGAGGGGTCAGCAAGTGTAACAGCAGCAGGCGTGGCAAGCGGCGTGAGGGTGACGTGGTCGCGGAAGATGCGGGCTGACGCACCGGAGTCAAGAGTGAAGGACAGCGAAGCCGTAGTGGAAGACGAAGGAGCAGCAATTGTAGAGCCTAGGCTAGACAAGGCAAGCGGTCCTACGCCTGATGCAGCAGGGGATTCTGGACTACACACAGATGCTATGAATAAGTTAGAGAACACAGGGTTATAAGTTTAGGAAACACTCAAAGCGTTAGCATACAGAGAATATAGGGCAGAACTAATCTGATCCATGTCTAAGTCAAACACAGGCACACCATGGCGCAGCAGACTGGGCCAGTCAGGGAGGTCCGGGGCTGGACCGAAGCGGCGATAGAAGAGGTCGTCGAGGCGGCGGAAGCAGTGGGTGGTCGGGTGCGGTCGCCGGCACACCGTGCCACGAAGGGGCCTAGTCTGGAGCTGGTACTGGCAGCTCACAGAACCGAAGCCGCCGGTGGACGCCGAGCTAAGAGGGCCACCACCACGACCACCACCTCCAGGGGCTACTGGCCACCCCAACGGGAGGCGAGCCCACGGTTGCTGTTGCTGTTGCTACTGCTGCGGCGGCTGCTGTTGCTGCTGCTGCTGCTGCTGCTGCTGCGGCTGCGACTGCGATGACTGCTGCTGCTCCTGGACACTAGCTCCAACCCCCTTTGTCAGAACCACTGTTCCCACCACCACCACCAGCGCCACCACCACGTCCTCCCTTGGGGCCACGGCGGCCCCGGCGCTAGCGCTGCTGCGGGTAAGCCGCATCTGCTGTCTCACTGGTAGGGGCAGTCGTGGCAACTGCAGCTGAGACGTCAGCGTACGTGCACTGGGAGGGAGCACAGCCTTGAAAGTTAGGGACTGCCGCGACACCGCTCGACTGAGCGATAGTGCGCTGGCGAGTCTCTATCTCAGACAGAGCAGTGACAAAGGCGGTTGGGGTGAGGTCGGCAAGGTGCTGATTAAGGAAGTGGTCGTGGGCAGTGGCTAAGCGGTCAGGCAGGCTCATGGCAATGAGGTACAGGGTAGTGCAGAATGGTGGAGGGAAGGCAGTGAGCTAGGCGGCAGTGCTAGCAGTGCGGTAGCTAGTCTCTAGTGCACGGAGGCGAGTAGCGAGGTCAGCTACAGTGGGGAAAGCGAAAAGATCAGGGAAGAGCATGGGTAGGATCAAGCGGCCAGCAGAGGCGGAAGCATGTGTGGAGTAACGCTCAACTACTGCAGCGAGAAAGTCCTTGGCGTTCGCGACAGCGGTGAAGCACGGACGCTCAGACAGGGGAAGGGCATGATTAATGGCAAGCTGCGTTACAGCATCGCGAGAATCCCAGATAGCGCGAGCGAGCGCAGCTGCAGCAAAGGCCTCGCTCTCAGCAGTTGTGGGGTCAGCAGGGAGGGGGTCAGGCGCATTGGGGCGGGGGAGCAAGCCATCAACATGCATAGCCAGGGAGTGCCCATCCTGGCGCTGACCTATCAGGTGCCGGCGGAGGTCGATGAGCCAGGCAGCGAAGTCGATCGTGTGCCCCTCAGTGTCCAAGCAAAGAACGGCGTCCGCCATTGCACAGTGTAACAGCGGCACAGCGGCTTGGCGGCACAGCGGCACAGCGACACGTCGGCTCGGCGGCTCAGCGGCTTGGCGACACGGCGGCTCAGGGTCACGGCGACTCAGCGGCTTGGCTGCACAACGGCACAGTGACACGGCGGCTCAGCGGCTCGGCGGAAGGGCGCTCCAGTGGGGGAAACAGGGCAGGAGGCCGAGGAGGGCCGGAGGCGTGCAGGGCAGGTGGGACGAGAAGGGTCGGCGGAGCGCTAAGGGCCAGGAGAGGGCGTCAGGAGCCGGGGAGGTGACAGGCGGGCGCACGACTAGGAGCGACGGGGCGGCTAGGGCTCAAGGGGTGGGCTACTATTGAGAGGCCAACAAGGGGGCCGGTGAAGGCGCGAGGGGCCAGCGTGGGCGCGAGGGGCCGACTAGGGCGTAATGGTGGGCCCGCTAAGGCGCGAGGGACCAGCTAGGGCGCAAGGGGCCGGCTAGGGCGCAAGGGGCCGACAAAGGCGGGAGGGCCCCGCTAAGGCGCGAGGGGCCGGCTAGGGTGCGAGGGGCCGGTAGGGGCGCGAGGGACCGGCTGGGGCGCGAGGGGGCGCGAGGGGCCGACTACAGCGCGAGGGGCCGACTACGGCACGAGGGGCCGGCTAGGGCGCGAGGGGCCGGTTGAGGCACGAGGGGCCAGCTACAGCTCGAGGGGCCGGCTACAGCTCGAGGGGCTAGCGAGGGTGCGAGGGGCTGGAGACGGCGCGAGGGGCCGACGAGGGTGCTAGGGGCCTGCTAAGGCACGAGGAGCCGGCGACGGCGCGAGGGGCCGACTAGGGCGCGAGGGGCCCGCTAAGGTGCGAGGGGCCCGCTAAGGTGCGAGGAGCCAGCTAGGGCACGAGGGGCTGGCGAGGGCGCGAGGGGCGGCGAGGGCGCGAGGGGCGGCGAGGTCGCGAGGGGCTAGCGAGGCGCGGTAGGCTAGGGCACGGTAGGCTAGGGCGCGGGGCGGAAGCGGGTGGGTGGACCTACCTACTCATGATACCATGTTCACTAGAATGAATGAATGAATACAAGTGGCACAAGAAGGATATATGCATTCTGGTTGTACCCTCTAACAACATATAACTATCTAGCCTATAACTTCTACATAGCAACATATGTATAAGTTGACACAAACGCTCGGGCAAGTGATGGATGTTAGATTATATATTATATATACAGTAATTGTAGGCTTGGTAGGTATTATTGGATCCTATTGTAGAGGGTACAACCCCCCTTCTTGTATCCCTCTCTCTTCTATTAACTTCTCTTCTCTCTCGTCAATTTTCTCCTTCCAAAACCTCACGCCATTCATGGCTCCTACTCCTACCTAGATTCTAGTATTCTAACAATGGATACGCTGCACAAGCTCACATACTTCACTGGCTTCCCTTGGTACACTCCACACATCCCTGATGGGCATTTAGACCTGGGCACAGCAGGGGGGGGAGGAGGGAGGGGGGAGGGTGGAGGGGGGAGGGGAAGGGGTGAGGGTAAGTGATGGATACACCGCATGAGTTCACATACTTCACTGGCTTGCCTTGGTACACTCCACACATCCCTGATGTTAAACTCCATAACTCCTGGTTGTTGACACCATGTTCAAAACTTGTTGTCAGGAAGTTTGCCATGAAATCGGCTCCGGCCCCTAAGCACATTCTAAAGACCTAACCATGCCAAGAACAGCAACATCAATACAGTACCTGAAGCATCGCTTGAAGCTTTTCTCCCCGGTGATGAAAGGGCACGTGAGGCCGTTAGCGGCGTCACACTCCGTGTCCAAGGTGCATGGCTTGCCATCCTGAGTTTGGGTTGGGGGGGGGGGAAGAGGGGAAGAGGGAAAGAGGGGAAGAGGGGAAGAGGGGAAGCGGGGAAGAGGGGAAGAGGGGAAGTGGGGGGGTTTTTTGAGTCGACCAAAAGATGAGATGGAAGGTGACGCCGCTCGCAGCGTCACACTCCGTGTCCAAGGTGCATGGCTAGCCATCCTGGCGTTTGGGGGGGTTGGGAGAGGGAGGAGGGGAAGAGGAGGAAGCCACGAGACTGTGAGGAGTGCAAGGCAGGTAAGGGCGGGCTTGCATAGGATTGGCAATTCATGTCAAGAAAGGCTGCCCGCGAGGATCAGTTCGTGTAGTGGATTTGTGGGGGAGACCGAAGTGGGGAGGACGGGTCTCTTGATGGTGGATGGCAGGCTGTGGAACTGCAGATGGGGTTAAACAATGTGGAAGATTTGAGCGATGGCTATGGATATTTATGTGAGTGAGTGGCTTACAATGGTGTTCTTCACGCAACGGCCATATTGAAAGTTGCAGGTCATATTGTGAGCCTTCCGCCTGCATGCGCATAAAGGGGAAATAAAAGATGGAAAAGGGGAATAAACACATAAAGCGGAAATAAAGGATGGAAAAGGGGAATAAACACATAAAGCGGAAATAAAAGATGGAAAGGGGAATAAACGCATAAAGCGGAAACAAAAGATGGAAAAGGGGAATAAACACATAAAGCAGAAATAAAATATGGAAAAGGGGAATAAACACATAAAGCGGAAATAAAATATGGAAAAGGGGAATGCACACATAAAGCGGACGGACATTCAACTCTTGATTATGACAAAAGAGAACGAGAAAGGGATCATAATCTCTTGCGCTCTTGGTCGATCCAAGTCGCGCTACTATTAAGTCATGATGAGCCACCGAGAAAGTTTTTCTGCGAGTTTGCTCTCGGGCGTAACGAGTGCTGCTCTCGGGCGTAACGACTGTTTGCTCTCGGACGCACATTCGTTTTGCACCTTGAACTTCAACACCTTGTGACGTACGAGCTAAAAACAACTGCGATTCGACCGACGAGCTAGGATAACGACGAGCTGACGTCAGAGCCGAACTGACTCCGATTGACTCACTTCAGTGAGTGATGGAGACATTGCTAGTGTTTTTTGAGACGGCTCCAAAGGGAGTTTGAAGTGGCTAGCGTACGCTGCACGTTTCTTACTCAGTACCCTACCCAAACGCTGTATAACCCAATCGAGACCTTTTAAATCCAACATCATGTGACCTAACCGCAATCAAGCCTACGTGGGGGAGGCGCCCTCACGAAATACCAAAAAAAAAAAAAAAAGTTTTGCACGTCCCACGTGACAAGCGGGGTGTGAGAGGCAAACGAAACCTTCTCCCTACGGTGCATTTATTTACATTACACATACAGCGGCTTTCAGTACGTTTCTGCGTAGCTCAGTACGGTATTATTGGTAATCGTTGCAATTTTGAAAAAAATATGCGACCGCGTTCAAGCAGAACGTGCGGTGAACTTCCTCGCGGGTTAGCGGGTTGGTCAATACATTAGTGGCGAAATGGCGATCTATAATGGGCTCGTCTATAATGAGCTCATTCATTGTATGGTAACAATTCATCACAGGTGTTATGATATAGTAAGTGTCAATAAAATATACCGTGAGAATACAATGTCGCTAGTGCAATGAAGGCACGAGGTTAAATAGGGGTTGGCATGCTAGGGCGATAACCTCGGAACGTGGGTAGGTTCGGCAATATGGCGACAATGCCGAGCGCGACTCGGGAAAGGGTTGGGCCGACAATGGAGGCCGAACGTGATGAGTCGAGGAGTTCGGGTGTACGCGCTAGCGTACGACTCAATAAGGAATGGGAATTCCTTAAACTACCCCCCCCCCCTCCTAAACGAGGCCGCGGGCATCGGAAACATTCCGACGCTGATAATACGTTGTTAGAATTGGGTGTGGTTCTATGTCAGCGAGGGGCACCCAGCCGTCATCCTCAGATGTCCGAGAACGCCATCAGACGAGAAAATCCACCATTCGTCGGCTCTGCTGCGTTGTGACGCGATGGCCGAGGATCTTCAAGGGCTCGGTCGTCGGTTCCTGCAGGGGCGTCAGCTGCGGTACGATACGTTGATGTGCCAAATCCGACGAACTGGGGACGTAGGGTCATAGCATGCTGACGTGGAAAGCCAGGTGGTGACGCCAATCCGCCGGGAGTCGGACGTGAGCGGTGACAGGTGTTGCCATATTGGTCACTTGAAAGGGGCCACAGAATCGGGGTCGGAGTTTGCTCAGGATCGGCAGACACAAATTGCGAGTGTCGACTAGTATGAGATCTCCCACTTTGTAAGTAACGTCACGTCGATGACGATCTGCTTGTCGGCTTGCGACCAGGTTGGCTTTCCGGATTGCCTCAGCTGTTTTTTCTTGGGCTGCGAGGATGTCTTCGGCAAATTGCTGGGACCGGGGTATGGGTGTCTCGATGTTTGGTGTAGAGGGTACCACTGGGTTCTGTCCGTAATTGAGGGAAAATGGGGATTGATGGGTTGTTGCGGAAAACGCGTTATTATACGCGAATTCCAGCAGCGGAAGGGATTTCTCCCATGTCTGTGGGTCAGTATAGGTAGTCCGAATGAGTTGCTCCATAGTTTGGTTGACTCGTTCAGTCTGCCTGTCGTGTTAAATTATATATTTGAGATACATATTATGGTAGGCTTCGTACATGTTACTGTATTCTAATGTAGAGGGTACAACCCCCCTTCTTGTATCCCTCTCTCTTCTAATCTCATCCTCTTCTCTCTCGATATTTCTCCTTCCTAAACCTCACGACATTCCATGGCTTCTACTACTACCTACATTCTAGTATTCTAACATGGTACGAGAGCAGGTTGCCCCTCCCGGGCCTGCTCCCCACGCTTCCGCCGCGTTCTCGCCATTTCTGTCTCGTGCTGCCATGGCGGCCGCGTCGTGCGGCTGTGGCGGCGTCGTTGTGCCGCCGGCCGCGTTGTGCTGTCGCGACCGTCTCGACGCGCTGCCGTGGAGTCGCGCTGTCGTGGCGTCGACGTCATGACGTGGCGGCGTCGTCGACGTCGAGCCGTGGCGGTGTGACGGTGCAGTCGTGCTGCCGTGGCGACGTGCTGCCAGCGCGCATACAGCATGGATGGCAACGGCCAGCGCCCCGTCTTAGCGCTGGCCAGCATGCCCGCATGCAGCCAGCACGCCACACGGGGCGGCACGCTCCCGGGCTCTTCTGCTGAATCCCCGCCCCCTTCCGTTGCGTCCCCTCTTCCTCGCCGCAGCCGACAGCTGACTCGCGCTGGCCGTCCCAACGTCGCGGAGCCCGGCCACGCTGCCGAGTGCTGCGAGCTCCGCCGCCACCGCCGCAGCTGGTGCAGCTGGCCACGCTGCCACACGCCGCTGCCGCTGTCGACACTGCCGCCATCGTCGCCGTTGCAGCCGCTGCCCACACTGTCGCCGTCGCCCTGGCTCACGCACCGTGGGGTTGACCATGCGGGAGTCGCCGTCGCTGCTGCTGAGTATGGGGGTGCTAAGGGGTGTGTGGCTTAGTGTGCTGTGTGTGTGGTGGGCTTTCAGCTACCAAGCCTACGGAGTGTGTTAAATTATATATTTGAGATATATATTATGGTAGGCTTGGTAGGTTTTAGTGGATTCTACTGTAGAGGGTACAACCCCCCTTCTTGTATCCCTCTCTCTTCTTATCTCACTCTCTTCTCTCTTGATATTTCTCCTTCCTAAACCTCACGCCATTCCATGGCTTCTACTATTACCTACATTCTAGAATTCTAACACCTCGGTCTGTGGTTGGTAGGCGGAGGAAAACTGTAGTTTGGTGCCAAATTGGTCCCACAGGTGGCGCCAAAATTTCGATGTGAATTTCGGGTCTCGGTCTGAAATAATGGCGGTGGGCAGTCCGTGTAGTCTGATGACGTTGGCGATGAACAGTTGGGCAGTCTGCTCAGCTGTAATTTTCTATTGGCAGGCAATGAAGTGCGCCATTTTCGTGAGTCCGTCAACGACCACGAGGATGGCGTCATTTCCGTTGGGACTGGCCGGCAGTCCTACTACTTAGTCCATTGTGATGTGTTGCCAGGATCTCTCGGGCGGATCCAACGGCTGTAGGAGTCCGGCTGCTCGCTGATGGGATGATTTCATGATTTGGTAGGTGGTGCAGGAGGACACGTACTTGCGCACGTCGTCGGCCGTGTTCGGCCAGTAATATTTGTGCTGCAACGTCTTCATGGTTTTTGACGACTCCGAAATGCCCGGAGGTAGGATTGTCATGGGATTCCTGGATTAGGAGGGTACAAAGTAAATCGTAGCCGGGAACCCAGATGTGGGAAGTGTCGCATTTATTGAAGTAATGTCTGGTGACGGTAGTATGCTGTTGCTGAATGGTGGAGCGGAAGAATGGGTCGATTTCTTAGCCGTGGGTAAATAGTCCGGTAAGGAGTGGGCTGGTCTGGGCGACTAGTATGGCGGCTGTATGGGCAGTGGGTTGGGTCAGGGCATCAGCAATGTTGTTGGCGCCCCGCTTGTAGGTGATGGTGTAGTGGAAGTTTGACTCGAGGAAATCGAGCCATCGGATTTGTCGCGGGTTGAGATTCGGTTGGGCTTGCAGGTACTGGAGGGATTTGTGGTCGGTTCGCACAGTGACGTCAGCGCCTGTCAGGTAGCACCGCCAGGTCTTAAACGCATGGACGATCGCCAACATTTCCTTGTCGTGTACCGGATAATTTTTCTCTGCACCCTACAGCTTCCTTGATTCGTAGGCGACTGGCTGTAATCCGTCGCCAAAATCGTGTAAGAGAACTGCGCCGATGGCGATGTCGCTGGCGTTGGTGATGACTTCGTATAGACGGTCAGGATCGGAGATGCGAAGGACGGGCGTCGACGTGATGGCAATCTTCAGTTGGTCAAATGCAACTTGCTGCTTCTCCTTCCACCAAAAACAATCGTGATCCTTGAGTTGGTCAGTTAGCGGGGCAGATAACCAAGCCATATTAGGGATAAACCGGTGGACGTAATTGTCGAAGCCCAAAAAACTCTGCAGCACCTTGATGTTGCTTGGCGACTTCCATTCCTGTATGGTATTGATTTTCTTGGGGTCGATTTTCACGCCTTTGGTAGAGACGATGTGGCCCAGAAATTCCAACTCCTGCTTAAGAAAGTCACACTTAAACCCTTTGGTGATGAGGCGATTCTTGTGCAGCAGCGTGAAGACTGCATCAAGATCCTTTAAGTGCTGCTCCCTTCTGCGGCCGTAGATTAATCTATCGTCGAGGTAGATGATGACGTATTCATGGTCATTTGGAAGGTCGAGGGCGCGTTTGTGAGGCCAAAAGGCATCACCAGGTACTCGTAGCTTCCGTATCGGGTTCGGAATGCCGTCTTGTGATAATCGTCGCCGGCGGCACGACCCATTTCCTCGTCGCTCCTCTAGCTTCTTCCCCATAGAATTTTGGAGGGCTATAAATTCTTGGCAGTTGCGTCGGATGTGACCCGGCTGGCCACAGTGGTAGCATAGCTCCGTATTTCACGGAGCAATTGCGTAAATATCTACTGCATCCACCCCTATTATCGTGGCACGCTGGTACTGTTCTCGAGGGCAACCTCCTTCGTGATCGAATCAGCGGCTTCGGCGAGCTGGATGTAGTCTTGTAACCGCTTCGCAGGGCGTTGCAGTTTTATCTGGTACTATATTTTGGGCTTCAAGCCGCTCATGTACTTTTCGACCTTCTCCAACCCGTGCATGTAGCCACATATGTCCACCAACGTCAGGAACGACGCGGTGTACTCGGACACAGATCCCAGCTGCTTCCACATGCGAAGAGTTTCGCGTGCCTTGTCTGAGTCAGGAGCATGCTCAAATCGTTTGCGAAGCTCTGCTCACCACGTTGCCCACGTGCGAATGTGGGACGCTCCGAACAACAAATCTGCCTCGTCTTCGTCTCCGAATTCTTCGGACCACTCGTGCTGTCCTTCTGTGCGAGTTGCCGCTGAGTCGACGTTGACCTTCCTGTTAAATTATATATTTTGTTATATAATTGGTAGGCTTGGTGGGTGTTATTTCAACCAACTGTAGAGGGTACAACCCCCCTCCTTGTATGCCTCTCTCTCCTATTCTCAGCTCTCTTTTCTCTCGTCAACTTTCTCTTAGCTAAACCCTCACGCCATTTCTATGGCTCCCCTACCTACCTAGCGTTCTTAGTTTTACATGGTAACAGATCAGTTTCCCCTTCCCGGGCCTGCTCCCCACGCTTCCGCCGCGCACTCCTTCTCTCCCCCTTGCGCTGCCATGGCGGCCGCGTCGTGATGCTGTGGCGGCGTCGTCGTGCTGCGGCCGTCTCGACGCGCTGCCGTGGCGTCGCACCGTCGTGGCGTCGACGTCCAGCCGTGGCGGCGTGACGGCGACGTCGTGCTGCCGTCGGAGCGTCGACGTCCCGCTGTGGCATCGACGCCGCTCTGTGACGGCGTCGTCGGGCTGCAGCCGGCCGCGCAACGCCTGTGGCGCCGTTAGACCTGCCGCCCGCTCGCCAGCCACGGGCGTGATTCTAGACCACCCCCCCCCCCTCCCCCCCCCCCTCCCCCCCCAACTCCCCCTCCTTCCCATGCGTCCCCTCTTCTTTGCCACAGCCGACGCCTGCCTCGCGAGGGTCTTCTCCATCGTCGCGGAGCTTGGCCACGCCACCGAGAGCACGGGGGCCGCTGCAGCCGCCTCTGACGTCGAAGCCGCCGCCGCCGCCGCTGTCGCCACTGGCCTTTTGCCGCCGCACGCCGCCGCCGCCCCCGCTATCGTCACTGCCGCCGTTGCCATCTCACGGGTCGTGGGAGTTGTCCAATTCCAGAGTCATCGCGGCTGCTGCTGGGAATGGGGGGCTAGGTTAGGGGGAGTAGGTGTGTGGGGGTTCATCTACTACCAAGCCTAGGGGGTATGTTAAATTATATATTTTGTTAAATAATTGGTAGGCTTGGTAGGTGTTATTGCAACCAACTGTAGAGGGTACAACCCCCTTCCTTGTATGCCTCTCTCTTATATTCTCAGCTCTCTTTTCTCTCGTCAACTTTCTCCTAGCTAAACCCTGACGCCATTTCTATGGCTTCCCTACCTACCTAGCGT
This sequence comes from Closterium sp. NIES-67, assembly GCA_027943415.1. Lineage (NCBI taxonomy): Eukaryota > Viridiplantae > Streptophyta > Zygnematophyceae > Desmidiales > Closteriaceae > Closterium > Closterium sp. NIES-67. The sequence goes on from BQMB01000150.1 coordinate 234,683, forward strand.
TCTTAGTTTTACACTTCCACCACTGTAAGGCGGCCCCTTGCAACAGTGTAAACGCGTAGCTGATCCGTTTTTTATCGTCTCTGATGCCCGCCGCGTTAAAATAGATATTCATGACGAATATCCACTGTCGCACTGTTGTTGAAAGGAGCGGGTTGCTGATATCTTACACCGCCACTTGTCGAGCGCGGGGTTGTTGCTGCTAATCGTGCCAGCTCCACTCGTGACGGTTGGCTTGCTCACCCACCTCGCTTTGTGCATCGTCGCCCGGCTCCTCTGGACGCCTCTCCTGCGCCTGACAAAGTCGCTGGTTCTCGTCGCGGAGGTCGTTGACGACGCTTGTCAAATTCTTCAACTGCTCCTTTAATGCTTGCAGGTCCACATTTTCATGGGCAGGATTCGCAGCAGTCGAGGTGGACTGTCCCTCAACTGTCGAGTCTACCGGGGCCATGGCGGCCAGGACGGGGCAGGAGCTAGCGTACACGCTGTAGTTGTTGACGTAAAAATATTTACGATCCAAGACAACTGCTGTGGAGCTGTGCTAATCCTCTCTGACCACCCTTAACTAAATAAATGGGACAACGGAAGGTTCCTGAAAAGGTCGGGCTCTGATACCAGCTGTTATGATATAGTTACTGTCAATGAAATATAACGTGAGAATGCAATGCCGTTATTGCAATGAAGGCACGAGGTTATATAGGGGTTGGCGTGCTAGGGCGATAACCTCGGAAAGTGGGTAGGTTCGGCAATGTGGCGACAGTGCCGGACGCGACTCGGGAAAGGGTTGGGCCTACAATTGAGGCCGAACGTGACGAGTCGAGGAGTTCGGGTGTACGCGCTAGCGTACGACTCAGTAAGGACTGGAAATTCCTTACAACAGGGGTACAAATTATGGCCATTGGACGAATAAAAAACAACTTCGGATCACTTTTATGAAAGTAAACTTTGGGATGAATCATGTATATGGAAATACATGTTAGCAAATGATTGGTGTGAATCATAGAAACGGATAAAGAATCAGTCACCGTTGTGTTGGTTGCTTCTTAAAACACATCCACCCATCTTTTTGGAGCAAGTAAAGAACTCGTGTACAGTCAACTTTATACGCACAAAGTCGCGAATGCTATGGAGTCCAGGGCTCTCCTATTACCGCCACCCATTCTCCAAAACAAATCCCAAGGGCCACTGCGATTGGCGCTCGCATCTTCAGCCTGGGTTTCATGTGCTCTGGCCTGGCAGTGTTGCTTCAGTTCAGCAGAACTCCCAGGGCTCGCCTCGAAGTTCGAACCGTCCAACCGACCGCAGCACCCAAGGCGACTGTTGTTTCAGGAAGCTGCATTTCTTCGCAGGCAAAAATTGGCAGAAATTGCTGTTGCTAAGATAGTGGGCGAAATTCCAGCATTCCAGCGTTCCAGCGTGCGTAGTTTATTCCGTTCTGTTCTATTTGGGGAACCTTTGTCGTGTGGCTTGGCCGGAGCATTGGTTTGTGTGTAGTCCTTGGACGAGCCCGTGATTGTTATTAGTTGTTATGTTATTTCCTCGCTGCTGTAATGGCGCCCCCGTGAGCAGCAAGGTCTCGGTCCCCGCGACGGCGTAGCGGTTCAGTGAACAATACCACATTTAACCACCAAAATTATACAATCTCGCGGGTCTGTTCGGGTTTTTTTTTTTTTTTTTTTGTGTGTGTGTAGAAAACCGAGTCCTCATTTCTGTCCTGACAAGTTTTACTCAACGTAACGCGATAGCTCCAGTTAGTCGCTCCTCCGTACAATGTGTTGCTGCTTCCGTCTGGCTAAGTAAACGTACCTCCAGCGCTCCGCCATTCCGGCCTTTCCGGCTTTTCCGGCTTCCTCAGCGTCCCGCAAACACGTACATCTAGACTTACATCCTGGCTTTTAGCTTACAGCTGGCATCGACGATATACTTCTAAGTCGACTATAGCCTCCGGCTTCATTTGTCTTACATTTCATAATGTCGTGGATCCGGTCGAATCTGGCGAAGGTCGGGACGTTCGCCGGGTCGGTGGTGCAGAAAGCGGGGGATGCCGTGGAGCGAGGCGCCAAGCTGGTGTACGAGCAGGCGGAGAGCGCAGTGGTGAGTCAACGGTCTTATTTTCCTTGATAAGGGTGGGGAAATTCGGCAGGTTGGGGATGCAGGAAGCCGGGGTTGCCGTGGAGCGAGGCGCCAAGATGGTGTACGAGCAGGCGAAGAGCGCAGTGGTGAGTTGAGCAGCCTCATATTTGTTGCTTGGGGTGGGGATATTCGCCCGGGCGGTGGTGCAGAAAGCCCGGGATGCCGTGGAGCGAGGCACCAAGACGGTGTACGAGCAGGCGGAGAGCGCAGTGGTGAGTCAACGGCCTTATTTTTCTTGATTAGGGTGGGGAATTCCGGCAGGTTGGGGATGCAGGAAGCCGGGGTTGCCGTGGAGCGAGGCGCCAAGATGGTGTACGAGCAGGCGAAGAGCGCAGTGGTGAGTTGAGCAGCCTCATATTTGTTGCTTGGGGTGGGGATATTCGCCCGGGCGGTGGTGCAGAAAGCCCGGGATGCCGTGGAGCGAGGCACCAAGACGGTGTACGAGCAGGCGGAGAGCGCAGTGGTGAGTCAACGGTCTTATTTTTCTTGATTAGGGTGGGGAATTCCGGCAGGTTGGGAATGCAGGAAGCCGGGGATGCCGAGGAGCGAGGCGCCAAGGGGGTGTACGAGCAGGCGGAGAGCGCAGCGGTGAGTTGATGGTCGCATCTTTCCTGCTAGGGCGGGACATTAGTCCTGTCGTTGGTTGAGCAAGCTGGGAGCGAGGAGCCAAGCTGGTGTACGAGCAGGCGGAGAGCGCAGTGGTGAGTCAACGGTCTTATTTTCCTTGAACCTATTCCTTGAGCAGGCGGAGAGCGCAGTGGTGAGTAAAACAAAGAATCGCGCATTCCAGAATCGGGGTTCTTGAACCTATTCTCCCACCAGCCCTCCCGTTCACACCCCTGATCCATTTTCCCTCCACCCCCGTCTTCAGGTGGGTCGGCCGCACAACAGTTTCCGACACGCCATACGGCGGATAGAGGAGGTGTCGTCCCTCGCACGCGGCAGCGAGCGGAAAGAAGCGTTGGCTCGCTGGCTGGCCGCGCTCTCAGACATCCAGCAGGAGACCGAACGGCTGCAGGCGCAGTTCCAGAGAAGGAAGAAGAAGCAGGAGAAGCAGGAGAAGCAGGAGAAGCAGGAGAAGCAGGAGAAGTGGGAGAAGCAGGAGCAGAAGAAGCAGGGGGAGGTGACAACTGTGTCAGCTGCTAATGATGGTGCCGGTGCTTCTGCCTTGAGCTCAGAACGAGAAAAGACGGAAGCAGCAGGAACGGAGGGGGGTGAGGCACACCCAGAGGCTGTAGCCGATGCAAAGGGAGCAGCGGCTGGTACAGTTGGCGGTGAAGGCACAGATGACAGGGCTAAGGCTGGAGGGGAAGGGAAAGGTGTTGGGGAGGCAGGAATATCAGAGGAGGCTGTAATGGAGGACGGGCGAGTGACGGTAGATGGAGCTGACGGGAAAGCAGATTCAGGAGCAGCATCCGATGCAGTCTCAGGGGCATCACCAGCAGCACCGTCAAAGGATGGGATTGTAGGGGATGGCGCAGCAGCAGAAGCAAGCACCAAACCAGCTGAAACAGCCGAAACCGCAGCAGCAGAAGCAGAGGAGGTATCATCGATAGGAGATGGATCGTCGCAGGATGGGTCAGCCTATTCACTATCACGTTCGGGATCAACAGGACGAGCTTCCATGGTGAGTAAAGAAATGCTCTGGGGTGCAGTGCGGTCCAATGCGGTATTTGAGTCGTCTCAAAAGCAGGCTCATCGATAGGAGATGGATCGTCGCAGGATGGGTCAGCCTATTCACTACCACGTTCGGGATCAACAGGACGAGCTTCCATGGTGAGTAAAGCAATGCTCTGGAGTGCAGTGCGGTCCAATGCGGTTTTTGAGTCGACTCAAAAGCAGACTCATCGATAGGGGATGGATCGTCGCAGGATGGGTCAGCCCATTCGCAACCACGTTCGGGATCAACAGGACGAGCTTCCATGGTAGGTGAAGCAATGTTCTGGAGTACGGTCTGGTCCAATGCGGTTCAGTGCCAACCCTTTCCCCCATTCTCGCTCTGCCCCCTTCCCCCTCCCCTCCCTTCCTCCCTCTCCCCCCTACGCCACCCATCCCAGGTTCTCTTCTATGATCCTGACGCCGGCAACGAGGCTCTTAACTTCAGGGACGTGTTTCTGCGCTCTAGTGCTCTGGAGCACATAGTGGCGTCGGTGGTGATGGAGCCGGGGGACGACGAGGAGATGCACCTGCTGCGAGGGCTGCTTGGGTAAGGAATAGGGAGCAGGAGTTGTCCTGCATGTGCGTGCTCTGGAGCACAGAGAAGTTGGAGAGCTTCAGGTGACCTTCAACAAGTGAGCCGCTCACTGTGAGCATGTGCTGAAGCACAGAGTGGCGTCGGTGGTGGTGGAAGCTGCTGAGGGGGCTGCATGAGTAAGAGGCGGGAAGGGTGAGCATCATGTGGAAAGGACGAATGGTACTCCAAAACGCAATCTCTCCTTAACCCAGCATTGAATCTCTCCAAAGACGAGCCCCTGCATCTCGTGGTCTTATGCACCCCTCCATGCCTCTCCATTCCTTTTCATTCCCCGCTGCACCCCTCTGCACCCCACTCCACCCCTCTCCACCCGTCCCAGCCTCTGTCTGGCCCTCTCCTCCTCCCAGTGCGACGAGCTACTCTCCGCTGTTAAGTCACTCGGCTCCTCCCTCTCTGCTTACTCCGAACTCAAGGTGCGATACACTTGTTCAGGTATTTTGGACGGGTGGATAGGGGTGAGAAGGAGTGGTGAAGGGTGGGGAAGGGCGGGGATGGGTGGGAATGGCATGTGGGAAGCAAATTGAAAAGAGGACAGATCACGATTACAGGGGGGTGGGTGCAGAGAGCAGTGGGGCATTTTAAAGGAAAGGCTGATGCACCCCCTGTATACCTACCGTTGTTAGCTGCACTGCACTCAACTTCTCTCGTGACTCGTCCCCTACTCTCTCCCTTTATATAGACCCTCTTCCTCGTGTCTTCACAGTCTGCTTTCTTCGGCCATTTTACCACTCTCCACAGCAGTCCCTCGGGCTTCTACCAGCTTTGCTGTCCATCACCTACTCCTCCCCTCCCCTCTCCTCCCCTCCCCCCCAACCGTCAATTGACGATTTCGTGGGGATGATGGCTGCTCCCTTCTGCTCCTGTCCCCTGTACCGCTTTCCCTCACCTGCTGCTTTCCCCCACCTCTTCGTCCCCCCCCCCGCCCCCCCCCAGCTGTCCAGTGAGGACTTGGCAGCGATGGTGGCAGAAGCAATCACAGGGCTGAAGGTCAACCCGGAGATTGAAAGGTGTGTGGCGGGATGGGATGTGGTTTGAAGGGATAGTGGCAGAAGCAATCACAGGGCTGAAGGTCAACCCGGAGATTGAAAGGAGTGTGGCGGGATGGGATGTGGTTTGAAGAGATGGTGGCAGAAGCAATCACAGGGCTGAAGTTCAACCCTGAGATTGCAAGGTGTGTGGCGGGATGGGATGTGGTTTTTATTGCGGGCAGCACGGTACGGGGCTAGTGGTGTCGCGTGTATAGGAGGGGATGGTGGCTGAAGCAATCACAGGGCTGAAGGCCAACCCGGAAAAAGGCATGAGACTCCCGTTTTCTTTGGGGATAATGGGGCTGGAGGTTCACCCGGAGATTGAGCGATGTGTGGCGGGACGGGGCTTGGGATTGTAACGGGAAAAGGCATGAGACTCCCGTTTTTTGGGGGGGAACTGGGGCTGAAGGTCAACCCTGAGATTGAACGGTGTGTGGCAGGATGGATGGGGCTTGGGAGTGAATCACATAGGAACGAGACTCACGTCTTTTTGGGGAGAATGGCTCTGAAGGCCAAACTTCCTTTCTCATGACCTGGCGCACCACAGTGTCCTTTTTTTCATATCCCCGCAGGGTTGAAATTAGTCATGCCGGCCGGCTGCATAATGCATTTAGAGTCGACTCATAATGTTCTCCGTTGGCGTTTAATTTGAGTGGACTCAGAATACAATGCACCATCCCTTTCTCTCCTCCTTGCGCCACTCACTCTCTTCCCCCAGGGTTGAGCTGGAGTCATGCCGGCTACAGCAGCTGATTATCGAAGCTGCTTCTGCTGCTGCCTCTGCACCTGCTGCGCACCAGCGCTCCGCCTCCTTCTCTGCTGCTTTTGATGCTGACGACCTGGCTATTGACGGCCCTGCTGCTGCCGATGCCACTTCTGCTGCTGATGCCACTGCTGCTGCCAATGCCACTGCTGCTGCTGATGGTGCTCCTGCTGCTGATGCCACTGCTGCCAGTGGTAGCGCCGATGGGGATGGTGGTAGCTCCACTGGCTCAGGCACGGGAGCCAAACCTGTCGACTCTGCTGCTGACACAGAGGCTGAAGGTGGGGAAGGGACGCTGCTGCAGCAGGAGAAAGAGCAGGAGGGGGAGGAGCAGAAAGGAGAGGCAGAAGGGAGTTTACCAGAGGAAGTCAAGGAGGCTGCAGACAATGCAAGCAAGGGCAACCAGGCAACAGCACAGGCAACAGCACACGCAACATCACATGCCACAGAACTTGCAGCAACGCATGCAAAGGAAGCTGTAACGCACGTGAACGAGGTGGTAACCGCACGGTCACGCGACGCGCTGCGCCTAGGGCTGCGTCTGCTCGCCCTAGAGAAGAAAAAGGAAGTGCTTCTCCAGCTGGGGGACACGCCAGGGGACAGGGCGCTGAAGGTGGAGAGGGTGAGCAGCCTGGCAGCGGAGCTGAGTGAGAGCATGGAGGGGCTCAAGAGGAAGGCGGAGGAGTGCCGGCAGCAGAGGCAGGAGGCGCTGGCGTACCGATCGACCAAGTCGCAAGAAGCACGGGAGGCGGAGAAGGTGAGCTATAGGGTTTTTTTTCTTCTTCTTTTGGGTATTCTTTCTCTCTCACTGTTCTAGGAATAAAGGGGGAAAACAGATGGCCCTTTGATGCAGCTGGGGGACACGCCAGGGGACAGGGCGCTGAAGGTGGAGAGAGTGAGCAGCCTGGCAGCGGAGCTGAGCGAGAGCATGGAGGGGCTCAAGAGGAAGGCTGAGGAGTGCCGGCAGCAGAAGCAGGAGGCGCTGGCGTACCGATCGACCAAGTCGCAAGAGGCACGGGAGGCAGAGAAGGTGAGCGGTAGGGGTGTCCTTCTTGCCCTTTTTCTCTGTGCCAGGCGAGAGGCAGAGAAGATGAGTGGAAGGTGTAGGAAAGCGGAAAGGGTTGGATGAGCCGACTCTTGCCTTCGCCCCTCCCTTCAACCCTTTCTTCGCCTGTTCCTTTACCCCTTCCCTAACCCCTCTCCCTCGCCATCTACTCCTATTGGAGGCGCAGCAAGTGCAGACGTGCAAGGAGGGGCTGGAGAAGGAGCTGGAGGAGGAGCTGAGGAGGCTGTACCCCTTCCTCGCATGATCATACCCCTCCCCCCTCCCCCTTCCCCCCCCTCTCCCCCTTATGCACAAACCAGCTGCTTCTGTCGGAGGCGCAGCAGGTGCAGAAGCGCAAGGAGGAGCTGGAGGAGGAGCTGGAGGAGGAGCAACAAATCCGGCTTCCTTCCCTACTTTCTCCCCGCCACCCCCCTTCCTCACCAGCTGCTGCTATCAGAGGCGCAGCAGGTGCAGAAGCGCAAGGAGGAGTTGGAGGAGGAGCTGAGGCGGGTGCAGGCGGCGCTGGACGGCGTGAATCGGCGGCTGGTGAAGCTGGAGGAGGAGAAGGTGCTCTTCTCGCAGGCCAGCTCTGGGATCGAGGCCCACCTTGCCTCAGAGGTAAGAGCTCAGAGGTAAGAGCTCAGAGGTAAGAGCTCAGAGGTAAGAGCTCAGAGGTAAGAGCTCAGAGGTAAGAGCTCAGAGGTAAGAGCTCAGAGGTAAGAGCTCAGAGGTAAGAGCTCAGAGGTAAGAGCTCAGAGGTAAGAGCTCAGAGGTAAGAGCTCAGAGGTAAGAGCTCAGAGGTAAGAGCTCAGAGGTAAGAGCTCAGAGGTAAGAGCTCAGAGGTAAGAGCTCAGAGGTAAGAGCTCAGAGGTAAGAGCTCAGAGGTAAGAGCTCAGAGGTAAGAGCTCAGAGGTAAGAGCTCAGAGGTAAGAGCTCAGAGGTATGCTCAGCTCAGCTGCCTAAGCTTGCTGTGAAGTGGCCCACGAATCAGCGGCTGGTGAAACTGGGGGAGGAGAAGGTGCTCTTCTCGCAGGCCAGCAGCGGCATTGAGGCGCACCTTGCTTCAGAGGTGAGCGTTGATTGAGGCGCAGCACCTGGCTTCAGAGGTACGCATGGGTGCTTAACCACCTCGAGAATAGGTTTCTCCGGACTCGGCAGCTGGTGAAGCTGGAGGAGGAGAAGAAGCTGTTTGTGCAGGCCAGCAGCGGCATTGAGGCGCACCTTGCTTCAGAGGTAGGTATGGATTCAGAGCTGGGACATGAGGAGGAGGACGCCAAGCCAAGGCGCTAATGGAGTCGCTCCTGCAGGAGTCATATGCGCCTGTTTCCCAGCCTCGTTATTCCCACACCCCCCTATTTGAACCAACAGGAGGAATCCCTCACGCACTCCCTGTTCGAGCATGGGGAGGACTCCCAAGGCCCTGGAGGAGTGGAAGCAGTTTCTGCAGCAGCCGCAAGTGTCCCTTAGCCGCTGTTCTCATCACAGGCCCCCCTGTTTCAACTAACAGGTCGAATCTCTGACTCACTCTCTGTTCGAGCATGGGGAGGACTCCAAGGCATGCAAGAGTGGAAGCAGTTCCTTCTTGCAGCAGTCGAGTGTGTGTCCCTTAGCTGCTATTCCCACTCGCCCCCATTTTAACTCCAGGAAGAATCTCTGTCCCACTCCCTATTCGAGCATGGGGAGGATACCAAGGCGCTGAAGGGGTGGAAGCAGTTCCTGCAGCAAAGAGTGTGTGTCCCTCCCTAGCCACTATTCCCGCTCACCCCTGTATCAAACAACAGAAGGAGTCCCTCACGCACTCCCTATTCGAGCACGGGGAGGACTCCAAGGCGCTGGAGGGGTGGAAGAGCTTCTTACAGCAGTCGAGTGTGTGTCCCGCTATTCCCACTCACCCCTATTTCAACACCAGGAAGAATCTCTGTCCCGCTCCCTATTCGAGCACGGGGAGGACGCCAAGGCGCTGGAGGAGTGGAAGAGCTTCCTACAGCAGTCGAGTGTGTCTCTCTTACCCACGATCTAGTATTCCCTCGAACTCATTCCCTTAACAACAGGAGGAGTCCCTCACTCACTCCCTGTTCGAGCACGGGGAGGACGCCAAGGCGCTGGAGGGGTGGAAGAGCTTCCTACAGCAGTCATGGCAGCTGCAGCAGGCGTGTGTGGAGGCGAGGGAGAGGCAGCTCAGGGACGAACTGAGCGAGCGCAAGGGCAAGTTGTGGGCTCTCGCACAGGGGCACGTGCGGCTGTGCAAGGTAGGTTGCAGTCAGTGTATAGAGTAGGAGGTGCCTCTGCAATAGTGCAGCAGGCGTACGTGGAGGCGAGGGAGAGGCAGCTCAGGGACGAGCTGAGAGAGCGCGCAAGGCCAAGCTGTGGTCGCTAGCTCAGGGGCACATGCGCCTGTGCAAGGTAGGACATTGGACACAGGGGCACGTGTGACGGTGTATTGTGAGTCGCTCACACATCTGTCATCTGCGGAATCAATTCGCAATCAAACTGCTGAAATTTTTCACCCAAGAATGGGCTGTGGCTGTGCACTTCGAGAGTAGGGGCTTTGGCTGTGCACTTCGCCCTAGTACCACAATAACCGTGTGCGTGTATTCTTTCTTCTGTCTCTCGATCCCGTCTTTCCTTCCCTTCCTTCTTCTCCCCTTGGCTTGTTGCTCCTCCTGTCGCCCGCCCATCACCAGTCTGAGCTGCAAGCGTTTGGGCAGTCGGCCAGGTCCATAGTGGAGCGACTCAAAGGGATCAAAGCGAAGAGGTGAGTGCGGGAGCATGCCAACAAGGTAGGGTGAGTGCCGGATCGTATCAAATAGGGGGCAACGAGCTGGAAGCGTTTGGGCAGTTGGCCAAGTCCGTAGTGGAGCGAGTCAAGAGGATCAAAGCTAAGAGGTGAGGATGGTATACGTGTGAAAGGGTGAGACTGGTATGGTAGTACAGTGAGTAGGAATGGAAGATGCAGATATGTCTGGCCAGTGTGAACACCAGCGGGACTGGTATACCTCTTTCCTTGCTGTCCTCTCCCCTATTCCCTCCCTCCCCTCCCGTCAACACCAGGCAGCAGGCGGAGAAGGAGGGTAGAGACGGGGCAGTGTGACATATCTTTCCTTGCTACACCCTCCCCCCTCCCTCCCCTCCCTCCACTCCCTCCCCTCCCTCTGCTCCCGTTCCACTCCCATTCCGCAACAACCCCAGGGAGCAGGCGGAGAAGGAGGGTAAAGACGGGGCAGTGGCCGACAGCAAGCACCGGCGGCTGCAGTGGGAGGAGCGATTCATGGCAGCTGAGATACAGGTGGGTGCAGTGCGGTGCAGCGGGAATCAGGAGAGGTTGTATTTGCACTCGCCCAATCTTCGAATTAATGTTGAAGCTCGTTTGGCCATCATCCATCAACCACGCATGTGCCATCCGTGTGCCATCCACATGCCATCCACGTGCCATCCACGTGCCATCCACATGCCATCCACATGCCATCCACATGCCATCCACATGCCATCCACATGCCATCCATATGCCATCCACATGCCATCCATATGCCATCCATGTGCCATCCACGTACCATCCACGTGCCATCCACGTGCCATCCACGTGCCATCCACGTGCCATCCACGTGCCATCCACGTGCCATCCACGTGTCATCCAAGTGCCATCCATGTGCCATCCATGTGCCAGCCACGTGCCATCTGTTAGAGATAGGTTGCAATTCGGTTGGCACAACTTTGTGTTGGCACTTTGTTGGTTTTAGGGATACACAAATTTGTTAGGTTGGGTGTAGCTATGTTTTCATCCCCAACCTATCCCAACCCAATCCATCCCAAATCCCCACGATTTGGGAGGATTCCCTTGGGATTCCCTTCGATTCTCCCTTATCCCTTCCCATCCTCTCCGATGCTCGATACTTAAGGATGTATGCTCTTGCTCATTTCAATCAATGAAGTTCTCAGTTTCTGATATGGTATCAGAGCTCGTTTCCGCCTAAGCGGCTCTTGATCCTCTCGCTCCGTTGGAGCTTAGCATTTGTCTTACGACGCAAAGCTTTTCTAGTCGCCTCAACTCAGCGCGGCGCTTCTCTTCGGGCTGACGCCCGTCGCTCCGCATCTGCTTGTCGCATTTGATCGGGCTGAGCCCGTCGCCCCGCATCTGCTCGTCGCATCTGATCGGGCTGAGCCCGTCGCCCTGCATCTGCTCGTCGCACCTGATTGGGCTGAGCCCGTCGCCCCGCATCTGCTCGTCGCACCTGATCGGGCTGAGTCCGTTGCCCCGCATCTGCTCGTCGCACTTGATCGGGCTGAGCCCGTCGCCCCGCATCTGCTCATCGAAGCTGGATGCGCTGTCGCCTGTCGCCCTTGCAACAGCGGGGGGGGTGCAGCGGCGAAGCGGACAAGGGGGCAGCGGCGAAGCGGAAAGGGGGCAGCGGCGAAGCGGAAAAGGGAAAGGGGGGGTGGTCGCGGAGCAGCGGGATTGCAGCAGCATATCGAGAATTTGTATAGATTTCGGCGATCAGATTTTCTTCTTACTCGGCCATTTTCGCTCCTCGAGCATTGAAAATCCGCAAAAGAAAATCTGGTTTTTAAGAGCTGCGCTACGCGCGGAGAAAAGGTCCTTATAGCATCATGGCGTACCCTTCCGCGTCTCTCTCAAACCCGATCACCCCCTTGCACCTCGACCCAAATGGCTCAAGCCCTAACTTCAAGGAGTGGAGCTATGAAGTTGCTAAGCATCTCTTAAGCCGCAAGATTGAGGGGATTTGCCTCACGGATGTCCTCCTTAATCGCGGCAAAGAAAAGATGCCGGTCCTTCCCAAGAAACTCTCGGCCACGGCCATAGAGGAAGAGTCAAAAGCGCATGAGGAATCCATGTCCAAGTATGAGGAATCTTATAGCGTGTGGGAGCAAGCCGACGCCGCTATCATTGGCGTCTTCGTCGGCACTACCCCTTCCGAGCTCGTCAAAACTTACCATAACTACCCCTCTGCGCACGCCATTTGAGAGTACCTCAACGACCGCTTCCTCAACAAAACCGCTGTAGGGGTGGCGATCCTCATACCCCGCATGTTTCAAGTGCGTCTGGAGGAGTGCCCTGGAATGACAGATTACGTCGCTGAGATTCAAGGGATTCATCAGGAGCTGAAGCAACTCGGCATTGTCTTCCCAGACCAAGCCCCTGCAGCAGCTCTGCTTGTTGGGCTAACCCCCTCTTACAATGTCACCCGCTCCATGCTTCTCCATCTTCCGCCAGAAGAGCTAACCTTTGCCAAAGTCTCTTCCGCACTTCTCTCTGCTGAAAAAGACAACACTGCGCAGGCTCGTGCAAATGCGCTTCGCGCTCCTGTCCCAGCTCCAGCATCGCGTCCCAATCCGCCACCCACTCGTAACCGCTACCCACCCTGTCCTTACATCATCAAGATGGGACCCCGTGTGGGTCAGGTGTGCGGCGGCACCAATCACCCGCTCGCCAGCTGCTTCAAGAAGAAGGACGACGATTGGTTAGCCAAGAATGGTATCAACTCCAAGCCGCCCAACTGGCTTCGCATGCGCCAGCTCAACCATGTTGAGGCACAGGATAGTCAGGACTCAGCCGTTCATGCCCCTAGTCCCGATGTTCGTCTGAACTTGTTGTTCCCTGGCCTTCCCATGATCAATGAAACCAGTTCCCAGAATTCGGCGTCTCCACAAACACCATCTAAACCACTTGAATTTGTCCTAGACAGCTGTGCAACCCACACAGTCCTCCGAGACAAAGAGTCTTTCAAACCATACCAAGCACCCATTCCTCTCCTAGGCGCAGACTCCAGCTTCACAACTGTCGCCCATGGTTCCTCCACTCTTCCATGCCCAGCCTTCCCATCTGGCACAGTCACTGGCATATGCGTGCCCACTCTTCGGCACAACTTACTTGCACAACATGAGATTCAACAAGCAGGGGTAACCACTATCTTCCCAGCTCATTCCAATCATTGTGATCTCCTTGATCCCACCAACAATGCCCTCCTTGCACGCTTCACACTGACCGTCAACCACCTCTACACACTCCAAGTACCTCCATCTTCCACAGAAGCACACTCTACCTCCACCACATCATCGTGCTCCTGCCGTCTACTCACCGACCCAACCATTCTTTACCACCATCGTCTCGGGCATCCCAACTTCCGCATGCTGTCCGAGCTTGCGTCTAAGAAGTTGCTTCTTCACCTGCCCGACACACTTCCTCCACCCGCCACTTCTCCCGCTCCTCCATGCTTGGACTGCGCGCAAAGCAAACTACGCCAGCTACCTCACCCTTCCTCGCCCTCCGCTGCAGCCGCCCCGCTTGACCTCGTCCACATGGACGTCTGGGGCCCAGCTCCACTACGCTCTCGTGGCGGGCATTCTTACTTCCTAGTGCTCGTTGACGATCACTCTCGCTATGCGTCCGTCCACCTCCTCTCCTCCAAAGCAATTGTTCCAGATGTCGTCATCGCATGGGTTCGAGAAGCCCAAAATCATTTCCGCACTTCAGTCAAGTGCCTCCATTCCGATGGCGGTGGCGAATTTCGAAACCATTCCCTTCAAGCGTTCTGTGCCTCCCAAGGCACTCTCCAGACCTTCACCCTTCCCCACAGTCCGCAGCAGAATGGCATTGCTGAAAGTCGCAATCGCACTCTCGTGCAAATCGCTCGCTGTCTTCTCACTCACGCTGGTGCACCACCTTCACTTTGGAGTTACGCCCTCCTTCATGCCACGCTGCTGTACAACCTTCACCCTCACCCTCTTCGTCCTGCCATCACTCCCGCTGAACTGTGGACCGGCACCAAGCCCAGTGCACGTCCTCTCCGCGTATGGGGGTGTACCGCTTATGTCCTTCTCAACCCTCAGGAACATCGCACCCATGGCGGCAAATTTGCACCAAAAGCTCAACCCTGTGTCTACCTCGGCCACAACCTGGACTCTCCCGATTACCTTTTCCTCAATCCCTCCACCAATCAGCTGATTCGTAGCCGCGATGTCACCTTTGACGAGAGTCGCCCTTTTTACCTCTCTTCACCACCCCCCACCGCTCCACCTTCGCTTGTGTGGGCCGATTCTGATACTTCACCCTCTCCACCTCCTCCCTCTGCCGCTCCTCCTGCGGCCCCCTCCCTCTCACCTCCCCCATCTCCTTCCACTCTCTCTCACCCCTCTTCGCCCACTGGCTCAGTTGCCCGTTCACCTCCGCCCGCGCCTGCACCTCCCCCTGCACCCGCTCCTGCAGCTGCCCCTCCGCCTCCCTCTCCTTATGCGCCTCCCCCTGCCCTTGCACCTCCATCCCCGCCTTCACCTTCGCTTCCGCCTCCAACCTCCACCTCTCCTCCCGCCTCGCCCATCACCTATCGTCGCTGTGAGAGTACGACCCCGTTACACCAATTTTCCCTTTCCATATTTCCTTTCTATTTCATTCCTCTTTTTATCCTCATTCATTTGGTCTTTATCTCATCTAATTTGGTTTCCTATTCCTCATTTTCCATTATCCTTTGGTTTATCCTGTTATTATAATTATATCACCGACCAGGCTCGGGATGTACTGGCGCGCTATATCTAGCGTAATCCTGCCGTAATCCCTTAAAGCCAATAGCCTCGCGTGGCTATACGCATGGTGATTCTATATTCTAGAAGGGTCTATTCCCTTTGGATAGGATAAACCTGGTTACCTGATGTAATCTGGAAGTATAAAAGCACCTTGTACTGAATGATAGTACAACATTGAGCAAACCTTTCCTCGGGACATTCGATCCTGTGACACTTGGTAATCAGAGCCAAGGTTTCAGCTCAACGCTTAACCGCTGGGCCCCCAGGAGCACGCGGAGGATGGAGTCGAAACTTCAATTCCTGTAAGTACAATGCACTTTCATTTAAGTTTCGACGTTCCTCTCGCAGTTGCACCTGGGGTCCCCTTCGAAGGCGAGACGCCTCGCCAACCGTTCGATGGACTGCATCGACGGTGCCGATTTTTCGCGGGGGCAAACGGCCTCGACCTGGCGAGCGCGTCAGTTCCGGCGGAACACTCCCTGCGACATTCGGAGAAGTTCGCAGTTCGCGACGACACTTGGAGTTGCGCGGAAATCTGCCCAGCTGCGACCAAAGACATCCGTCCGATGGGGATTCGACGCTTCAGATCGACCGAGGCGAAAACGAAATCCTGCTGAGCGAGTTCGAGTTTCGGCGCGAATGGGAACGGGACCTCGCAAGCCGCGAAATTCTTCGGAGCGTTGGATCGATCGACAGCCGACATCGACGACCGAAAATTGCTGCAGGAAACGAGTCGACCCGTGCACCGAAAGCCGCTAAACGCGACTCAGGAATGTCTTCAGATTGCTTGGAGTTTGGACCGTCGGATCGACTTCTACTTCAACGGACGAGATGGAGCGCGACTTCTGCACAAAGGGAGATTGACGAAGAGAACCAAAAATCAGCCGCCTTCGACACCGTCGACAACATCTGAACAACCAAATTCGAATTCCTTCATTTGGTGACGAATTTGGCGCGTAAATCATCTGCAGAGTCAGAAATCTGCCGAAGAATTACCTACTTGGTAATAGCTGCAAGCAGAAAAATGACAGGAGAACGTGGATCGTCGGATTGGTGCGGAATCAACGGCACGAATGCAGCGGAGACTACACTATGGGAAAACATCACGATGGAGACAATATTCGTGACCAGCGACTGCACAATCGACGAATCTTCTGACTGATGTCGACAACGATCGAGTTATTTTGACGAAGTCATCTTCGTTAAAAATGGATCGACATCAACACACCGGATCTTCACCCAGGAAAATCAATGGAGCTGCGTGAAGACATGTTCTCCATCCACGAGACACTTCTTCATACAAATTGATCGACAAGCTATGGGATTGCAGAGAAGTAGCCGTTTTCTCTTGCAATGCTCCCAAGTTCAAGTTGCTGCGAAGGAGCAGATTTCGCACGCAACCTTGACGCAGTGAACCCGTCTCGTCAAGGCCAGCGAGACAATATTTCGTAACAGGAGCTGAACGATTCGTCTTCATCAAGAATCTCAGCCATCCGAAGTGATTGATTGGAGCAGTCTCAACATCGACCTCACGAGGCGACACACCAATCATGCGTCGCGATTCCAGGTGTTAATGACCTGCGTGGAAGAAAATTCCGTGCATGTCACGATGCTTGACAGATTGAGGAGTAATTAACCTCTAATCCGGCAAGTACTCGTTCACTAGCGACCCTACGGCACATGCATTGGAGGCGATTCTACCAGAAGCCGAAGCGTTACAAGCACCAGCGTAACTTCGACGATGCAGGAGAACGTCAAGCAACACGAGGTGTCAACAAATGAGGGAGATGCGGACTACTACAACACAATTACGCGCTCTACCGACCGTACATCGGAGGCACGGATGAGCATACCAGGAATTGCTACCCGTGGATACATTGAGGGGAGAAGCAAGTTTCTCTTCATACCCTCAAATGAAACAATCACCGGCAGCAATGGAGCAACACATGTGTACTAATGTGCACGTGTTCCTGGTAGTTACGCCTGTTACACCCATCAGGAACACTCTACTGGGAAGAGGGAGTTGATGGATTCTCCTTCAACCGGTACGAGTTGAGAGAATTCTCTGCAGCAGCTGCCGCCGTCGCCATCGTCGCAACCGCCGCCGCCGCCGCAGCAGAAGACTCGACACAACAGTCATATCCAAACCCTGATGGATAATTCTCCGCTCAATGGAGAAAACGCTGGATTATATTCCAGTAGATCGTAAAGTCCTGGTCAGGCACAGTACTATGATTTCCAGCTAGTGGGAAGGAGATACCACTATGCGAGGAAACAAAATGGCAATGCCATACACCCTCAAGAGCGGAAGATATTTGCTCTTATGAGGATGGGAGGACCACGGTACTCTACCGGTATACAAGTCCTCATGGCCTATGGCTTTCCTTAAAGTCATAAAACCTGCGTCACAACCAATCCATCACCAGCACCAACTCCACGGAAGCAGATAGGCGTGGAATGGAGCGCCGACGCCACTCCGGACAGTGGACTCCGCGTATCTCCAACAACACCCCTGTTTGCCGAAATGGAGCAGACTTCAACATTAATGCTGAGTAGCCGAGACGTCTTCGACTGCAACGCTACTTCAAGGACAGTGGCAAAATAAGACAACACATGATGGCACCAGAAGACCTATCCCAATATGTGCGCCCAGACACCGATGCCTACCGATGGCCTCCGTGCTAAACTGGAAGCGCATAAGGTCATACTGGATTGGCTGTCAGCAATGCCAATTTTGAAATGGGAGAGGATTATTTGGGAATAACCCCTCACAGTGGGATATCTATGCAGCAGAGATTCCTTGCTTGAGCAACCACCGAGGGAAACTACTTTGGCGCCGATTCTGGAAGTTACCAGCTCCGCGTTGTGGTACCAACCCCTCGCATGGTTTTGAAGACAAGGGATACACTGAGCAGCACTATACACACGCTGTTGTACTCAAGGTAGTGTGACTCGCAGATCGCGTGGTGGACAGGGTTACTACTAGTGATTATGCTCTCCATTCTGCAGCACTACGATGCCGAGTGGGTACGACTCGCGACAACACTACGGCATGGACCAGCATTCGACAGAAGCTGCATGTAACGGATACAACACTGCTACAGAAGCAGTACTACGACACAACTGCCATACCACCAACACTTGGTGATCTTCACACGTGGACCAGATGCGGGTAACAGCATGCACAGATCGGACAACATAGCCACTCATCTGCAGGTTACAGCATACTGTTCCAACCATTCACATCTCCAACTCCGACTTGCATCTGCCCGTCCTGGAGTTTGCCTACAAGTATGCTCCTGACGCCGCTACTGGACAGACGCTGTACTTCGTCTGTTACGGACGCCACCCCGATCACACCACAACAGCTAACCATACCAGCCACAGTCCAACTGGCTTCCGATTTCATCGCCATCGTCCACCATCTTGTACATCGACCACACAAGCGCCCTCTTGGACATCCAACATCAGCACAAGCACTTGGCAACTCATCACTACCCTTCTCGAGACCATAATCTCGACATCTGCCATCTTCTATCCAAGCGTCAACCTTGCTTCTGCGGGTCTATCATCGTTGAAGCAAGGGTTACTTCATTCACCTTCCGCTTCCGCCTACCAGCCACTTGGAAGATCCATAAACCTTCCATACCAGCTTCTTAAACCCTATCAAGACCACACCCGTTCTACACCGAATGCCAACCACCGTCATCGCCCGTGTTCATCCACGACATGCGACAACTACGTGCTTGGACACCGTCGTCATCGGAATGGCACTCTGGAGCTTCTTCTTTGGTGGAAGGGTTCTGATCCTTCTGAGGCTGCGTCTCTGATACGACATGGATAACGCCCGTCGTCCTCTTCGCGACTACCTTGTCAAGCAGGGTGTTACGTCTACCACCCAGCTTTGAGGGGGGGAAGTGTGAGAGTACGACCCCGTTACACCAATTTTCCCTTTCCATATTTCCTTTCTATTTCATTCCTCTTTTTATCCTCATTCATTTGGTCTTTATCTCATCTAATTTGGTTTCCTATTCCTCATTTTCCATTATCCTTTGGTTTATCCTGTTATTATAATTATATCACCGACCAGGCTCGGGATGTACTGGCGCGCTATATCTAGCGTAATCCTGCCGTAATCCCTTAAAGCCAATAGCCTCGCGTGGCTATACGCATGGTGATTCTATATTCTAGAAGGGTCTATTCCCTTTGGATAGGATAAACCTGGTTACCTGATGTAATCTGGAAGTATAAAAGCACCTTGTACTGAATGATAGTACAACATTGAGCAAACCTTTCCTCGGGACATTCGATCCTGTGACAGTCGCCGCCGCCACGGACGCTCTTATGTCGACGTCCCACCTGCTCCCCCGCCACCTCCCTCCTCTCCTGTCCCTATTGCTCACCCCACCCGCTCTCATCGTCCCGCTCCGCCTCTCGCCCTCTCTGTTCGCATCTCCCTCAATCCGCTTCCTCCTGCCGGGGGTGCATCCATGCCTGGCCTCTTGGAAGATAGGCATGAGGATCTGATCGAGATCAATGCTGCCATCCGTCAGCTCTGTCATCTTTTCCTCGATCTTGCCGACTCTCCAACTCTTAACTTCTCGGAAAATCCATCCATCCCGACCCCGAACTCCTATAATGAAGCCATCTCTGGACCACACTCCGCCCAGTGGCTCGCAGCCATGATCGCGGAGTGTGAAGCATTCATTCGCAACAACTCTTTCACGGACGTCTCTCCTCCGCGAGGAGTTAACATTGTCCGTGGCAAGTGGGTTTTTCGCGTCAAGCAGCTGCCTGGCGAACTCCCAGTCTTCAAGGCGCGATACTGCGCAAAAGGATTCGCGCAGAAGAAGGGCCTGGACTTCTTCGACACATTCTCTCCCACAGCCAAACTGCCCACGTTTCGGACCCTGCTGGACATCGCTGCTCGATGCAACTTTGACGTTCACTCCATGGACGTCTCTGCTGCATTTCTCCAAGGGGATCTCCCCGAGGACATCTACATGGAACGTCCTCAAGGATTTCCCTTACCCTTTCCACCTAGCACGGTCTGGAAGCTGAATCGACCAGTCTATGGGTTGAAGCAGGCTCCTCAGGAATGGCACAAGAAGCTGAAGGCAACCCTCGAGTCACTCGACTTCCACCCCTCCTCAGCCGATCCGAGTCTCTTCATTCGCAAGAACGAGAACCCGTTCTTCATTCTCGTCTACGTTGACGATATGATTCTCGTCTCCAAGAACTCCGATCAGCTGGCAGCTGTTAAGCAAGCTCTTGGGGACGCTCTCGCCATGAAGGACCTCGGGGAACTCAAGAACTACCTTGGGATGGAAATCTCGCGGTATCGCGAAGCTCGAACCATCACTCTCTCTCGGTTGGCACAACTTTGTGTTGGCACTTTGTTGGTTTTAGGGATACACAAATTTGTTAGGTTAGGTGTAGCTATGTTTTCATCCCCAACCTATCCCAACCCAATCCATCCCAAATCCCCACGATTTGGGAGTATTCCCTTGGGATTCCCTTCGATTCTCCCTTATCCCTTCCCATCCTCTCCGATGCTCGGTACTTAAGGATGTATGCTCTTGCTCATTTCAATCAATCAAGTTCTCAGTTTCTGATACCATCCACATGGCATCCACGTGCCATCCACGTGCCATCCACGTGCCATCCATGTGCCATCCATCGTGCACCCTCCCATGTCCTCACGATTGCTCTCTTCAGGTGAAACGGTGCATTGGAGAGTCAGAGATAGCGATGCGGGAGATCAGAGCTTGGTTGGACACTCTCTCCCCCAGGTAACGCCTTCCTTTGCCGCGTGGGCCCTTTGTCTGAATTTGGACAACCCTTCCCTGACACACCCTTCTCTCGCAAATTGTGGCTGTGCAATACACCTTCCACCCAAGTCTAATTCCCTCAATCACTAACCCCCTCTCCCCCTACTTGTGCCTGCCCACTCATCCTTCATTGGAATAACCATATTTACATGAGAGAAAACCATCTTCCCGCAATCACTCCGCAATCACTCCGCTTTCCATCCTGCTACCATGGATAACCCTAATCGCGCGTGACTCCCACCCACAAATTCCACCCACAACTCCCACCACACCTTTCCAGCGACAATGCTCCCAAGCAAGCCGAAATGCGCTGTTCTCTCGCCGAACTAGAGTCCTTGGTAGCTTCTGTCCGAGCCTTCGACCGCCCGAGCCTTTCTCTGGACCACCCAACAGTGCTCCGGGTGCAGAGGCTCGGCAAGTCCCCTGATGCGTGGGCCTCTGCCGAAGCTGCCGGCAAAGGTTCAGCCTTCCCTGGTACGGTTGTGGTGGGCCCTCTCTCAGGGCGTACTGATGCAGGCTCAGCTGCTAGTTATGCTTCAGGTGGTGGTGGTGGTGATGGTGGTGGTGGTGGTGGTGGTGGTGGTGGTGGTGGTGCTGCTGCTGCTGCTGCTGCTGCTACTGCTGCTGCTGCTGCTGCTGCTGCTAGTGCAGTTGGTGGTACGGCTGCCAGTGTTTCTGGCACCAGTGATAGCATACCGGCAGCAGGAGCAGCAGTGGGAAGACCAGAAGTTGCTGCTGCAGCAGTAGCACAGGAAGCTGCCTCTACAGACTCAGCTAAATTGCTGAAGAAACCAGCACTTGTTATTGGAGGATCAGCAGCCGCAGGGGCAGGTGGGGCGGTACCAACAGGAACAGAGGAGAATGTTCCCCCTACCCCGTTTGTGATTTCGGGCGGGATTCGTCGTCCTGTGGCTCCAGGGTTCAAGGATAATCAAGGCACGTCAAAACTGCCGCCCACAGGTGGGAGTGGTTCAGTGTAGGGCAAGTCGAGCAAGGAGAGTAAGGAGAGCAAGCGGAGTAAGAGTGGAGGAATGGCCGAAGGGGAAGATTCCTGTGCGGCAGTTGATGGAAGTGGTGCAGAGTTGTAGTGCATGGCACGGCTCAATCAAAAAATTCTTCACCCTAGAGGTCGATGTGATGATTGCCAGCCAGGTGGTTGGTAGCAGTCAAGCTACCTCGTAGCAATCATATCCGAAGAATACATATTCAAAGAGATATACTTACCAGTATCTAGATGTCCACAGTATGTATTATGTAGTCACTTACCGTAATCCCCCGGATATAACACCCGCCGAAATTAAGCACCCCCTGAGTGTTCTATTCGGGGAGGGTGTTCTATTGAAGAATCCGCAATTATACACCCTCTTTTTGAGGGTTCCAGGAGAGCACCCCCCTTTACCATTTTAGCCCTTCTAAGCCTTGCAACTCCTGGAGCAAATACCGTTTTTTCATGCGATTTCATGGTGAGCACGACCATTACGCAAAAGTTCAATTTTACCGAGGCACACGGCGGGATTCTCCGGTACTGAAAATGACGGGGTGAAACAAATCATTACCTGGAAAAGCGTAGTGACCGATAAATTTCGTTTCATTTGTGCGAGAGACTTGTTATGACTGGTTGACAAGCCTCGCAATTTTCGCCAAGCCTATTACGAGAGTCGCCAACCCCTCAATCTCACTTCTCCAACCTGACACTCCTGATATTCAGGAGCAAACACCGATCTGGGGGTATTATGAACCTCGAGAAAACGTACGCCTTTTCAGCTGGAACTTGGATGGTTGAAATCGCCATGAAATGCTGAGTCTAATGCACATCTAAAAAATTCTGTCCTCAAATATAACACCAGGGTGCTATAGCCTAACGCGAAATAAAGTACCCACCCCCCTGATTTTGCATGAATTTTGTATTATACCCGGGGTGTTATATCCGGGGGATTACAGTATATGATTCAGAGATTGCATCACCATCACAGCTCTTGCTACATGGCATACGGTAATAATGGAAACTCAGATCTGCGCTGGTGCCTAAGAGACAAGTGCGCAAACATGCCCATGTTCCAGCACATTGCACTTGATTGTTTTCTAAACAGGGCAGATTACAGGAGCTAGGTTCTCCTTGACAAAAGACCCAAAAAACAAGAGTGCAAGGAAGAGGCCACAAGGCGGAGGCCCGTCATTGCTTCTAACGACCCCCACACAAAAAGACAGGAGGAAACGACCAGCTCAGGACAAGAAATCGACCAGGCAGCACCTAAGAGGACTAAGGAATGCATACATCCCCGATACATGCATCCCCAATGATCTGCCACTAAGGCAGACACTCATCCCCCTCCCCAGTAGCCTCCCTAAAGGGCACCCAGATCTCGTTCACCCGGCCAATCAGCTCAAACGGGGAGTTATACTCCGCAATGCTGTACGCCTCCCCTCCCACCGCCGCTGTAACATTCGCCCACGCCGTATTCGCCAGGCTGTCGCCGAGAGTCGCCGCCTCCTGCGCGACGTTGAAATCCGTCGCGAATCCCGAGAACGTTCGCACGGCGACGCAGAGCGACGGCACGCGACGGATGTGCAGGTTAAGCGCGGAAGCGGGTTTCGGGGGATTCGCGGCGAAGCTCTTCGGGACGAGGAAGCGGACGAGGAAGGTGGAAGCACAAAACGGTCCGCCGGAGGGTTTGATGGTTGTGAGCACTGGAGCCGTCATGGGGATAGTGACGCCATCGTCGTTGCGACCCTGAATGTACTGGAAGAGCCTGAGGGAAGGAGCGAGGCGAGAGCATCGAAAACAAGAGGGAGAAAACGGTTTTAAGGATTGGTTTTCTTATGATGTCAGACGTTAAAAGCTCGTAGACGTTGGGCAGATCAGAGTTGGAAAGGATCTATAAGTATCGATGAATCTCGTAATTCTTTTTTCCAGGTACCTGTGGAAGCCGGCATAAACGGCCTTCTTAAAAGACACCTCGTTAATAGGGTCCGTCTCGGCCCACACCGCGCTCCTGTAACGACGAATCTGGAAATCCGACTCCTCGTGCACCAGCTCGTACGGCGGACATTCGATGGACTTGCACGAAGGCGACGCGGAGGGACCGTCCTGCGGCCGCTCGGGGAGGAAGATCTTGGAGAGACCGAGGCGAAGCGAGCCAGCAGCGTTGAACGCGGAGGATGTAGGGACTTGAATGGCGGCCAAGGCTAGAAAGACGGTGAGAAGAACGAAAGGCGAGACGCGAGCCATTGGAACGGACGAGACGAGGAGAGGAGCTTCAAACGCGAAGAAAGCAGGTAATATGCAGAACTGGTGGACACAGGAAGGGGAATATAGGCTCCTCTGTATGTGCTGCGCCTCGGCGTCTGAAGCCTGCTGCTCACTTGGCCGTCGGCTACGTCTGAGTGCTCCTCGGAAATTCCGCACCAGTGCAACACGCTGACATGTGGTATGGTCCACTCACTCTTATTGCACACATGCATGAGCAGCAGCGTGCTTGTATTGTAGTGGTCGTACTCCTCCTGATGGTGCATGAAAGATCTGGAAGGCTCGGATTCCGAGAAAGGGATGGAGAAGATGAGATGTGGGCGACAATGCGCGACGTGGTTGGAGCATTTGCGAAACGATCCATCAGTCCGGTTCAGTGGGAAAACGGGATTTTTCATTCGCTTGTAACTTCCGACTGTTGTCGTCGTCGTCGCCGAGGTGCTGTCTGCAGTTCGAGGGTGTGTGCTGGACTGGGAACGGGAGTCGGTGATTGGTCGTGGTCGAGCGTCAAGAGTGCTGCCCGAGAAGACATAACGCAGACGTGGCAAAGGATGTCTGTGTAGGTTTTGGTGATATTTGTGCAGTGTTTTGGTATTGAGGGGGTTCGATTGGCCGTGCCTTCATCCAGTGCCTGCCACACGAACACTGGCGAACCAAAAAGCCAAACATCCACCCTAGAGCAAACATCAATACGCATCACTAGTGAGAACCTGTTCTGTTTTGCAACCGCATATAGGATTATCAAAGGGAGGAGGATTTGGAGACAATCATAAGGTTTTGAAGGATAAGCTGTTCTCACTGTATAAGGGTGCGTCTGAAGTATATAACGATGCTGCATGTGGCGGATATTTTGACGAGATCGTCCCAAACCTTGAATTTGATAGTGAAACTTTTCGCGAACCTGTTGAAAGGTTCGCGTCGCACGTCCAACGACCACCGTCTCTTCCCCCTCCACCCAAGCTCCCCATTTACCCCACGCCAAGTCTCCGCATGACTGTCTGTGCCACCAATCCCGAAACAGCGTCGCGATTGGCCTAACTTTTCCCCCCTCGCGCACTTCTCAAACTCAATCCCCATCTCCCGCATGCCCACTGTCCATGCCTCAGTTTTTCCTCCCCAACCCCCACCCCTCACCCCCCACCTCAAGCTGCAGGCTTCCGCGCTCAACCAGTCGCGGGGGGTAGGGTGTTGGGGCCATCGGCATTCTACCTGCCCGCCCGCGGAAGTGTCTGGACGTTGTGTTGGTGACCGCGCATCTGCTTCACCTCTCCTCCCGCATCTCCCGCTCTTCCTTCCCCCCTCCTTTTTCCTCCCCCCATGACCCCACTTCCTCTCCTGCCTTGCAGTGCACGTAGCGCCGGCGGGTGGCTTTGTTTCCCTGGCACATAATTGCCTTGGGAATTGTTTCTCTAGGAAATTGTCATTGCCGCATAATTGTCTCCTTTCAAACACGGCTCTGCCTCACCGCTCTGCTTAGCTATATATTTCCCAGAAGTGATTGTTATCAAACGCTCACGCTGCTGGTTCGTCTCCTGTTACCTCTTACACATTACACATTACACGTACACCTTAGTTCCTATTTATCGTCGTTTCAGTCCTGCGCGCTCCCGACCGGCCCACTATTCTAGTCAGTTCGGTGGTTTCCTTATTTCACCAAGCCCGTACTCGAGTGTACTATCAGAGCCAAAATCTACAAGTTGGTCGGAGGAAGGAGTATAGCAATAGCAGATTAAAACTGATCTTCAAATCTCCGAATGGCAGAGCCCAGTGGTCCTGGTCTTCTCGCTCCGCCTAAGTCCCTTCCCGGTGGCTCTAGCGCACCGCCTATCAGAAAACCAGTCATAGCGGAGGAGAGAAAGGCCAAGGTGAGCAAGTCCGTCTCTCTTTTCTACGTTTCAGCTTTCGTGGCTCCAGCTTCGGTGCTCCTCTTCTTGGTGCTCCTTAGTCGGTCTCTCAGCCGACCGGTATTGTCACATAAAGGCCATAATCCTCTCGTCGTCGGTCTCTTGTCTTCCCCTTCGTAACGATCACGCCTGACCTCCCTATTTTCACGGCTGGTTTATTTTTATTTTCCGCTCAACACCCTCCTGTCTCCTCGAAACAGGGTACAATCCCGCAATTCGGCCAGTTTGGTGACAACAACGTTGGGTACACGGGTGTGTTCGCGGTGAAGAAGCAACAACGAAGACAAGGCGACGACGACTTGTTTCCGGAGCCTCAGCCGATGGGAACATTCGACCAGCCTGCAGCTCCGGCCGCCGCACCCCCTGTAAGTTGCCATTCTCCCTTCTCCCAAAATTAACCAACTCATAAGATGTTATTCCATCCATTCGTTATGTGACTGGAGTCGACGGCTGGGAGTTTCGTGCTTTTACCAACATTTGACCAGCCCGCAGCTCCGACGGCCGCCCCCCCTGTAAGTTGCTATTCTCCCTTTTTTCCTTCCGATCAATCCATAAGGTGACACCCGATCCATTCGTTATGGGATTGCGCGCGGAGGCTTGGAGAATCGTGTTTTTTGCGACATCCTGCCACTTGCTCGTTCCCTTTTTAAGCAAAGGGGAGCTGCGAATTCGCAAGGGCGAAGGGCTGAGCATGCTTTACGTGGAGTCATTTTAAAAACTTCTTAAGAATGACTCCACTGATTTGCTAACGGCGAAGGGCCGAACACGCTAAACCTGCTCTAGGCGTGTCCGCCAACGGCCTGAGTAGTCCTGGTCGTGGCAGTGCTTAACGAGGTTTGTTTGTTCAACAATGGAGAGAGCAACGCGAATCAGAAAACAGGTCGTACTCTGGCTGATGAACCGGCTTCAGCGAGTTCAAATATGAGCTTTGTACTACACAGAAACAGCTGCATGTTTCCAAGACCATGAAACCGCTGTGAAGGAAACAATGACATGAACTGTAGCAAGGCAAAATGGCAGAGCCTGCTCATGTCTAACAAACGGTAGAGTACTCGTTAAGGGAATCAGACCACCCTTTCCCCCCAGCTGTTTCGGGAGAACGAGAGGGCAGGACTGCTGGTTCCAGTATTGCTGGGTTCCGTGTCTACGATATGTATTTTTTTGAAAGTGTGTAACACTTTCTAAAAATGTGTATTGTGAAAGTGTAGCGAGGGTCAACGCAGCAAAGGCAGCGTCGAAGCGCTACTCACCCTTTTTTGCTTACAAAAGAGGGACGTGAGGCCATTCGGCCTCACCCACGTTCTTCATTTCTAGTTTCTCTAGTTCAATTTCCCCGTCCACCCACCCTCTTGTGTGTGTAGTTCTTTGTTGGACCAGATGAAATGAAGCACGCTGCCTTTACAAGAGGACCTAAGCAAACTTTCACAATTGAAAGTTCAACGTGTCAGGTGTTAGGAGCGTTTCCGGAGTGTCGAGGTGGTGAACACGAATCCTGCTGGTTTGGTGGTGTTCACCACTAAAGGATCACCGTGGTTGCCAAACAAGGTGTATCATCAGTGTTAGTGTTACACTGCATCGCTGCATCGTTGGTCCTTTATGAACCAGTGGTAGTGTCTGCGTTCTTAAAACATGCTCTGTGTTCTCTGTCACCCCCCTCATCTCCTGTTCCACACTTGCTAGATGAACCAGTCCCGTCCCTCTCTCTATCAATGTTTCTTCTACAGAACCCTCATTCTGCGCACCTGCTTCGTTCCCATCCCGTGTTTCCGTCTACAGGCTGACTCGCCTCAACAAGGTTGCTGCTCCATTCTATGAGCAATGTCTGCCTCTCAGGCATTGCAACTTCTGCCTTTCAACGACCACAATCATCTTATTTTCGTGCTCTGCGCTTTTTCTGCTCGTAAGATCCTTTGCGGGGTGCTGCTGTATGGCGTTTTGGCGTGATATTAGAATTAGATATGCCTCAACTAGTACTGTAGACCAGCTGGTGAATGGGGGGGTGTTGCAGAATTTCCAGCAGAGCTGTGAATAGCAGGCCTGCCTCACCGTTTTGCTTTAGTACTGATGTACACAGTGAGCAGTAGTTTGTTCCCTTAGGCTTTTGTTTTGCAAGGTTGTTCGAACTTGGTTGTGTAGGAGGCACTACTATAAACCGCTTGTAGTATAGACGGTTGTTCTCTACTCTTTGCTTGCAAAGGATAGCCAGGTAACGGAGCACGTGAACCGAGCACCTCAAATGCCGCGTGTATAGTCGCACATTTCCCGCGTGACGTGAGGAACAGTCTCAGGTGGGTGCAACAAGACAAAGGTGGTTCACGACACTTCTGTCGTTTTTGTAATTATCCCCGTTACTGATGCCGCTTCGCTTCTGTACCAACTCGGGTCAGTGTGACTATTGGCTGCTTGGGCTCCACTGGGCCACTAAACCTAAATGAAGAGGCATCTCCCTTGTCACGACTCACGATTCACGCGATACGGTCTTGGACTTCTGTCTATCGCAATCGCAACCTGTACGTCGCAAAAAGTTCGCATTAACTCGATGACGGCAAGAAAAGGACATCTACGACAATCGCAAGTACAGAGCCTTTTCGCGAAAACGTGGAGCGAAAACATTCGTGGAGCTTTCGCGACAGGGAGATCAAAGCACTGGAGTTGTCTCGTCGCCCCGAGATTACTGCGTACAGAATAATACTGAAGCTCCTGACAGATTGAGAGACAAGACTACCTACCACACCAGGCAGCAGACACTCCCAGCAAACCCATGGGACTACAGTCCTGCTTCCAGGACCTCTAGGGTTGACCCTGATGCAACATAGCTCACGGATAGATTTTCGTATAGTAGTCTCGAGACGCATTGAGTTAGCTCAGGGAAGGGACTGAAAGTTGTACGTTCATGCGAGCACCCAGCGTCGTTCAGAGGACGCTGAAACCGCTTCCAGTCCCTAGTATTCTGATTTTCTCGTGCACTTAATTAAGTTATTTCCTCTCAGCATAGGAACCACCCTCCCTCGCTTTGCTCCTCTCTGTGCTTAAATGTCGTAGATATCGGACTAGCCTTCCCGTGGCTTTGGCCGGCTTATCCTGGCGAGCGGAAATGGCGTCGAGGCGGCTTTCGTGCTTACTTGCCATTCTTGTCGTCACCAGCGTCACTAAAAGTGCGTATGCTATTTTAAATACATCAGGCGAATCTCGCGCGACTTCAGCTGACTCGTCTCGCGCGCGTCTTCTTGTAACGCGTACCCGTACTTAGCTCTTGCCTCCCTTTCCCCCCATTCTCGACGCCCGACTCAGTTCGCTCGCCTCAATCCCTGGTAAGCACGCGACTTTCTTCTGTTGCTTCCTAAGGCCGTGCCTGCGACGCTTTTTAGAGCCGTGCCTGCGACGCTACTCGAAGCGAAATGCCGCATGCTGCTTCTGGCGCTCCTTATGGCATCCCCTCGGGTACTCCTGCAGTCGATAGTCAGTTGGGTGACGTACGCTCTATGCCTCGAACGCACCCGGGTGTTCAAACAGAGAGACTTGGGTATTCACACAGAGGCACCCGGGTATTGAAACAGAAACACCCTGGTGGCTTCTCGACGGCTCAGAGTTCTCCACCTTCTAAGGAGAGAATGGGAGAGGAAAAGGAGGAAAGAGTAGGGCCATGCCGTTGCCTGAGTCGGCACAGTAGCGGTTGACTTTTGAGTCGACTCAGAAGTCACCTCGAGGGAAAAGGAGGAAAGAGTAGGGCCATGCCGTTGCCTGTGAGAGTTTTTTTTAGAATTCTCAAAGGAAGAAAGAGGGGAGTGGGGCCATGCCGGTGCCTGAGTCGGCACGGTAGCGATTGACGGCAGAGTAGCGCTTGACGGGACATCAACGGTTGACGGCGCAGTAACGGTTGACGGCACTGTAACGGTTGACGGCGCAGTAACGGTTGACGGCGCAGTAACGGTTGACGGCACAGTAACGGTTGACGGCACAGTAATGGCTGACGGCGCAGTAACGGTTGACGGCACAGTAACGGTTGACGGCACAGTAATGGCTGACGGCGCAGTAACGGTTGACGGTGAAGTAACGGTTGACGGCGCAGTAACGGTTGACGGCACAGTAATGGCTGACGGCGCAGTAACGGTTGACGGTGCAGTAACGGTTGACGGCGCAGTAACGGTGGACGGCACAGTTGCGGTTGACGATGCATCAAATCCTGTTCGTTTCGATCGTTCCCCGACCGCCATATCAGGCCCATTTCCCCCCCTCTCTGGCGTCTTATGACCTCATTCAGCACACTCGCGCCCTCCCCTTTACCAACGCTCTTCCACCCATGCTAGTTTTGAAGCGCCTCAAAACTAGACTCCTTCCAATGCTTTTATCACGCTCCTCTCTTGCGTCTCTTTTGACCTCATTCAACACACTCTTGCCTTCAACTTACCAATGACCTTCCTCCCACGCTCTACGTCGCCTAGTCTGAGACGTCTCAACACCTCTCTCCCCTCTTCCCCCCCTCCCCTCCCCTCCTCCCCTTCTCCCCACCTGCCTCGCCTCCCCTGTTGCCAGCAGCATCGTCGCAGCAGACCCCCCATCGTGCACCAATATCGCCACGCTCTACGTCGCCTAGTCTGAGACGCCTCACCCCCCCCCTCTCCTTCCCCCTTCTCTCTCCTTCCCCCTTCTCTCTCCTGCCCCCTTCTCTCTCCTCCCCCCTTCTCTCCTCCCCCCCCTTTCCTGCCAGCAGCATCGTCGCAGCAGATCCCCCCGTCGTGCACCTCTCTCGCCACCGTCTTCGTCAGACGGCTCATCCCTTCTCCCCCCTCCCCCCCTCTCCCCCCCCATCTTCCCCCCCCTCTCCCCCCCCCCCCCCCCCCCCCCCCCTTCTTCCCGCCTGCAGCATCGTCGCAGCAGATCCCCCCGTCGTGCACCTCCCTCGCCACCGTCTTCGTTGCCAGCACTGGCAGAGACACCGGCTGCTGCGACTCCGAGACCGCTCCCTGTGGTACGCTTCTTCCTCCTTTCCCCCACCCCTTCTCCCCCACCTTCCCCCCTCCCTCCTCCCCGTGCCTTTGTCCCTGTGCTTTGCACCTTGGTTTGTTATTCTCCCTGTTTGAGTCGCCCGCCTCGGTAGCACTGGCAGCGGCATCGGCTGCTGCGACTCCAAGACCGCTCCCTGCGGTACACTGCGTCCCTTGCCCGCCCTTACCCGCCCTTGCCCGCCCTTGTCCGACCTTACCCGCCCTTGTCCGCCCTTGTCCGCCCTTGCCCGCCCTTGCCCGCCCTTGTCCACCCTTGTCCGCCCTTACCCGCCCTTGTCCGCCCTTGTCCACCCTTGCCCGCCCTTGCCCGCCCTTGTCCACCCTTGTCCGCCCTTACCCGCCCTTGTCCGCCCTTACCTGCCCTTGTCCGCCCTTGCCCGCCCTTGCCCGGCCTTGCCCGGCCTTGCCCGCCCTTGTCCCTGTCTTCCTTTTTCCAGCTCCGTCCGCCAATCTTCCTCCTCCTCCACACGCCCCTCTCCTTCCCTTGCACTCTCGGCCTCACCTCCCACCTTTGCCCTCGCTCTCACCCTCCCCCATGTTCCCCACCCTCCCGCCCATCCCTCACTTCCCCTCATCCCCTTCCTCCCTCCGCCCCCCTCCGCCCCCCTCCGTTCCCCTTCCCCACCCGCCCTTCCCCCACTCCGCAGCCACGCTGCAAGCAGCGGTCGCCAGGGCTGCGCCATCCGCAACCATCACCCTCCTCCCGCCCCCCGCCGGCTCTCCCCAATCCGCTATCAGATCTTCGCCGACCAAATCCGCCGTGCAGCTGGGCGGCAGATCTCTCACCATCACCGGCGCGCCGCCCGCCTCCGCCCCAGCTTCCCCCACAGCAATCACACTGGATTGCAGCGGCGGTCCGTGCCTGAACGCCACGTGTGCTGGTGCGGGGTGCGGTGCGGGGACTAAGGTGGTGCTGACGCTGGCACTGTTCACGCTGACCAATGGCGTGTCGGACGACTCGGGAGGTTGCGTGGATGTCCGGGGGCAGGGCCTTGTCGTCAAGTGAGTATCCAAGAAGCATTCCACCCCCCCCCCCCCCCCACCCTCCCACCACACCGATTAGAATTACAACATACACTAAAACAACCCCCCCACCCCCACCCCCCCATTCTTTCCCCTCCTCTCCTCCCTCCCCCGCTCCTTCCCCAACCGAACAGCAACGTGGCTTTCACCCGCTGCACTGCAGCCAACATGGGGGGAGCCATCTCAGTGCAGGGGGCAGGCGCACAACTTCTTCCTCAACCCCAATCCTCCCCCCCTCCTCCTCCCCTCCCCTACCCCCCGCTCCCATGCCTCCCCCCCAAACAGCAACGTGGCTTTCACCCGCTGCGCTGCAGCCAACCTAGGAGGCGCCATCTCAGTGCAGGGGGCAGGCGCGCCACAACACATCTTCTTCCTCAACCCCAATCCTCTCCCCCTCCTCCTCCCCTCCCGTATCCCGTGCTCCCCCCCCTCCCCTTCGCCCCCCCCCCCCCCCCCCCCCCCCCCCCCCCGAACAGCAACATGGCTTTCACCCGCTGCACTGCAACCAACCTAGGGGGAGGCATCTCAGTGCAGGGGGCAGGCGCGTCTCTCGCCCTCTCGTCCTCCTCCTTCGCTGCCTGCTCCGCCCCTGGCTCCGACCTCACCTACATGTACAACTCGGGGGGCGGCGCCCTCAGCGTTACTGGTCCTGCCACACCTGCCACCGCGGGCGGTTCTGGTGCAGGTGCTTCTGGTGCGGGTGCAGCTGCTGC
This sequence comes from Closterium sp. NIES-67, assembly GCA_027943415.1. NCBI lineage: Eukaryota > Viridiplantae > Streptophyta > Zygnematophyceae > Desmidiales > Closteriaceae > Closterium > Closterium sp. NIES-67. Next base: position 267,163 of record BQMB01000150.1, read on the forward strand.
AGGGGGAGGGCTGGTGCAGGCGCAGCTGACGGGTGTGACTGTAACGAGGTGCAGCTCGGAGAATGGGGCGGGAGGGGGGCTGCTGTTTAAGGGGGCGAAGGTGGAGGTGAATGGAGGGACGCTGTCGGGGTGCCGGGCGTTGTTTGGCGCGGCGATTGGGTCGATGTACTCGGATGTGGCCATGGAAGGGGTGACGGTTGTCGATGGCCTGGTGAGTTGCAGATTTTTTGTGAGGGTGATTGCATGGTGGGTTGTTGGAGGGGGGGGGGGGTGGGCTGTTGATGAGGGGGTGCCAGGCGTTCTTTGGCACGGCCATTGGATCGATGTACTCGGATGTGGCCATGGAAGGGGTGACGGTCGTCAATGGCCTGGTGAGTTGCTGATTACCGGTGAGAGGGTGGTAGTGTGATGGTGTGGGGGCTGAAAAGGAGGGGGTGCCGGGTGTATTCTGGCAGGGCCATTGGGTTGATGCACTCGGATGTGGCCATGGAAGGAGTGACGGTTGTCAATGGACTGGTGAGTTGAAGGGGGTGCTGGCAGTGTGACGCTGTACTTGCTTTTTGAGTTCACTCAAAAATCACTTTCTCGGATGTGGCCATGGAAGGAGTGACGGTTGTCAATGGACTGGTGAGTTGAAGGGGGTGCTGGCAGTGTGACGCTGTACTTGATGTATGCTGTACTTGATTTTTGCTGTACTTAATCTTTGCTGTTCTCGATTTATGCTGTACTTGATTTTTGAGTTTACTCTGGTGTGGCCATGGAAGGAGTGACTGTTGTCAATGGAACGGTGAGTTGAAGGGGGTGGCGGCGAAAGGCGGTTATTGGCGCGGGGCCATAGCCGATGCGGTCTTCCTCACCCTCTCTCTTCCTCCTCCTTTTCTCCTCCTTTTCCTCTGTTTACGCTGTGAGTAGCTGGGCCGTAGCCGTGGTAGGTAGGCTCCTCCTCCTGCTCCCTCTTTAGGGTTTGCAAAAAGTGCCACCTTATTCCTTCCCTTGTCTTCTCCTCCCCACCTCCCTCCAGGGCGTGATTGGTGGGGCAATAGCGGACGAGGGCTCCTCCTCCTTCTCCCTCTCCTCCTCCTCGCTCTCTGCCTCCTCCTCCAATGGCACGCTGCCAGCTGGCGTGTACACGTCCGGCTTCGGCTTTGGGGGGTGTCTGGCGCTCAATGCCACCCAGACGGTGACAGTCACATCCGTTAGTGCCACCAAGTGTGTGACGGACTACGAGGGCGGAGCTGCGTGGGTGTTCACGGTGGCTCAGGTGCGTGCGACTGCTGTTTGCAGAATGTTGGTTACATACGTTAGTGCGACTTATACGCGGGCCCCACAGTCACATCCGTATGTGGGGCCCCAAGTGTGTGACGGATTACGAGGGCGGAGCTGCGTGGGTGTACACAGTCGCCTAGGCCAGGGATGTGTGTGTGTGTGTGTGACCAGGGAGGTGTGTGTTTGTGTGTGTGTGACCAGGGAGGGGTGTGCGTGTGTGAGTGACTCAATGATTTTGCAGGGTATTTTTTAGAATTCTCAAAAACACCCTGCGGTGTTGGGAGTTGCAGCATCGTAGTGTGTGATTCACGTGCAAATGTTCATTTCACATGCTATGTTCCATATCACATGCAGCTGTTCATTTCATATACTAATCTTGTCACTCACCACATCCCTCCCCCCTTCCGCCACCCCCGTTCCACCCAATCTGTGCAGGCGACTCTCGCCAACTGCACCCTCGCTGACAGCCACGCCACCTATCTAGGAGACGGCCTATCCGCCCCTCCTTGTTTCCCTTTCCCCTTCTTACCGCCTGCACCCCTCCGTCCGCTCGCCAACCCCCCCCCCGCTCCCCCCATCCCTCTCCCCTTCCGTGCAGGCGACTCTCACCAACTGCACCCTCGCTGACAGTTACGCCACCTTCCTAGGAGGCGGCCTATCCGTGACGGGCGGCATTCTCCTAATCTCTAACAGCACCATCGCCCGCAACGTCATGGACTACACCCTTACCTCCTCGCCTGGGGGCGCCGGCCTATCACTGGCTGCCACGTCAGCGCGCGTGGAGGGAACAGTGATTGCGGATAACATTGGGATTACTGCTGGGGACGCGGCGTACATTGATGGGTACGGTGGCGGGGTGTATATCGGGCAGGATGGCGACCCGGTGGTAACCACACAGGAGTTTGACTCGTGCACCTTCTCCGGCAACCAGGTGCGTCTTTCTTTCCCGTCTCCTGGTCCCTTCATGTCTGGTGGACTGCTAAAGGAGTCTATCTTTGAGGCGCCTAAAAAATAGACTCCTCACCCTTTATGTGTGGTGGACTGCTATGGGAGTCTATTTTTGAGGCGCCTCAAAAATAGACTCCTCACCCTTCACTTGTGGTGGACTGCTATGGGAGTCTATTTTTGAGGCGCCTCAAAAATAGACTCCTCACCCTTTATGTGTGGTGGAATGCTATGGGAGTCTATTTTTGAGGCGCCTCAAAAATAGACTCCTCACCCTTCACGTGTGGTGGACTGCTATGGGAGTCTATTTTTGAGGCGCCTCAAAAATAGAATCCTCACCCTTCACGTGTGGTGGACTGCTATGGGACGCGGCGTACATTGATGGGTATGGGGGCCGGGCAGAGTGTATATCGGGCAGGATGGCGAGGCGGTGGTAACTACTCAGGAGTTTGACTCGTACGTCGCCTCTGGTAACCAGGTGGGTCTTCTCCTAGTTCTCTAGGTGCGTCCGTCCGTGCGTCCTTTCCGTACTGCTAGTGCTTTGGTAACCAGATGGGTTCTTTTCTTTATTCTCCTTTCATCATTTCCGTCCTTTCTTATCTTTCTGGTATTCGCTTCCCCTACCCCGCTACCTGCACTACCCCTCTTCCTGCACTACCCCTCTTCACCCCTCTTCACCCCTCTTCACCCCTCTTCACACCTCCCTCTCGTGTCTTGTGCAGGCCAAGGGAGGGGCGGGGTTCTACCAGTACGGTGGGGGCCTGGCGACCTGCTTTTACCTCACTACCCTTCTTCACCCCCCTTCACACCTCTTCACCTCTCTCCATCCCTCTTCACCCCTCTTCACACTTCTCTCTCGCGTCTCGTGCAGGCCAAGGGAGGGGCGGGGTTCTACCAGTATGGTGGGGGCCTGGCGACCTGCTTTTGTCTCACTACCCCTCTCCACCCCTTTTCACCCCTCTTTACCCCTCGTCACTCCTCTCTCTCGCACGCATCTCGTGCAGGCCGAGGGAGGGGCGGGGGTCTACCAGTCCGGTGGGGGCCTGGCGACCTGCTTTTATCTCACTACCCCTCTTCACACCTCTCTCTCGCGTGTCTCGTGCAGGCCAAGGGAGGGGCGGGGTTCTACCAGTCCGGTGGCGGACTGGCTATCTTCACCAACACGGTGTTCCGCGACAACGGGGGCACTGGCGAGCTGGGGGGCGCGAGTGAGTAGGGGTTAGAAAGACGGGGCGACGGGTTGGGCGGGGTGGGGGGGGGGGGAGAAGCGGGAGGGTAAGGGGGGGCCTGGCCATCTTCTCCAACACGGTGTTACGCCAGCGACAATAGGGGCACTGGAGAGATTGGGGGAGCGAGCGAGTAGGGGAAGGGATGGAAGGGAAGGTGGCGAAGGGGTGGGAAGGGTGGGTGGGGAGAGTCGAAGGGGTGGGGTGGGTGGGGAGAGAGGCAGGGGCTCAGGTAATCGGGGGACTGGCCATCTTTACCAACACGGGGGCCATCTTTACCAACACGGGGAACTAGCGAGCTGGGGGGGGCGAGTGAGTTGTGGGTTGGAAGGAGGGGGCGAAGGGGTGGGGGTGTGGCGTGGGTGGGGGGATTGTGGAGGGGAAGGAAGGGGAGGGGGTAGTACGCAAGAGAAGGTGTTGCTAGCCGTCTTGAGAAGCACTAAGTGTCTAGGCATTGGCGTTGGCTTTTCTCGCTCCAAACGCCATGGCATCTGAGAGAGTAGCAAGGTTTCCCTCCCGCGCCATACTCATGCACCCACCTTCTTTTGCCTCCCCATTTCACCTTCTCTCACCCACCCTCTTCTCCAATTCCCCGCAAAACCACACTTCCTCCCTTAACCCCCCCCCTCCCCACTCCCACACCTTCCCTCTTCCCTCCCCCCTCTCCCCCCGCCTTCCCCCCTCCCTTCCCCTTCCCCCCCTTCCCCCCCTTCCCCCCTTCCCCCCCTTCCCCCCCTCACCTCCCTTTCCCCACTTCCGTTTCTCCTCCTGCACCCGCCAGTGCTGGCGCTGACGTCAGCGGAGGTGCGCAACTGCACGTTTGAGCGCAACAGTGCGTCGGGGTCGGGAGGAGCCATCTACAGCGAAGGGACGGGGTACCTGCTCATTGTGGACTCCACGTTCACCCAGAACTCCGTTCAGCTCAAGGACGGGGGCGCTATCTACATCATTGCAGTGAGTGGCACGTGGTGAAAGGGTGGGGGTGGGGAAGGCGGGGGGCAGGATGACGAGGGGGAAAGGGACCATCCACAGCGAGGGCACGGGGTACCTGCTCATAGACGACTCCACGTTCACCCAGAACTCCGTTCAGCTCAAGGACGGGGCCCTTTTGAGTCGACTCAAAAGCGAACTCCGTTCAGCTCAAGGACGGGGGCGCTATCTACATCGTTGCGGTGAGTGGCATAAGTGCCGCGCGTGTCATTATGGTGGTATGCGGCGGCATGAGCTCACTCAGCCCACACTTGTGTTCCCACTGCTTTGCTCCTCTCCCTGCTCCCTCCCCCTGCCCAACCACGTGCAACCGCAGGCGGACAGCAATGTGACTGGAGAGGGCAGCATGCTTTTGAGCCGACTCAAAAGCCTCCCCCTGCCCACCCACCTGCAACCACAGGCGGACAGCAACGTGACCGTGCAGGGCAGCACGTTCACGGGCAAGAGGGCCAACAGCTCGCGCGGGGCCGCCAACTTCAGTGGTAACAAGGCCAACACCCTCTCGTCTCACACCCTCTTGCCCTCTCTCCTCCCCTGCAACCACAGGCGGACAGCAACGTGACAGTGCAGGGCAGCACGTTCACGGGCAACAGGGCCAACACCTCGCGGGGGGCTGCCATCTTCAGCGGGGGCTCGCTGCTGGAAGTGAAGGACACCGTGTTTGAGGATAACTGGTCGTACCTCAAGGGCGGCGCCGTCACAGGTGAGGGGGGGTGAGGCTTGTACGGTTAAAAAGAACCTGCTGCTGCTAGTGAGAGACTAGGTCTGCTGCAAGTGTTGGTCTACAGCAGATGGGTTTTCAAGCCTGGCTGTCAGAGGATACTCAGCCGAAATCTCCCTCTCTTCTCCCCACCCGCCTCCCCCTTCTTCGCCCCCCATCCCTCCCCGCCCTCCACCCCCCTGTTTGCTCTCCCCCTATCCTGTGAGGGGTCTCGGGGGGCAGAAGCAGCCACCCTGGCGCGCTTCTCAAACACCACCTTCACCAGAAAACGCCTCTGTAGTTGGGGGAGGGGCCCTCCTCTGCAGTCTCAACTGCACGGCGTCCCTCACCAACTGCACCCTCACCGACAACAACAGCACGGCTGCCGGCTTTCATCCTCTCCCCCCACTCAAGTTTCTCTCTTCTTGCCCTATCCCCCCAATCCCTCATCCCCCCCCCTTTCCCCCTCCCCCCCCTTCCAACCCCCTTCTCCCTCTCTCTCCTTCCCTCTCCAGTGGAGGGATCCCGAGGCACAGAGGCTACCACCCTGGCGCGCTTCTCAAACGCCACCTTCACCAGAAACACCTCCCCGGTGGGCGGAGGGGCCCTCCTCTGCAGCCTCAACTGCACGGCGTCCCTCACCAACTGCACCCTCGCCGACAACAACAGCACGGCAGCTGGCGCCCTGCTCGCCCAGGAAACCTCGACCCTCACCCTCACATCGTCCACCTGCCAGGGTAACACCGCGGACGCGGCTGGCGGGTGCCTGCTAGTGACTGATTTTGCGACGATCACTGCACAGCGAAGCACGTTTAGGGGGAATAAGGCGGGCAGTGGTGGCGGGGTGGGGAAGGTGTCTGGGTCTGGAAGGCTGGTGATGACCCGGTGCCAGGTGGAGGCCAATGAGAGCCCGACAGGTGGCGCGCTGTGGGTGGAGATGGAGGGGGCGGTGGAAGACACTGGGAGCGGTTTTTTTGGCAACAGCGCGAGTTTTGAAGGAGGGGCGGTTTTTGCGACGCACAGCGCGTCTGTGAAGCTGCTTTCCTCGGATTTCGAGTCGAATTCGGCGCTGAGAGGTGGTGCTATGTTGTTGGACACAGACGCTAAGCTCACCTCTGCCTCCTCCTCCTTTATCAACAACTCTGCCTCGGCTCTCCTTATGAGGGGCAGCACGCAGGCCACGCTTACTCAGGCGCGTTTTGCACGTAATTCTGCCCCTGAAGGCACCGGAGGGGCTGTTTGGGCAGCTGCCGAAACTTCTCTGACCGTCCGATCGTCCAATCTGACGGGCAACACTGCTGTCACGGGCGGCGGAATCTTTTCGGAAGGGTCTACCCTGGTGACCCTCGACGCGTCCCGATTCGAGGGCAACAACGCGGTTACCGGCGCGGCGCTGGCTGTGGCGGGCAGCTCGAAACTTTCCGGCGGTAACCTGACGTTTGTGGGGAACAGTGCAAGTGCTGCAGGAGGGGGTGTGGCGTTTTTGGACCAATCAAACGGGGTGTTGAAGGGGGCGTGGATGACTGGAAATAGGGCAGTGGTGGGGGGTGCTGGGGTGTATGTAAAGCGAGCAGAAATGCTGGGAATATCTTCTTCTGGGGCTGGCGCTGCTGGCAACGCTGGCAATACTACCAGTGCTACCAATACCACTGCTGGTGCTGGACCATCATCTAACACTTCCACAGCTGCAACTGCAACTGCTGCTGCTGAGAATGCTGCGAGTGGCACAACCAGCACCGCCAGCAGCAGCATGGGGGTGTCGAAGGCTGACCTTGCGCCGCTGGTGTGCGGCAACCTGGCGTTCAGTGAGAACCAGGCCATGTACCAGCAGGGCGTGGCCTTCTACGAGGCGTCATTCGACCCCGCGGTGCGCATCGGGTGCGAGGAGTGTGTGCAGGAACAGCCCAGCCAGACCATCGGCAGCATTCCCAAGAACTTCTACTTCACGTACGTCTCTATGTGGTGCTCTATAGGTGGCGTTTTCTTGGTGAGTATGGATAGGGGAGTGCTGTGGGGAGTGTGTGCAGGAGCAGCCCAGCCAGACCATCGGCAGCATTCCCAAGAGCTTCCATTTCACATAAGAAGGGGGCGTTAATAGCCTCACCCACAGTCTAGGCGGCTCCCTATGTGAGCATGTTATCTTGATGGGAGTAGTGTGAGGAGTGTGTGAAGAAGCAGCCGAGCCAGACCATTTGCAGCATTCCCAAGAACTTGGCAGCAGCAGCAGCAGCAGCAGCAGCATCCCCACCAACTTCTACTTCTCGACTTCTCTAGGTGCTGCTCTTTATTTAGACCAGAAGTCTCACTCTCAGTGCCATTCTTGCAAGCCGTGATACCCTATCCTCTTCCTCCCCACACCCCCCCCTCCCCCCTCCCCTTTCCCCTGCTCTATCTGTCCCTTCTTCCCCTTCCTCTTCCCCTCAATTTCTCCGGCATGGATCAGGGGCCCAACAATCTCACCACAGTGCCATCTTCTGTGGCGCTGTTCTCGGCAAAATGTCTCTTCTCCCGCCTCCTGCCCCCTTCCCTTCAACTTATCCCAGTTTCTCTGGCATGGATCAGGGGGTCAACAATCTCCGCCTGCTTTTCTTGCTCGTTCTCTCTCCCTCACACATCCGTCCCTTGCCGCCCTCGCCTCTTCCCCTCAGTTTCTCTGGCATGGAGCAGGGGGTCAACAATCTCTCCACAGTGCCGTCCTTCATGGCGCTCACACCTGTTGGAACCCCGATCGCTGGGCTCAGTTTCTTACTCCTGCTTTTCTTGTGCTTCCTCTCTCCCTCACACATCCGTCCCCTGCTCTCTCCTCGCCTCGTCCTCTCAGTTTCGCCGGCATGGAGCAGGGCGCCAACAATCTCTCCACAGTGCCATCCTTCGTGGCGCTCACAGCTGTTGGAACCCCGATCGCGGGGCTCACTGTGGTCATTGTGGATGACTACGACAACACTGTCGTTCAGGTGAGCCCTCAGGTGGTTGCAACAGAGGGTATGCTGGAACCCTGATCGCCGGGCTCACTGTTGTCAACGCTTTTTGAGTCGACTCAAAAGTCATCTTGACGTACCTGTACTTGACATGGGCAAAAAAAATCGCATCGCATTTAATCGCGTTTTTGCGATGGCGATGTTTTTTTTTTTTTTTTAATCATCGCGCGATGCGATGAATGAATATCGCGCGATTTACTTTAAATCGCATTTTAATCGCGCTTAAAAAACGCGATTTAAATGCGATATGCGATTTTTTAAAAATCGCGCGCGATATTGCACTGAAACCCACTACGAAACCACACTGGTTATTTGCACTCTAGCTTACGACTGCCCGTGAGTCAATTTCCCCGCAGCCGTGGTTTTTTTCTCCTTTTTTGGGGTGTTTTTCTAATTCTGTTTTAAAACGCGATGCGATTTAAAATCGCATTGCGCGATTTAATTAAATATCGCATACGATTTTTTAATACATCGCGGGTAAACTGTGATGTGCGATTTTTTTTGTGTTGGAAAAATAAATCGCGCGATGCGATTTAAAATCGCATCGCTTTTTTAAACATTGCACCTGCATGCGATGCGATTTAAATCGCAATCGCGTTTTGATCATGTCTACCTGTACTCCTGAGTAGATCCCAATGCCACCCCCTCTTTTCCCTGTTCCCTCCCCCCTCTCCCCAATACTTTCGCTTTGCCAACGCCCCCACCTTTTGCTTTCACGTTGATTGCAACGCTCCCCTATTTTTGAGGCGCCTCAAAACCAAGGTGGAAAAATACGGTTTTCGTATTATACGGTCGTTTATTTCGGTTCGTTTTATACGGTTGTATTTTGAAAAATACGGCCGTTTTTTTATTAGACGGATTTTCGACAAAAAAATAATAATCAAAAATTGCGGACATGCGGTACAACTTGCCTAAGGTGGACGACACGACGCTAAGGTGGTCAACTACCATGACTAGAGGTACGTTTAATCTACCTCCTACTCCTCCTCCCCCTCCTCCTCGGCGTACCACTCCCCCGGCCCCTACTCCTCCTCGTGGCGCGACCTCCTCCTCACACTACTACTCCTCGTCCTCCTCCTCATCCGCCCCACTGTCACCATCGCTGCAATCCCAGGGGTTGCTCCCCTTGGCCCTCTTGCGAGGCTCCTTTGATCCACTGCCCTCGCCCTCCTCCTCGTCCTCGCCCTCCTCCTCTTCCTCATCCTCCCCCTCCTCCTCCTCCTCCTCCTCCTCCTCCTCATCGTAGGCCACTTTCTCCTTCCCCTTACGGGACCCCCTACCCTTCTTGGCCCGCTTCTTGCCCCGAGCCTTGGATGCCGCCTTCTTCTTCCGCCCGCCGATGTTGCCAAAGGCATCCCAGTCGATGGTACACACCTCCCCGCCCTCCTCCTCTACCTCCTTGTTGGCCTTGCCTTCCACACGGGGGGGTGGGGTGATGTTGGCACCCTCCTTCAGAGTGCCATTGGTGAGGTCGTCGTACAGCTGAGCTCGAGCCTCGACCTTCTGGTCAAAGGCTGTTCGCGCCCGCCTGCCGAACGCGACGAACGTCACGTCCGTCATGGTGGAGGCGTTCAACCTGTTGCGGTCGCGCGTTTGGACACGAGCCAGAGCCGACCAGTAGCGCTCAACCTCGCAGGATGTGACTGGCTGTGACAAGATCATCACAGCCAGCTCCTGCAAGGCGGCCACCTCGCCGCCGTACATCCACCACCACTCGGCGTCGGAGAGCCGCCCGCTCTCCACCAGAGCCGTCGCTGCCCAACGGGCCTCCACAGATCCCAGGCGGCCCTCCCCCTTGTGGAAGGTTGCCAGCTGAGCCGCGAGCATGGTGCGCCGAGGTACATCCCCTCCCCTCGCCAAAAACACCTCCTCTGCCCCCTGCCTCACCTCAGGGTCGTTCCGCACCTCCCCCACGTACTGGTTGCGGGGATTCAGGAGCCACCCCGCAGCGTGGAGCGGGTTGTGCAGTTGACCATCCCAGCGGTTGGCGATGATCTTCTTCACCGTGACGAGGAAACTCGCCTTGTCCTTCGCCTCGAGCAACGCCGTCCGCTTGACAAAGAAGGCGGCTGCACGGGGAGCAGACGTGCCGAGGGAGGGTGAGATTAGGTACAGCTAAGAACGCCCATGGGAATGACACATGAGTGCCGCTCGCACGCCGCGGGGGGAAATGGGCAAGCAAGAGGTTGGCTTACCTGCCGCCTCTGCTGCGTCGGTGGTCTTGACAGTGGCCTCCAGCATGAGGCCATAGATCTGGCCCATGAGGAGACATCGCTTGTCGACCCGCCTCAGGACCTCGTAGATAGGTGTCATGAGCTTGAGCACCACGGCGACGCTTTCCCAGAAAACGTCCTCGAGGAGGAGGCTGCGAATTGCTTTCCCCTCCTCCGTGCGGGAAACTAGCACCTCCTCCCATGCATCGCTTATCACCATCTCGCGCAGGGCCTTCTTCACTTCGAGGAAGCGCCCGATCATCAGCACTTGCGTCCCGAAACGTGTAGCTCCCGGGCGCACAAGCTCCAAGGAGCTGAAGACCTCGCGGAACAAAGTGACCGCGGAGGCTGACTTCTTCACCATCATCACCACCCTGTGCACCTGCCCGAGGATGCGCTGCACGGCGCGGATTGCTCCTATGTCGTGCAGCATTAAGTCGAGGCAATGGGCGGCGCAGTTGGTGTAGAAGATTTGCGGGTACCCCTCCTTCAACAACGCCCCCGCCTTCTTGTTGTTGGAGGCGTTATCCATGACCACCTGGATGACGAGCCGGTCCCCCACGTTGCAGATCGACCGTCGAATAAGCTCCGCGAGGTAGCTCCCCGTATTTTTCGCGGTTTTGGAGTCGACGACGTCGACGACTACGGGTGCCGTATCGTTCTGAGCGATTACGCCCACGAATCCGCGACTCTTAAGGCAGGACCAGCCGTCGACGGTAAGAGAAGCGCCACTGGTCCTCCACGTGTCCTTCAGCGGCTGCAGCAACTCCTCCGTGTCGGTCTTGAGTTTCGCGAGCAGCGGCCCGCTGACCTTGTACGCGGATGGAAGCTTGTACGGCTTCCCAAACTGGACTGCCGCGTTGACGAAGGCCTGCAAGGCCGGCGACTGTGATGTCCGAAACGCGAGGTCGTTTTCAGCGACCACTGTCGCCCAAAGATAATCCAACCGCTGGCGGCCAGCCACATCAGCTAGCTCGCGAATGTCTTGCTGACGCGAGCGCGGGGCAGAGTGCACCGTCGAGGACGAAGCTCGTCCTTGCGTGTCGTCAGGGGACGTGGAACGTTCTTCTTGGTTGCTCTCACGCAGCTGCTTTGCGTAGTCCGACGGGCAAGTGGAGACATTCTTCTCCATCGAGCTAGGGGTGCCATAGATATGCTGCCCTATCCTGGTCGCGTTTGGAGTGACACTAGAGCCACAATGAATGCAAACTGTGCTAATAACAAGGCCGGTCGGCTCCTTCACCTTCTTAACATGCTCCCAAATGTCGGATAGCTTCCTAGGCATGGCGTACACAGTAACGCCAGTAGCTGAGAAAATCGTGCGGTGGATTCGATCGTGCGAGGTGAGCTGCGTACAAGACTGTGCTCACCTTTCTGGAAGTGCTCCAAGTTTGTACCTGGTGGCCAACCTGCATTCTTGAGCGACGTGGAAAGACCTTGTTGGTAGGGATCGCAAATGACCAAGTGTGATTGGTCACGATTCGAATTTGCGACACGCGATTTTTTGGGGAGGTCGCTTGGCCCGCGAAAATTGAGTCTACAGGGCGGGAAGCAACCCAACGACACAGGCGAAACGGGTGTACAGCCCGTTCTCTCTTCGTCAAATGTTGGCATCAGGCGGCTCGACAAAATGTTGGAATCGCGCCTCGGCGAAAAACCATCACTTCAACCTGACAAACATTCAAGATCCAACCAACCCACATTGCGATTTCGTTACAAGCCCTAAGCATGCAAATATTGGTTGGTTCGAAAAATACGGTCGTATTTTTCGACCGTATTTTTGCACCAACCAAAAAACACAGCTTTTGACCGTTTTAAACCGTTTTATACGACCGTATCATACGATTCCGTATAATACGGCAAAAAAAATAAAAAACGACCGTATTTTTGCACCTTGCTCAAAACTAGACTCCTTCCACGTTGATTGCAACGCTCCCCTATTTTTGAGGCGCCTCAAAACTAACTCCTTTCACGTTGATTGCAACGCTCCCCTATTTTTTAGGCGCCTCAAAACTAGACTCCTTTCACGTTGATTGCAACGCTCCCCTATTTTTGAGGCGCCTCAAAGACTCCTTTCACGTTGATTGCAACGCTCCCTTATTTTTGAGGCGCCTCAAAACTAGACTCCTTTCACGTTGATTGCAACGCTCCCCTATTTCCCCTACCCCCATCCCCCCCAGGACAACTCCTCCCTGGTGGCCATAACTCCCGACCGCCGCATCTCCGGGTCCCTCCGCGCCACAGCAGTGGAGGGGCAGGCAGAGATGCCCGAAGTGGCCGTCGTGGTCACTCGAGACGAAGCCACGCCCTTCCGCCTTGTGGTCACCATCACTTGCTGTGCCAATCCAATAGTCAACCCCACTCTTCGTCTCCCCCTTCCCCACAACCCCTCCTCCCCCTTCCAACCTCCCCAGGACAACTCGTCACTGGTGGCCATATCTCCCAACAGGCTCATCTCCGGGTCTCTGCGCGCCACAGCGGTGGAGGGGCAGGCAGAGATGCCGGAAGTGGCCGTCATGGTCACTCCAGACGAGGCCACGCCCTTCCGCCTCGCGGTCACCGTCTCCAGCCCCACTAATGAGTTCCCCGATATAGTGCACGCGTTCACTGTAGACTTCTGCGCCGCCGGAACCTTCCTTAATGTTTCGGATTCCGGGAATGGCGTGGCGGGGACGTGCGAGCCCTGCCCTGTTGGTAGCTGGTGCGAGGCGGGGCAGCCGTCGAACCCCTGTGACGATGGCAGCTTTACGTTCTATCCGTATGCTACAACCCCGGACGAGTGCGTGGCGTGTGGTGATGACAACCTGGATTGCACAGGTGGCGTACTGACGATCGGTGTTCAGGCGTGGCTGGACCCCCGCACGTACAACGATACGCCCACCACGTACAGCTGTATTATCACCAATGGGTGTATGGAGCACCAGTACGAGTACAACCTCACCAGCAACACCGGCGACGTGGCGATCTGCCCCCCGGAATACAACCCCTCCTCCCCGTAAGTGCTGGCCTTGGCCCCTCCTCTCCTCCCCTTGAGTGTTGTATCTGTGAATCCCTCCTAGGTCGGCTGACTGTGGCCAGTAGCCCACCCAGTGGCCCAACCAATGGCCCACCCAGTGGCCCACCCAGTGGCCCACCCAGGCCAGTGGCCCACCCAGTGGCCCACCCAGGCCAGTGGCCCACCCAGTGGCCCACCCAGGCCAGTGGCCCACCCAGTGGCCCACCCAGGCCAGTGGCCCACCCAGTGGCCCACCCAGGCCAGTGGCCCACCCAGTGGCCCACCCAGGCCAGTGGACCACCCAGTGGCCCACCCAGTGGCCCACCCAGTGGCCCACCCAGTGGCCATCCAGGCGTGGCTGGATTTGAGTCGACTCAAAAGCAGGTGGCCAGTGGCCCAACCAGTGGCCACGCAGGCTTGGCTGGACCCCCGCACGTACAATGCCACACACTGCAGTATGTGCTGTCTCTGCGCCAACAATGAGTACTCCTTTGATTGTGCCTGAAAAATCTCATCCTTCCGTCGTCTCCCCCCACCCCCTCCCATCCCCCCTCAGCATGTGCTGCCTGTGCGCCGACAACTACTACTCCTTCCTGGGAGACTGTAACTCGTGCGGCGATATCTTCAAGAAGGTAGGTTGCGCCTCTATGCTTTTAGCGGGGTGTTGTTGAGAAAGGTTAAAAGCATGTGCTGTCTGTGCGCTGACAACCACTACTCCTTTCTGGGAGACTGTAACTCGTGCGGCAAGAAGGTAAACTGTGCCTTGTGAGTCTATTTTTGAGGCGCCTAAAAAATAAACTGTGCCTCTAAATTTTTAGTCGCGGCTTCTTTCGCTAGTCAACTCCGAAGGTAGATCCAGCTTTATGAACTCTTAACAACAGAAATTCCCATCAATCAGGATTTTCCATCAGCTTGAGTTTCCGTTAGCTTGGAGTTTCCAGCCTCATGCATCGCTATCCGTACGTGTGTGTGTATGCCTGCACAAATCTCGCAGTTGATCCCACCGCTCTTCATCCTGATGGTGGGAGTGTGGGTTTAGGTAGGACTGTCAAGTCAACCCATTCAGCAGCTTCCATCCCCTTGAATCACAAGCCTCATATCCTCCTGCTGTGTGTTTTTGAGGCGCCTCAAAAATAGACTCCCGCTGTGTGTCTGTGTGCTGTATGCCCGCACACCCCCCGCAGCTGTTCCCACTGCTCTTTATTCTGATGGTGGGAGTGTGGGTGGCCATGTTCCTCCTCGCCAACAACTACGATAACATCGACATCTTCCTCACTGAGGTACGCCTTGATGGTTGCATGTGTGTTGCTGGTTACATGTGTCTTGTTGCTTACATGTTTGTGTAAGTCTCATGAACAAACCCATCGCGCTCATCGCAAACAAACCCATCGCGCTCCGTCCATTGCGCTCTATTTCGGTCGATGCACTTTGCTGCACTGTTGAGCGTGTTGTGGGATTGTGGGTCCATCTCTCCAAACCCTAGTGTCTATTTTTTCTCGAGTTGAAAGTGCACCCTGGTTGGGTGGTGGTAACCACTAGTCGCGAGATTCCTCTGGGAGCTTCCTGAATGTCTTTTGAGTCGACTCAAAATTCAACTCGACTCAAAGTGCACCCTGGTTGGGTGGTGGTAACCACTAGTCCCGAGATTCCTCTGGGAGCTTCCTGAATGTCGTCAACGTCGACGTGGACGTCAAGTGCCTGTAGAACCCAGCCAATGTGTGTTGCTGGTTACGTGCCTGTGTGAGTGAGTCTCATGGCACTGCTCAATCGTGCCTCAGCTGTCCTGTCTCCCTGTCCTCTTCCCGCTCCTCCTCTCCCCCCACCAGATGCAATACCTCACGGTGGTCGCCTCGCTGAGCCTGAACGCGCCAGCAGCACCCACTGGCTGGGTGGGGTGGCTCATCAAGATCTACAACCTCTGCACCCACACCTTCTGACCCCAATTCTCGCCCTCTCCTGTGCTCTGGAAACCCCCTACACTCCCTCCCTCCCCCCACCAGGTGCAGTACCTCACAGTGGTCGCCTCGCTGAGCCTGAATGCACGTCCTGCCCACACCTTGCAAGCCCCTGCTGTCCTGTCTCCCTGTCCTCTTCCCGCCCCTCCCTCCCCCCACCAGGTGCAGTACCTCACAGTGGTCGCCTCGCTGAGCCTGAATGCACGTCCTGCCCACACCTTGCAAGCCCCTGCCCCTGATTCCTCTACTCTCCTGTACGCCTGTCCCCCTCTCCATCCCACCAGGTGCAATACCTCACGGTGGTCGCCTCGTTGAACCTGAACGCGCCAGCAGCACCCACCGGATGGGTGGGGTGGCTCATCAAGATCTACAACCTCTCCGTCTTTGACCCGGTGAGTGCGATGCCCTTGCGTGCGTGTGCCATGTGATGTGATGTGAGGCCCAGTCATGCCTGCATCGCATGCGGTGTGCGGGGGCATGCATGCCCCCGTGCATGCCCCCATGCATGCCCCCGTGCATGCTCCCGTGCATGCCCCCATGCATGCCCCCATGCATGCCCCCATGCATGCCCCCGTGCATGCCCCCGTTCATGCCCCCATGCATGCCCCCGTGCATGCTCCCATGCATCGTGTGAGGCCCCTCATGCCCGCATGCTCTCATGCCTCAGCATACTCTTGCTGTTCATCAGATCTCCACGCCTCTGCCCTTGCATCCCTCTCATCCCATGCCCCTTCCCTCCCTATCCCTTGTGCCAGTAGGACGTGGTTGGGCCCAACGGTGTTAGGACCCACTGCGTTCGTGAAGGCTAGGTGCACACACATCCCCTCCTCCCTCCATCCTCGTCCTACTCACCTTCCCCCTTACCGCTGTGTCCCCTCCCATACCCCACCTTCCGTCCCTTTCCCCATGTGCCACCTACCAGGACGTGGTTGCGCCCAACTGTGTGATGACCTACCGCTTCCCCCAGCAGTTTGTGTTTGGCATCCTCATCTTCGTCGTCGGCTTGGCGGTGTACGCGCCGCACTGGTGCTTCTTCCTCCTGTGCGAGCACATCAAGCTCATCAAGGCCAAGCGGGCGGCAGAGAGAGGCAAGGACAGCAGTGAGGGGGAGCTCAGCAGCACTCCTCCTCTCTCCATCCTCTTCCTACTACTCACCTTCCACTTGCTTTTGCCACCCTACCATACCCTCTCCTCTCCACCCTCCCCATCCCCCCGCCCTTTGACACCAGGACGTGGTTGGCCCCAACTGTGTGATGACCTACCGCTTCCCGCAACAATTCGTTTTTGGCATCCTCATCTTCGTGGTTGGCTTGGCCGTGTACGCCCTCCACTGGTGCTTCTTCCTGCTGCGCGAGCACATCAAGCTCATCAAGGCGAAGCGGGCGGCAGAGAGAGGCGAGGACAGCGGTGTGGGGGAGCTCAGCAGCACAGCGGCGAAGCAGCAGCGGCAGGAGTACTACAACGGGCTGGTGGGGGGCGTGGCGAGCTGGCTGGACGTTTGTTATATGGGTATTCTGGCGCGCGTGCTGCCCGTGTTCCAGACTCAAATGCTCGGTGACACGCAGGTATGTGCATGCGTGTGTGCGTGTGTGTGGTGTTATTGACACGGATGTGGCATGCACGTGGGGGTTCTACTTTTGAGTCGACTCATGAGCAAATGCTCAGCGCCACGCAGGTGGGGCATGTGGGAGTGCGCGGGAGGGGGGGTTTGGTGATGTGACATGCATGTGAGGGGCTCTATGGTAAGCAGTTGAGGTGATCCTATGGTAGGGTGTGCATGTGAGGGACAGCTGAGCAGCACAGCGGCGAAGGCATAGCAGTGCTGACAGGGGTATAAAAATCGGCTGGTGGGGGGCGATTTTTGAGTCGACTAAAAAATCTCCTGCGAAGCGGTGCCGGCAGGGGTATTGAAGTCGGCCTGTACTACAGCAGGCGGTTGGGGGGCGTCGCGAGGTGGCCGGATGTGTGTTGCATGAGAATTGTGGCCTGCATGCTGCCTGCCTGTGTTCCAAAACTGGGTGCCTGGGTGCTGCCTGCCTGTGTTCCAAAACTTGGTGCCTGTGCTGCCTGCCTGTGTGCTGCCTGCCTGTGTTCCAAAACTAGGTGTGCCTGTGCTGCCTGTCTTTGTGCTGCCTGTGTTTGAGGCGCCTCAAAACTAGGTGGCTGGACGTGTGGTACATGAGAATTGTGGCCTGCGTGCTGCCTGCCTGCGTGCTGCCTGCCTGCGTGCTGCCTGCCTTTGTCCCAGAAGCAAACGACCGACACGCAGCTGCGTGTGGTGTTTGGGAGTGCATGGGGGGTTTGTGTTGGTTTGTGATGCTGTGACATGCATGCATGCATGCATGCATTCATGCATGCATGGTTTACTCTGTCATCCATGTACGTTGTACCATGCTAGGGGTGCATCCATCCAACCAACATATGTGGGCACTCACCTCCTCTCTCTCCTCCTCTCTCCCCTTCTCTCTCCCCTCTTCACTCCCCTTCTCTCTTCCCTCCTCTCCCCCCTCCTCTCTCCCTTCCTCTCTCCCCTCCTCTCTCCCCTCCTCTCTCCCCTCCCTTAACCAGGTGATGCTGTTCGCGCCTGAGATCGAGTGGCTGTCCCCCACGCACGTGGGCATGCTCATCCCCTCGATCATAATCCTCATTGTGTATCTCGCCGGAGTGCCGCTGCTGTACGCGTGGCTGCTCTTCTCGGCCAAGTGGAATCGCACACTCTTCACGCCAGAGTTTGACGACAAATACGCCTTCCTCACTGAGCGATTCGCACGCAAGTTCTACTGGTGAGAGGCGGGGTGCTGCTCGTGAGGGCAGCTGTACGCAAATGTTATGGAACACACACCCCTCCCGTCCCCACCCCTTCCCCCCCTTATCCCCCCCATGAGAGGTGGCATCTGCTCAACATGTCCCTGGGGTTCATCTACGGCTGCATCCTCGTGTTTCTCTACGAGAGCCCCGAGGCGCAGATCATCAGCATCATCATCATCATCATCATCATCATCATCATCATCATCATCATCATCATCATCATCATCATCATCATCATCATCATCATCATCATCATCATCATCATCATCATCATCATCATCATCATCATCATCATCATCATCATCATCATCATCATCATCATCATCATCATCATCATCATCATCATCATCATCATCATCATCATCATCATCATCATCATCATCATCATCATCATCATCATC
This sequence comes from Closterium sp. NIES-67, assembly GCA_027943415.1. Taxonomy (NCBI): domain Eukaryota; kingdom Viridiplantae; phylum Streptophyta; class Zygnematophyceae; order Desmidiales; family Closteriaceae; genus Closterium; species Closterium sp. NIES-67. The sequence goes on from BQMB01000150.1 coordinate 285,640, forward strand.
ATCATCATCATCAGCATCAGCATCCATCTCCCCCATACCACATTCCCCCCCCCCCCTGATTACAGGTGGCACCTTCTCACCATGTCTCTGCGAGTCATCCAAGGGTGCATCCTCGTGTGTAATGAGTCTATTTTTGAGTCGACTCAAACATGAGTGGACTCATTGCACTGTGAGTCATCCATGGCTGCACCCTCGTGTTTCTCTACGAGATTCCTTAGCCTCACCCACGTCCCTCTCCCCTCCTCCCTTCTCCCCCCCTCCCCCCCCCCTCTCCCCCTTTCTCCCCCTGATTACAGGTGGCACCTGCTCAACATGTCTCTGCGGGTCATCTACGGCTGCATCCTCGTGTTCCTCTACGAGAACCCCGAGGCGCAGATCATCATCATCGTGGTCTTGCAGATCCTCCGCATCGTCGTCGAGTACCGCTTCGCTCCTTTCACCTCGTCGTCTGTCGAGTATCTGCAAGCAACTCTGAACCTCGGTAAGCAGCAGGCTGTATGCATGTATGCGTGTGTGTGTGTGTTCACGTGCTCTGATAACAGCCATCATGCCGACTTTTGGGTCGACTCAAAAGATACCAGCCATCATGCCGACTTTTGAGTCGACTCAAAAGATACCAGCCATCATGCCGACTTTTGAGTCGACTCGAAAGATACCAGCCATCATGCCGACTTTTGAGTCGACTCTAAAGATACCAGCCATCATGCCGACTTTTGAGTCGACTCAAAAGATACCAGCCATCATGCCCAGGCGCATATCATCATCATCGTGGTCCTCCAGACCAGATCCTCCGAATCGGCGTCGAGTACCGCTTCGCGCCCTTCACCTCCTCGTCTGTTGAGTACCTCTAGGCGACCCTCAACCTCGGTATGCAGCAGGATGTCTGCCTGTAGGGTTGTGTGTGGGTTGACGTGCTCTGACACCAGCCAACCATCATCATGACTCTGGTGCTCTTACACCAGACCAGATACTCCACATCGTCGTCGAGTACTGCTTTGCGCCGTTCGTCTCCGCTCCTCCCAACCCTTTCCCCCAGGCGAGGTGTTCTTCTCTCTGAGCCTCCTCATCTTCAACTACACGTGGGAGGCGATTCTCTCGGAGAGGTGATCACGGGCATCAGCACCACGCCATTCATTCTCTTCACCTCACTTAACCCCCCTCCTCTCCCCCCTCCTATCCCCCCAGGCGGGGTGTTCTTCACGCTCAGTCTCCTCATCTTCAACTAACGTCCGAGGCGATTCTCTCGGAGAGGTGATCATGGGCATCAGCAGCACACTGCTCATGCTGCTCACTCGCCTCCCGCCTACCCCGTCCCCCCTCCCTCTCTCTCTTCCACAGGCGAAGTTTTTTTCACGCTGAGTCTCCTTATCTTCAACTACACGTCGGAGGCGATCCTCTCAGAGGTGATCATGGGCATCAGCACGCTGCTCATGCTGCTCCCCGCGCTCGTGGCGATCAGCTACGAGGTGTCAAGCAAGCGCATGGAGGCGTTTAACAACGGTGTGCTGGACGACATCTGGGAGAAGGAGAGCTGGAAGAGGGAGGACCAGCTCAGGGGGCTCGACCCGTACCAGATCGTGCAACTCAGCCAGGTGGGTGGGTGCGGGTGTGCGCTTCTGTGTGTCCCTATGTGTGTGTTTTGGTGAGGGAGTGAGAAGGGATGAAAAGGCGCGAGAGAGGGAGGGGGGGGGGAGAGGTGGAGAGTGCGCTGGTGGCGATCAGCTACGACGTGTCGCGCAAGTGCATGGAGGCGTTTAACAACGGAGTTCTGGACGACATCTGGGAGAAGGAGAGTGGCAAAAGGGAGGACCAGCTGAGAGGGCTCGACCCCTATCAGATCATGCCGCTCTTCCCTCACGCGAGTCCCCCCTCTCTCTCCCCAACTCTCCCTCCCCACTTGATGCACCCCTCCCTTATCTACCCCCCTCCTTCCCCTTCAGATCGGAGGGTGGTTCCGCCCTCAAGCCCTCTTCCACTTCCTGCACCACCGCAAGGGCATCGACCTGCTGCTTAAGGTGCGCGATCGCGTGCAGGCGTGCTCCCTGGCCGGGCTCGGTGAGGTCGAGTGGATTGAGCAGCTCAAGAAACCCCAGCAGTATGCCGGCCTCTCGCAGATCCTCCTCGGAAACAAGAAGGGTTACATTCCCGTCGCGCGGTTACCACCGCAGGGCGTGTACTGCATGTTACACGGGGTGTGGCACCCGGATGGGCTGTGCACTGCTGCCCAGGCTGCGGCGGCGGCCCGGCGCCGAACCACCCCCAGAAGCAAGTCCCGAAGCAGCCGGGCTTCATTCTCGGGGGCATCGTTCGGGGGGGGAGCAGGAGAGGGAGGGGCGGAGACACCTGGGGGAGGGCTGCGAAGGATGGTGAGCTGGGGGGCGAACACCGCTGGTGGTAGCAGTATGAGGGAGAGAGAGAAGCCCGTGAAGAGCCTGAAGATCGCTGAGAAGAGCTGGCCGCCGCAGCTCGGGAGGAAGGTCCACTGGTGTGCTGCCTCCGGTTTCGACCCTCTTGCTGCGACAAGGAGGTTCGGGAGCGGGAGGCTCGGGACCCCTGGTGGGGTGACTGGTACCCCGACAGCGGGAGGAGGAGGCGGATGGGGAGGAGGAGAGGGAGGAGCTGGGACTCCCTTGGGTGGAGGTCGAGAGGAGGCTAAGTCCCCGTACCCTGTTGCTCCTGAAACGCCCACTACTCCCAGCACTATTGCCACTGAGTCTCCTGCTGCTGCTGCAGCTGCTGCTGCTGATGAAGCCAAGCCGAAGAAACGGCTGCTGAGGCAGATGTCTGATAGGGACGACAGCGACACAGAGGGCACAGGCGAAGGCGCAGGAGCAGGAGCAGGAGGAGCAGCAGGAGGAGGGGGGGGAAGCAGGCCGGGAACAGCAGGAGAAGGGATCATGAGGGGAGCAATAGGCCGGCCGGGCAGCGCCGGGGGAGGGGCAATAGGAGGGGGGGGAGGGATGGAGATGGTGCAGGCGAATTTGGATATGGCGGAGCTGACGTTTGCCTTCCAATCGAATCTGGCGCTGCTGGTGAAGTCGGAGAAGAAGCGCAAGGTGCAGAAGGAGGCGCTGAGGACGATTGTCCACTCCAAGGCCACGTACCACATCCTCAGCTGGTTCACGAGTGAGGAGAGGTGAGCCGACCCTAGAGAGAGGTGAGATATGTGAGGGGAGGTGAGGGCTGTGAGTTGAGGGGGTGGTAGGGAGATGTCTCTTGCATGCGAATCACTAGGCTGCTTGTCCAAAGGTCGTGCACTCCAAGGCCACGTACCACAACATCTGCTGGCTCACCAGCTGAGGAGAGGTGAGTGCTGTGAGGGACGGCTAGTGCTGTGAGGGGTGGTGAGTGCTGTGAGGGGCTGTTTGCCGAGCTGGTGATGGCAGTGCAACATTCAGCAAGTGATGGATCTCTCAACTGTGCCTTCTGCTCCTACTTACCCCCCCATTCCTTTCCCCCCATCCCCGTCCCACAACTCCTACCCACAACCCTCTATCAGCACTATGGACGACCAGCGGCTGTTTGCGGAGCTGGTGAAGATGGTGCGGCAGACAGTGAGGAATTAATGCTTCATCTGTCCCTTCCACTCCCCCTGCGATTCTTGAGGCGCCTCAAAAATGCTTCATCTGTCCCTTCCACTCCCCCTGCGATTTTTGAGGCGCCTAAAAAATGCTTCATCTGTCCCTTCCACTCCCCCTGCGATTTTTGAGGCGCCTCAAAGATGCTTCATCTGTCCCTTCCACTCCCCCTGCCTCCAACCCCTCCCGCCCCTCCCCCCGCCCCGCTCCCTGAGCAGCACTGTGGGCGACCAGCGGCTATTTGCAGAGCTGTTGAAGGCGGTGCGGCAGGCAGCAATAGGTTCCTGTTCCTGCTGTCCCTCTCACGCCCTTTCTCCCCCCCTCCCCCCTCGGGCCCCCCGGTTCCCCCGGCCCCCCTGACCCCCCTGGCCCCCGCCCCTTCCTATCAGCACTGTGGACGACCAGCGGCTGTTAGCAGAGCTGGTGAAGGCGGTGCGGCAGGCAGTGAAGGATTGGTGTTTCATCTGTTGCTTCAATTCCCCCCCATCCCAACCCTCCCACCCCTTCCCCCCCTTCCTGAGCAGCACTGTGGACGACCAGCGGCTGTTTGCAGAGCTGGTGAAGGCGGTGCGGCAGGCGACCAAGACTCGCAAGCGCACCATGCGCTGGCTGCAGGGCGCGCAGTGCTTCTACCCCGGGGAAGGGCGCCTCACCAACCGGCTGTCCAAGATGCTGTAAGCTTATGCCGATGCTTTTCTTGTCAGAAGCAGTGGGACAAGGCCACAAAAAAGAGAGGAAAATGTGATTCGGGTCATTCTTGTGTTTCTTGCCCCATGGTTCCCCTCAAGTGTTCTCGTGTATCGTCTCCTGATTCTATAACGTGGTTTTTTGCTTGGCTTCTGCATGTGTGCACGCAGGAGTGAGGAGCACCCACTTGACAACGATCAAACCAACGGAGCGCATGGGGAGCCATAAACGCTCCATATTGTCCGTACTCGAAGCTTCTGGTCTAATTCATTTGCACTGGGTACTGTATACAGGATCTGGATTGGAGAAACATGCGTGGTTGGAGGCAGAGGCTTGTCATGTCATATCTGCTTTACTACATGTACCATGCTTTTGTTTCAATGAGGTGGAATGGCTGGGAGGTACTCTAGTGGCCGACTGTTGGAGTCGTTGCTCTGATTTGCTTGATGCGTGCTTCATCCATTTCTTTATTCGGGAATAATGGTGCATGGTTATCCATTATTACAGCTGCTTTTGTAGAAGAAAATGGCTTGGTTATTGTATTCAGGATGAATGCCTCAACGCGTATGGTGATTGATTGTGAATCCGCTTCGAAATCTAGACGTCGTACACCGAGAGGCAATCTGTTGTTTGTTGGTTTCTTTGTGGCCAGCGCACGTCGCGGAGCTTGTGTCGGGGTTCATCTGGGCGGAATGAATCTGAACAACGAACAAAAAATCTTACGGATATGTGTACAGTAACGTGCCCTCCTTTGCTGCATTACACTTGTCCACCACCAGAAACCACACCCGCTTCCCTCGATCCCGGCCACGAGTACCCGCCAAGATCCCAGCATTCAATCTCAGCCACCAGCCTTCGCGTACAACGTGTGATTTGTGGCCCCATGCCCAGCTGCATCCCTTCCACCATGTCCTTGGTGCATGATTTGGCACTTCAAAACAGATCTCATCAGTCTCCGTGGTGGCTCTCGAAGCGCGCGCGCCTTGTAAAAATGCCACTTGTTGCAATGTTTCTTCAGGTTGTGGAGCAGGTTCAAATGAGTGTTGGAGGCGATTGCTTGTTTCACCCCAGGTTGGTTTGGTTTCCTTATCCACCTCGTTTCTGCTGCGTGTGACTAAGTATGTCAGATTGCGGTTCGATACGATACTCTGCTCTAAACAACGTTCAAATAAATACTTAAAGCGGTTAAATATGGTATTTTGCGAAAACGTACTTACGTATCCTGCTCCACTCATTGGGATGCTACCGTCCTGTACGGTACTAAAAATGAACCAACGCAAAGCAGCGACGACGAGGGAGGAAAGGGAAGGGAACAGTCGGGGCAAGAAGTCACTCCGTGTGGCACGCCTGCCTATCCTACACCAATCAATCCTTCAATTGCTGCTCTCTTTTGTCGGCTTTCGATTACATCCCTGAGTTATTTCTGTCCGTTGCGCGCGAGGATCGTATGTCCAGCCCCTGCGAACTGCAAGTCGACTAGAGCAAACTGCCTTTGCATCAATTCTGCAAATGGATGGAGAGTAAACCCTTGGAAAATGTCGCTCGAGGGCTGTGGCTGTCGCGGCAAGTTTATCCCCATCCATTCATCATCCACAAACCAAGCGGACGACATGATAGCGAGCACCATGGCTGAGGGCAATCCCTATGGCGATTGGCCAACCGAGAATCTCATGACTCATCGAGAGGCCTACTAGAAGGCAACGCATGTATTTCTCCTCCTATTCTAAGCTTAGATACGTCTCTGCTGTTGTGCGGTGGAGAGGGGACACGCCGCGAACAGCTTATCATCATTTCCGCCCTTTCTTCCTCTCCCTCACTCTTTCTCGCTCTCTCTCTCGCCCTATCCCTCGCTCTCTTTCACTTCGCCCTTCGCTCGACGCCGCACAAAGCAAGCACCGTGCAAGGTCTGGTCTGGACTGGAGTCTGTTGAACTCCATGAGCTCCCCTCCCCCCCCCACCGAGCATTTCCCAAAAGCAACATTCACCATAACTCCCAGTAAGGCCGTGCTCAAAGGGCCGCAATCACACTCAAAAAGAGATTGGGGCTACGAGGGGCGAAGTTTAGCTTGGCCCGCGTCGGATTGTCGGTCTGGCACAATCTGAGAGACAGTCCTGTGTCTCGAGCAAGTGAAGTGGGGCTTTCTTGAATGCACGGAACTGTAGCTACGAGCTGTAGTACACATCGGTTTCCTCGACAATCTAAGACCTTCGAAGCTGCAAGCCAGTTCTGCATAGTCTCTCAAACCCAAGAAATTGTCTTCTCCAGTCAACTCCTAACTTTCTGACTGCCTGACTGCCTGACGGCCTGACTGCCTGACGGCCTGACGGCCTGACTGCCTGACGGCCTGACTGCCTGACTGCCTGACGGCCTGACCAGACTAGTATCTTTTCCTGGGGTCGCTTTAGAACAGATAAGTCATCTTTTCCACATTGATTTCTTTTCGAGTAAGTGATGGTCGACCATGCAGGAACAGTCGATATTAATAAGTAATTTCCTTGCACTGGTTTCCTTGCACTCCCCCGCTCTCCATTCGAAGCACCGTGAGCGGAACGAGTAGTAGAAAAGTCTAGGTCTCCTCGAGCCTCGCGCCTTAGATTCCGAATCCGAAAATCGAATTCGAAATTTCAACCTGAAACCATCTCACCCGCGGTGTCACGCGCCAGCATCCATCTCACCACGCGACCCGTCCAGAGCTTATGGCTGGCGGAGGCGGCTCCATCGGCGCACATGGCGCCGCAAGTCCCGCCGCGATAGCCGCACCCAAGCCTACAGGAATGGCGGCGATCGTGCAGCAATCCATGGCGGTTCAGTTCATTGTCGACCCGTCCACCGCCGCGATTCTCGGCGCGAGTAAAGGCGCGTCGCGAACGCTGGGCCCGGCGCTTAACGACCAGACGTCTCTCCTCGATATCACCTTCCTCTCGCAAAACAAGTGGCGGCATCTGATTCGCCAGCTCAGCCGCGGGCAGGTGGAAAAGATTCACCTGCCCGGGATCATCCGCGCCAAGCAGCCTCGAGTGTCCATGCGACTGTCCACGTCATCAGCAGCCGCGGCAGCGTCGTCGGCAACCTCGAGGAAATCAGTGGGGGGCGTCGCGAGATCGAGGCCGTCATCATCCGACCGTCCATTACACCAAGCTGGAACGGCCGCGATTGACGCAGCCGCTTGCACGCGGCCGAGCGATGTCTTTAAAGCCGACTTACCGGAAATCGACATTCCTAAGAACGTCCCCAGTACACCCCCACTGCCGTCCGCGAGCAGTAGTACTACGAGTTCTAGTAGTGCTGTTAGGCGCGACTCTAGTGCAGGTCGCGGCTCGTATCCCCGCCGAATGCGGTCGACGTCGTTCGGACGCGGCGACGCGATTCCTGAGAATGGCAGCGGCTCGACGGTCAGCGCGAATAGCGCCGACATCGGCGTTACCACCGCCGTTTGCGGAGCGGAAGGCGCGAGTGCGTACTACAGTGAAGGTGACTCAAAGGGATGCGGTGAGAATCCGCCGCCTGGCGACAGGATGATCCCCTCGATATTGCGTGCCTCGCCAAAAGCCGCGTCGCAAAGGCTACCGTCACCGTCGTCCCTCCCGCCGCTTCTTCCGGCGACGGACTCAGCTGACAGCAGCAGCAGCGGAAGGAGCAGCGCCGGCAGCAGCAGTAGCAGCGGCCGGCACGTCGGCCAGCATAGCGGTCCGAGCCCGTGGGACGGCGGCGATTCCTCCCCCCCCACTCCCTCCCCGAACAGCATCATCGGGAACTGTCTTCCCGCCATTGGCGCCGCCATTGGCGGATCACCCAGCGCGGCCGGCGCGGGCCGGCTGGGCGCTATGATGGTTGCGCGCGCGACGACTCCCGCCCTCCCCGGTCCGCGGGAAGCGGAAGGGATGACGGGCAGCAACGGCTCGCTTTCGCCCGCGCCCAGCGGAGGGGTTGGCGGAAGCAGCGAGGGAGGCAGCGGAAGCGGGGGAAGGCGAGGGGCGGGAAGGATGATAACGATGCGCGGGCGCAAGGCGGACAAGCGGGGGGGGAAGGTTGCGACGGGGAGCGAGTCTTGCGCCATGAACCCGCCGGCGCTGCCAGCGCCGCAGCAGCAACAGGAGCGGATGCAGATCGACGGGGCCGCGGACACGGAAAAGCGCGGGGAACGAGCGCTGGCGGAAGGATCGACGGAAGGCGTTTCCGCGCAAGGGAGGCCCCCGCCACAGCGGCCAGCAGGGAAGGAGCGGGGGAAGGAATGGCGGAAAGGTCTGAAGAGCTTGTTCGGGTCAAACTCCGTCAAGCGGAGAGGGGATGCGGGAGAGGGGAGCGCTGGCGGAAGGGCGGGGAACACGATTGGCGGAGGAGAGACCGTGGCGAAGGGGGAAGCAGAGGCGGATGCGCGAGTGGGGGAGGTTTGCTCGCGTGGGGAGGAGGGGGAAATGGCGGGCGGCGGAGGTGATATTCTAACGGGGATGAATACACCGGAGGTGGATGAGTCGGGTGACTTTCGGAGAGTTACAGTGGAGCTACAGTTCTTTCACTTCAATTCCTCCAAAGACCTCGTCGCCACAGGTAATTATGTCGCTAAATTTCTTTCCTTTATCTCCACAATTCACTTGAACGTCCCTCTCTTCCCCAACACCAGCAGGAGGTCAGAAAGCACAGGCAATTCTGCAAATGCTGCAAATGCTGCAACTGCAGAACCACAAGTCTGCTGTTTCTATTATCACCCTGCTTTCTTTTCCCTCCCCCCCTTCCTGTTTCAACCCTCCCATCCCCTCTTCCCTGCAGTGCAAGTGCTCCCCTCTCACGCGCAGCAGCAGCAGGAGGAGCAGCAGGCGCAGGCGGTGCTGCAGCTGCAGCATCTGCAGAACACACACACCTGTTTCTCATCTCACCCCAGTACCTGCCCTCTTCCTTCCTGATACTCTCCTCTTATCCCCCCCCTCTCCTAACAGTGCAAGTGCTCCCCTCTCACGCGCAGCAGCAGCAGCAGGAGGTGCAGCAGGCGCAGGCGGTGCTGCAGGTGCAGAAACAAATTCCTCCCAATCCCAAACCTCCCTCTCCGTTCCTTCCCTTCCCTCCCTTCCTGTTCACCCCCCCTTCCCCCCCCCCTCTCCCCACCCCCCTTCTCCCCCCCCCCAGTGCAAGTGCTCCCCTCTCACGCGCAGCAGCAGCAGGAGGTGCAGCAGGCGCAGGCGGTGCTGCAGCTGCAGAACTACGCCGGGCTGGGGACGGTCGTGCTCGAGGGTGTCGACGGTGTGGTAACCAGCTGTAACAGCAGCGCAACGAGCATCTTGGGATTCCCGGAGCCCTACATCATGGGGCAGACGCTGCAGCATTTTGTAACAGAGGCTGAAAAGGCCACCTTTGCTGTAAGTTTGTAACAGGCGATTTTTTAAATTCTCAAAAAGCATTTTGTAACAGAGGCTGAGAAGGCCACCTTTGCTGTAAGTTAGTAACAACAACTGCCACCTCTGGACCCCTTACTCGCGCCCCGATTCTCCCCTTCGACTCCTTACTCTCGAACCCCCTTCCGTCGCCCCCTCATCCTCCCCCCCCCCCCCCCCCCCCCAGCCTCTCCTGCTCTTCGCATGTCCCACTCTCCTGTACGTGCACTACATGTATCCGCTTCTTTAAATCAAATCCAACCTTACCCTTTCTCCCTTCCCCTCCCCTCAACCTCACCTCACATACCTCTGTTCCCCCTTCCCCCTCTCTCTCCTCTCCCCCCTCCCTCCCCCACGCAGGAGGAGTACAGCAAGGTGCAGCAGGGTGTGGAGGAGTGGTCGCAGCAGGAGATTCGGCTGCGGAAGATCGACCGCAGCACTGTGGCAGTCCGAATCACGATGACCGCCCTCTCCACCGCTGCCTCCAACACCGCTGCTGCTGCTGCTGCTGCTGCTGCTGCTGCCGCCCCCCGACTCTCCACAGCAGCAACCACCCCACATGGCGCCACCACCCCATCTGCTGCCGCTGCAGACGCTGTTAAAGCTGCTGCTGCTGCTGCTGCTGCTGTGGCTGGTAAGGCTTCCGCTGCTGGTGAAGCGGACACGAGCAACATGAGTCGGACAAGCAGCCACGGGAGCGGTTCAAGCGAGAGCGAGGCAGGGAGGGCAGCAAGCAGAGAGCACACGGCAGTGCTGTGCATGTTCCAAGACATCAGCGCACAGAAGGCGTTGGTAAGCTCACCTCACCTCTCCTCCCTACAGTGTCACTCCTACAAACCTCCCCCCTCCCTGGTTGTCCTTCTTAACCAGCCCCTCTGGCTCGGCTCTCGCGTCGACTCGTGTAGAGCACGCAGCAGTGCTCTGCATGCTCCTAGACATCAGCGCGCAGTCGTTTTCACCCCCTCCGACGTTTCTGTCTCCTCCTCCCCCCTCCCAGGAGCAACACATGGCGAACTACCGCATGGTGGTGGAGCACCTCCCCCCAGGGGCCGTGCTCATCTCAACAACCTGCTGCTCACCCACTACCCCCCCTCCCCCCCTCCCCTCCTGTTCTCCTGTTCTCCCCACCTCCCCCCTCCCAGGAGCAACACATGGAGAACTACTGCATGATGGTGGAGCACTTCCCCGCAGGGGCAACCTTACCCTCCCTTCCTTCCCCCGTCTTCACCCTTTCTGCCTCCTGTTCCCCCCTTCCCTTCCCCCTTCCCCCCTTCCCCCTTTCCCCCCTTCCCCCCTCCCCCTTCCCCCTGCCCCCTGCCCCCTGCCAGGAGCAACACATGGAGAACTACCGCATGATGGTGGAGCACTTCCCCGCCGGCGCAGTCCTCATTTCACACAATGGGGAGGAAGGCGAAACCGTGCTCGTCAACAGCACGCTGGAAGCCATGCTGGGGTGCGACAAGGGCAGCATCGACAGCGTGGACAAGTGGTTCAGCACGCTGTATGCGGACAAGGCGCGAAGAGCGCGGCAGCTCCACGAGGCGAGGCGAGTGTCCGGGAGCAGCAAGGACGTGACCAACACGGTGCAGCAGATCAAGAAGAGGGACGGGTCCAAGCTCGTCGTGGACGTGACGACGTACCGCTTCGACCTCGGGGAAATGTGGCTGGTCAACGATATTACCGAGAGCCGCAAGAACCAGTTCAAGTTCAGAATGCTCTTTGAGCTGTCCTCGGTAAGATGGGGTGTGGTGAGGTGTAGTGCGGTGGAGTCACCTCACCATGTACCTGTTCGGCTTGGGGGAGATGTGGCTCGTCAATGATATCACCGAGAGCAGGAAGAACCAGTTGAAGTTCCGCATGCTGTTTTAACTCTCCTCGGTAAGTGCGGTTCTGATTAGTCAGGTGAGCCTTACAAGTCGATTTTGCTTCTTATAGGACATCTTAAGACGAAGAGGCGGATAGGTAGAGGCTGGGCCGGGTGTGGTGAGGTGTGGTGTGGACCATGGTGGGGTGTGGTGAGGTGTGGTGTGGTGGGAGTAGTATGATGGACGTGAAACACCTCTCTTGCCCTCCTCTCCCCTTAGTCTCTCCCCTTACTCTCCCCCCTTACTCTCCCCCCTTACTCTTCCCCCTTACTCCCTCCCCATACTCTCTCTCCCTCTCCCCATCAGGACCCCAAGCTGCTGCTCAACCAGGAGGGCCGGGTGTTCGACTGCAACCAGTCAGCCATCCGCATCCTCAAGTGCGGCACCAAGGAGTCGCTCCTCGGGAAGACCCCCTGGGAGCTCTGCCGCCCGCAGCAGCCCTCCGGGCAGCGCTCGTCCTTCCTCAAGGCCGTCCTGGACGACCTCGCCGCCAGCAACAACGTCCCTGCTGGGGCCACAGCCCCCCCTGATGCTACAGCCGATGCCACAGGCTCTGCTACAGCCACACCTAGCGCTTCAGGCTCGGGAGGAGGCTCGGGAGCAGCAGGGAGCGCGACGGTGCTGGGAGGGGCGTCGGCGGTGGGCGGGGAGAAGCGGTACCGGTTCGACTGGCTGTTCGAGGACGAGGAGGGGCAGGACGTACCGGTGGAGGTGCTGTGCAAGATGGTCAACTTCTTTGGCGAGCCGGTGTACCTGATGGTGTGGCACGACATGGCGGAGGCGCGCAAGCAGGAGGCGGAGCTCAGGCGCGCCAAGGCGGAGGCGGAGAAGGCGAGTAAAGCCAAGACGCAGTTCCTGGCTAATATGAGCCACGAGATCCGGACGCCGATGAACGGTGAGCCCTCTTTCCCCACGCGCATGAACGGTGAGAGATGCTTTTGAAAGCATGGGAATGTGGCTTGCAGCACATACAACAAGGCGGGAACCCGAGAAGGCGAGCAAGGACAAGACGCAGTTTTTGGTCAACATGAGCCACTAGATCCGCAGATGCTTTTGACGAGTGTCCTTTTGAGGAGCGCGCTTGTGACAAGACATTATCGGCGTCGCGGAGCAACGCTCCGTTCTCCGTTGCTCCTTCCGTCATTCCTCCTAACCCCCCCCCAAACCAACCCCCCCCTCTCCCTTCCTGCCGTCTGTTTCCTCCCCCCTCGCCAGGCATCATCGGCGTCGCGGATCTGATGCTCGCGACGCCGCTTACTCCGGAGCAGTGCTCACTGCTCGAAACCCTAAGATCGTCCTCCGAGGGCCTCCTGCACATCCTCTCGGACATCCTCGATTTAAGCAAGATCGAGAACGAGAAGATGGACCTCGATTTTAGCAACTGGCGGTTACGCGAGAACGTGAGCAACTGCGTCGCGCTCTTCCACGGATCCGCGCACGAGAAGAGCATACGCCTTAAAGCGCGCGTCGATAAGGACGTCCCGATCGAGGTCTTCGGCGACTGCATGCGCGTCCGCCAGGTGGTCACTAATCTCCTAAGCAACGCGATTAAGTTCACGTCGGCGGGGGGACACGTGTCAGTGCGCGTGAGCCTCGTCGATCCGCACGCTCCGGGCCGCGGAAAGCGGCGGGAGTCGTTTTCGAGTTTGGAGCCGCTAAGAGAGAACTCGGAAATGGATAAAGTGGTGGTGCAGTTCGAAGTGAAGGACACGGGGATCGGAATTCCACCAGATGCGCAGAAGAACCTCTTTCAAGCGTTCAATCAGGTACGCGTTGCAAGCACGTTACTACAAACACGTTACATATGTTATACCTTGCTTAAAGCATTTTGTGCTTGTAAATTTTCCGTTTCATTTATTTGTTTTGGGATCTACACTCTCGTGTCATCTTACCTGCTGTTGTTTTTATTTGAAACTTTGTATCTTATGCAGGCTGACAACTCCACATGTCGTCGATTTGGAGGCACTGGCCTTGGCTTGGCCATCTGCCGGGCACTTGTCAACCTCATGGGTGGCGAGATTAACCTTTCAAGCGAAGAGGGGAAAGTGAGTCCATTGCCAAGTAGTTTCTTCTCCTGCTTTTTTCATGATATGCTATATGCATTTCATGATTTGTTAGCATGGAAGTGTCTAACTTAAACCTTCTCCTCCACTTTTCTTGCAGGGATCCTCCTTCACCTTCACTGTGTGCCTTGGAGTTACCGAGCCCGCTCCCAGCGACGCAGAGAGTGCAGGGGAAGAAAGCCTCCTAGAGGACGATGAGGAGGAGGAAGAGGAGGAGTGGGATGAGGAGGAGGATGACGAAGAAGGGGAGGAGGATGACACTGATATGGAAGGAGGTCACGAGGGGGAGAAAGGACCCGAGGAAGGTACAACTAGTGATGATGACGACGACGAGCATTGGGCGGCTCATCTAGTTCGGGCGGCAACTGAGATTGCCATTGGACGGTCCCGGTCGGCACGGAGGCGGGCGAGCAAGGCAGCGACAAGTGGAGGGAAAGAGAGCATGGGGGGGCTTGGCGAGAAGACGACGAATGCAATGGACTGCGATGGTGAGGCTTTGAGAGAATCGACAGCCCCCAGGTCCCTGTGGTCCGCCCGAAGCCGCACGCTTAACCGCAGCCCGACCCCTCGGCATAAGAAGGCCCTGCGCCGGGCAGATTCGAAAGAGATTTTCCTGCCCATTGCTCTGCCTGCTGATACCAGTATCAGCAGCAGTACCAGCAGCCCGGGCAACAATGCCAGCACTATTAGTGCTGCAACGAGCGCTGTTGCAGTTTCTGCAGGTCACGCTCGGCCCTCTACCTCCCCATCTTTATCGCAAACCCTTGGAACTATCCCCCCTTGCCCCACTCTCACTTGGCCCCCTACCCAGTCCGCCCCTCCCCCTGCTCAGCCTGCCCCTTCTGCAGCTCCCACTGCTGCCAGTCCTCCTGCATTTAGTTCTGCTAGCCCCTCAGCAGTTGCTGCTGTCAGGAGTCTGTTCAGTAAGTCTAGAAGCGAAACCAATCTGCTCAAGTCGGGTGTATCGGAGGGCAATTTCCTCATAGGCAGCAGGAGGAGTCAGTCTGGCCGTCACAACAACACAGGTTTAGACAACGGTAGCAGAGCCAGCATTGACAAGCGCGCAGACAGCAGCAGCAGCAGCAGCAGCACGAGCGATCTGAAGGGCGGGACTCACGGTAACAGAAGCGTCGGCAGTAGCAGCAGCGGCAGCAGCAGCATGCGCAGCAGCAGCAGCACGAGCGATCTGAAGAACCAGGCTCACAGTAACAGAAGCGGCAGCAGCAGCAGTGGCGGCAGCGGCAGCGGCAGCATCAGGACCAGCAGCAGCACAAGCAATCTGAAGGACCAGGCTCACGGTAATAGAAGCGGCAGCAGCAGTGGCGACGCCAGTATCAGATGCAGCAGCAGCACAAGCGACCTGAAGGACCGGGCTCGCACTAACAGAAGCGGCAGCGGCGGCAGCAGCGGCAGCAGCAATGGTGGTCGACGGGTGTCAATAGCACTGAACAAACCCTCTGCATCCTTCAAGTCACATTCCTTGCAAGAAAGCTCCAGCCCGACGCCTCGGCGGTGTAAGACACAGGAGCGCCCCCCCCGCTCCCCCTGCTCCTCTTCCTCCTCTGCTACACATGGCGGGCACAAGAAAGTTTTCACGGACGAGCTGCCCGAGCAGCTGCCCGAGTGCGTGAAATCGTGGAAGGTTCTTGTAGCTGAAGACAACATGGTGAACCAGATGGTGGTTACCCGCATGCTCAAGAACCTTGGGATTGCCGCTGATATTGCGGACAACGGGCTGAAGGCGCTGCATGCCTGCGAGGGGAACTACTACGACTTCATTCTTATGGTGAGTCCCCGGTCTATCCATGCTACAGTGATGGTAGGCGCCATGCGCAAGAACCTTGGGATTGCCGTCGATATTGCAGACAACGGGCTGAAGGCGCTGCATGCATGCGAGGGGAACCGCTACGACTTCATCCTCATGGTGAGTCCTCACTACCTAAGCTGCAGTGACCGCAGGTCCCATACTTGGGAGCGCCGCTGACATTGCTGAGATGAGCGGCTTGGAGACGGCAAGACTGATCCGGCAGGCAGCCCCATCGCTGCCCTCAATCAGCCTCACTCACTCAACCCGGTTTACCAGTCCTCCTCACCCCTGGTGCCACTCATGAGGAGTCTATTTTTGAGGCGCCTAAAAAATGGTCCTCCTCACCCAGTGTCACTCATGTCGCCCATTCCCTCTGCCCACTCTCTCCCTCCCCCTCGGACCGCCACATGCCTGACATTGACAGCCTCAAAGCCACGGGACAGAGTCAGTGTCAGAGTCACTGTACTAACCCCAAGTCTCCTCCCCCTTTCCCCCCATCTCTCCCTCCCCCCAGGACTGCCACATGCCTGAGATGGACGGCTTGGAGGCCACAAGACAGATCCGGCAGGCGGAGCAGCTGCTGCCCAGCCGGCCACCCAAGTTCATCGCGGCGCTCACTGCGAGCGCGTTTGACTTCGAGCGCGAAGCGTGCTTCGCTGCTGGCATGAACCACTTTCTGACCAAGCCCATCCGGCCGAAAGACCTGGAGGACCTTGTGATGAAGCTGGTGGAGATGCGGAGATGAGGAGAGAAGAGGAAAAGCGGAGTGAGGGGCCTGTGTGTGAGTATGGTTACATGCTGCTGGCATGAACCACTTTCTGACTAAGCCCATCCGGCCCAAGGATTTGGAGGATATTGTGATGAAGCTGGTAGAAATGAGAAGATGAGGAGAGGGGGTGATGATGATCCTGCACAAGGGTGGGGAGACGAGAGAGGTCTGTGTGTTAGTAGGTGAGTCATGGCCAATCTTTCACCAATGCGAGCCCATCTGATCTGACCCAAGGGCCTAAAAGCTGACCCCAGCAATGGGAGGACGTAGCATGGCATGACAATCGTATGGCATGTGACCAGGTTAACGACACCCGTTTTGTCCAACGTATGCTTGACTGGTGTGCCTTGTTTGTATCTTTAACAAGCTTTCGTTTTCTTCAGGGGTGTTGACAATGACGGATGGAGCCTGCATTGCATACATTTTTCTGTCAGCATTCTATTGTGAATTTACAAAGTGGCCCCTTTTACCACCAGTGGCAGAGCCCTCGTCTTCAGCTGCCTTGTACAGTACAAAGAATGGAAGACGCTGCACGTAATATCCTATCATTCGTGCACCTATACCGTAACTACTTTCGGTAGGTCAGGTCACCTGCCCGAGATTGGTTTTGGGACACCCTTAGGAATCAGGGTAGCATGACGATTCCACCCTGATTTGTAAGGGTTCCAGGTGCAAATTCGCCCCCAAAACACATTTGTACCATTGCAAAATCAGGGTGAAATACCCCTGCTCGACCTTACTCATGAGTCATGATAATTCTATGGAACAAGTGTTTATTGAGGTGTCTCCTAGACGTGCTTTGTGCGTGACACCCGAATGTAAAGAAATGTAATTATTTAGGCTAGCTAGTTTCTATTTTTTTAGCCTTAGTTAGGTCAGTTCTTAGAGGGTACAGCCCTATATTTGTAACCCTCGACATTTCTCCCTAGTTCACTATTCTCTCTACATCCTAAAATGGCATCTAGAGCCAAGTCCCGCCCTCTCCTCACGCTTCCGCCCTAGCACACCCTAGCCTAGCGTGCCTCGCCCCTCACTGCGCGCTCTCGTAGTTTGTCCCCTCCCCGCCCTCTGCTATTTGTCGCGTAGCTCACGCCAGCCGTCGCTGGCCCGCGCCTGCCAGCGCCTTCGTTCGTAGCCGTCCCCCCCTCCTGCCACCCGCTCATAGCCCGCGCTAGCTCGCGTCAGCCCGCCTACTCGCCTGCTCACCAGCCCGCCTGCTCGCCAGCCCGCCTGCTCGCCAGCTCGCCTGCCCGCCTGCCCGCCTGCTCTCTTGCTCGCCTGCCCGCCTACTCGCCTGCTCAACAGCCCGCTTGCTCGCCAGATCACACGCTTGCCTGCTCGCCAGCTCGCCTGCTCTCTAGCCCGCCAGCCCGCCTGCAGCCAGCACCGCCAGCCAGCGCCAGCAGCCAAAAGCGCCAGCAGCCAGCTTGCTGGCTCACCAGCGCTACTAGCGCCAGCAGCCAGCGCCAGCCAACGCTAGCAGCTAGCAACGCCAGCAGCTCGCAACCAGTGGGTACAAGCCATGGAGGCTGAAATATCATCCTACAGATCTGCAGGCACGTACGTCAACGCAGTTCCCCTGCCTGGGGCGAACGTAGTTGATGGCATGTAGATCTACAGGGTGAAGCGCGCACCGGGAGAGCCGCCAAAGTTCAATGCGCGTTACGTGGCAAGAGGTTTCAGTCAGCAAGAGGGTGTGGACTTCATCCAGACCTTCTCCCCAACCCTGAAGATGACTACTCTTCGGGTGCTCCTTCACCTTCGGCACAGTCCCTGTGGATTTGTTCCAGCACGGCGCATGAAGTACAGCGCATGAAGCATGGCGCATGAAGCACGGCGCATGAAGCACGGCGCATGAAGCATGACACAGGAAGCACGGCACATGAAGCACAGCGTGTGAAGCACGGCGCATGAAGCAAGGCGCATGAAGCACGGCGCACGGAGCACGGCGTATGAAGCACGGTGCATGAAGCACGGCGCACGAAGCACGGCACATGAAGCACGGCACATGAAGCACGGCACATGAAGCAAGCCGCATGAAGCATGGCGCATGAAGCACCGCACATGAAGCACAGGACTTGAAGCAGCACGGAAGATGAAGCACGTCGCATGAAGCATGGTGCATGGAGCACGGCACATGGAGCACGGCACATGAAGCAAGGGGCATGAAGCACAGCGCATCAAGCATGGTGCATGAAGCACGGCGCATGAAGCACGGCTCATGAGCAGGCGCATGAAGCACGGCGCATGAAGCACGGCGCATGAAGCACGGCGCATGAAGCACGACACATGAAGCACGGCACATGAAGCAGAGCACAAGAAGCACGGTGCATGAAGCACGGCACAAGAAGCACGTCACATGAAGCATGGCGCATGAAGCACAGCACATGAAGCACATGAAGCACGGCTCATGCAGCACGGTGCATGAAGCACGGCACATGGAGCACGGCGCATAAAGCACGGCACGTGAAGCATGGCAAATGAAGCACGGCGCATGAAGCACCGCAAATGAAGCACGACACATAAAGCACGGCACAGGAAGCACGACACATGAAGCACAGTGCATGAAGCACGACGCATGAAGCACGGGGCATGAAGCTTGGCACATGAAGCACGCCACATGAAGCACGGCAAATGAAGCACGACACATGAAGCACGGCGCATGAAGCACGGCACAAAAAGCTTGGCACATGAAGCACGGCGCATGAAGCACGGCCCATGAAGCACGGCAGATGAAGAAAATGTATGAAGCACGGCGCATGAAGCACAGCAAATGAAGCATGGCGCATGAAGCACGGCACAGGAAGCACAGCACAGGAAGTACGGCGCATGAAGCACGGCTCATGAAGCACGGCGCATGAAGCACGGCGCATGAAGCACGGCGCATGAAGCACGGCACATGAAGCAGAGCACATGAAGCACGGTGCATGAAGCACGGCATAGGAAGCACGTCACATAAAGCACGGCGCATGAAGCACGGCGCATGAAGCATGACCCATGAAGCACGCCACACGAAGCACAGCACATGAAGAAGAGCAAATGAAGCACGGCGCATGAAGCATGGCACAGGAAGAATGGCACATGAAAAAAGACCCATGAAGCAGGGCACCTGAAGCACGGCACATGAAGCACAACACATGAAGCAGGGTGCATGGAGCACGACACATGAAGCACGGCGCATGCAGCACGGCACATGAAGCACGGCGCATGAAGCATGGCACATGAAGCACGCCGCATGAAGCACAACGCATGAAGCACGGCGCATGAAGGTAGGCACATGAAGCACGGGGCATGAAGCAGGGTGCATGAAGCAGGGCACATGAAGCACGGCAAATGAAGCACGGCACGTAATGCACGGCAAATGAAGCACGGCGCATGAAGCATAGCAAATGAAGCATGACACATGAAGCACGGCACAGGAAGCACGACACATGAAGCACAGTGCATGAAGCATGGCGCATGAAGCATGGCGCATGAGGCATTGCGCATGAAGCATGACGCATGAAGCATGGCACATAAAGCACGGCGCATACAGCATGGCACATGAAGCACATCACATGAAGCACGGCACATGACGCACGTCACGTGAAGCATGCCGCATGAAGCACAGCGCATGAAGCACGGCGCATGAAGCTTGGCGCATGAAGCACAGCGCATGAAGCACGGCGCATGAAGCATGGCGCATGAAGCACGGCACAGGAAGCACGGCACATGAAGCATGGTACATGAAGCACGGCACATGAAGCACGGCACACGAAGCATGGCGCATGAGGCACGGCACATGAAGCACGGCGCATGCAGCATGGCACATGAAGCGCGGCACATGAAGCACAGCACATGTAGCACGGCAGATGAAGCATGGCGTATGAAGCACTGCCTATGAAGCACGGCACATCCAGCACAGCGCATGAAGCACGGCACATGAAGCAGAGTGTATGAAGCACGGCGCATAAAGCATGGCGCATGAAGCTTGGCACATGGAGCACGCCACATGAAGCACGGCAAATGAAGCACGACACATGAAGCATGGCGCATGAAGCACGGCACAAAAAGCTTGGCGCATGAAGCACGGCACATGAAGCACGGCCCATGAAGCACGGCAGATGAAGAACAGTGCATGAAGCACGGCGCATGAAGCACGGCGCATGAAGCACGGCGCATGAAGCACGGCACATGAAGCAGAACACATGAAGCACGGCGCATGAAGCACGGCGCATGAAGCACGGCACATGAAGCACGACGCATGAAGCACGGCGCATGAAGCATGGCGCATAAAGCACGCCAGAGAAAGCATAGCACATGAAGCACGCCGCATGAAGCACGGCACAATAAGCATGGCACATGATGCACGGCGCATGAAGCACGGCCCAAGAAGCATGGCACATGAAGCACAGTGCATGAAGCACGGCGCATGAAGCACGACGCATGAAGCATGGCGCATGAAGCACGGCGCATGAAGCACGGAGCATGAAGCACGACGCATGAAGCATGACGCATGAAGCACGCCACAGGAAGCACGCCACATGAAGCACGGCGCATGAAGTACGGCGCATGAAGCACGGCGCATGAAGCACGGCGCATGAAGCACGGCACATGAAGCACGGCACATGAAGCACGGCGCACGACGCACAGCGCATGAATCATGGCACATAAAGCACGCCACAGAAAGCATGGCACATGAAGCACGGCGCATGAAGCACGGCGTATGAAGCATGGCATATGAAGCCTGCCGCATGAAGCACGGCGCATGAAGCACGGCATAGAAAGCACGGCACATGAAGCATGGCACATGAAACATGGCGGATTAAGCATGGCGTATAATTCATGGCACATGAAGCACGGCACATCCAGCACGGTGCATGAAGCAGGGCACATCCAGCACGGTGCATGAAGCACGGCACATGAAGCACAGCGCATGAAGCATGGCGCATGAAGCACGGTGCACGAAGCATGGCGCATGAAGCACGGTGCACGAAGCATGGCGCATGAAGCATGACGCATGAAGCACGCCATAGGAAGCACGGCGCATGAAGCACGGCTCATGAAGCATGTCGCATGAAGCATGGTGCATGAAGAACGGCGCATGAAGCATGGCACATCCAGCACGGCGCATGAAGCATGGTGCATGAAGCACGGCGCATGAAGCACGGCGCATGAAGCACGGCGCATGAAGCACAGCGCATGAAGCATGGCGCATAAAGCACGCCACAGAAACCATGGCACATGAAGCACGCCGCATGCAGCACGGCACAAAAAGCTTGGCACATGAAGCACGGTGCATGAAGCACGGCCCATGAAGCACGGCACATGAAGCACAGTGCATGAAGCATGGCGCATGAAGCATGACGCATGAAGCACGGCACATGAAGCACAGTGGATGAAGCCCGGCGCATGAAGCACGGCGCATGAAGCACGGCGCATGAAGCATGGCGTATGAAGCACGGCGCATGAAGAACGGCGCATGAAGCACGGCACATGAAGCACGGCACACGAAGCACGGCGCATAAAGCACGGCTGCATGAAGCATGGCATATGAAGCCTGCCGCATGATGCACGGCACATGGAGCACGGCATAGGAAGCACGGCACATGAAGCACGGCACATGAAGCACAGTGCATGAAGCATGGCGCATGAAGCACGGCGCATGAAGCATTGCGCATGAAGCATGACGCATGAAGCACGGCACATAAAGCATGGCACATAAAGCACGGCGCATGCAGCATGGCGCATGAAGCACATCACATGAAGCACGGCACATGACGCACCGCACGTGAAGCATGCCGCATGAAGCACAGGGCATGAAGCACGGCGCATGAAGCATTGCGCATGAAGCACGGCACAGGAAGCACGGCACATGAAGCATGGTACATGAAGCACGGCACATGAAGCACGGCACACGAAGCATGGCGCATCAAGCACGGCACATGAAGCACGGCGCATGAAGCACGGCACATGAAGCACGGCAAATGAAGTACGGCGCATGAAGCAGGGCACATGAAGCACGGCAAATGAAGCACGGCACAGGAAGCACAGCACAGGAAGCACGGCACATGAGGCACGGCGCATGAAGCACGGCACATGAAGCACGGCGCATGAAGCTTGGCACATGAAGCACGCCGCATGAAGCACGGCACAAAAAGCTTGGCACATGAAGCACGGCGCATGAAGCACAGCCCATGAAGCACAGCACATGAAGCACAGTGCATGAAGCACGGCGCATAAAGCACGGCGCATGAAGCACGGCGCATGAAGCATTGCGCATGAAGCATGACGCATGAAAGCACGGCACATAAAGCACGGCACATAAAGCACGGCGCATGCAGCATGGCGCATGAAGCACATCACATGAAGCACGGCACATGACGCACCGCACGTGAAGCATGCCGCATGAAGCACAGGGCATGAAGCACGGCGCATGAAGCTTGGCGCATGAAGCACAGCACATGAAGCACGGCGCATGAAGCATTGCGCATGAAGCACGGCACACGAAGCACGGCACATGAAGCATGGTACATGAAGCACGGCACATGAAGCACGGCACACGAAGCATGGCGCATCAAGTAGGGCACATGAAGCACGGCGCATGAAGCACGGCACATGAAGCACGGCAAATGAAGCACAGCGCATGAAGCACGGCACATGAAGCACGGCAAATGAAGCACGGCACAGGAAGCACAGCACAGGAAGCACGGCACATGAGGCACGGCGCATGAAGCACGGCACATGAAGCACGGCGCATGAAGCTTGGCACATGAAGCACGCCGCATGAAGCACAGCACAAGAAGCTTGGCACATGAAGCACGGCGCATGAAGCACAGCCCATGAAACACGGCACATGAAGCACAGTGCATGAAGCACGGCGCATAAAGCACGGCGCATGAAGCACGGCGCATGAAGCATTGCGCATGAAGCATGACGCACGAAGCACCGCACATAAAGCACGGCACATAAAGCACGGCGCATCCAGCATGGCGCATGAAGTACATCACATGAAGCACGGCACATGACGCACGGCACGTGAAGCATAACGCATGAAGCACAGCGCATGAAGCACAGCGCATGAAGCTTGGCGCATGAAGCACAGCACATGAAGCACGGCGCATGAAGCATGGCGCATGAAGCACGGCACAGGAAGCACGGCACATGAAGCATGGTACATGAAGCACGGCACATGAAGCACGGCACACAAAGCATGGCGCATGAAGCACGGCAAATGAAGCACGGCGCATGAAGCACGGCACATGAAGCACGGCAAATGAAGCACAGCACAGGAAGCACAGCACAGGAAGCACGGCGCATGAGGCACGGCGCATGAAGCACGGCATATGAAGCACGGCAAATGAAGCATGGCGCATGAAGCACGGCACATGAAGTACGGAAAATGAAGCACGGCACAGGAAGCACAGCACAGGAAGCACGGCGCATGAGGCACGGCGCATGAAGCACGGCACATGAAGCACGGTGCATGGAGCACGGCACATGGTGCACGGCACATGAAGCACGGGGCATGAAGCACAGCGCATCAAGCATGGTGCATGAAGCACGGCGCATGAAGCACGGTAAATGAAGCACGGCGCATGAAGCACGGTAGATGAAGCACGGCGCATGAAGCACGGCTCATGAGCAGGCGCATGAAGCACGGCGCATGAAGCGCGGCGCATGAAGCACGGCACATGAAGCAGAGCACAAGAAGCACGGTGCATGAAGCACGGCACAAGAAGCACGTCACATGAAGCATGGCGCATGAAGCACAGCACATGAAGCACATGAAGCACGGCGCATGCAGCACGGCGCATGAAGCACGGCACATGAAGCACGGCACGTGAAGCATAACAAATGAAGCACGGCGCATGAAGCACGGCGCATGAAGCACGGCAAATGAAGCACGACACATAAAGCACGGCACAGGAAGCACGACACATGAAATACAGTGCATGAAGCACGGCGCATGAAGCACGGCGCATGAAGCTTGGCACATGAAGCACGCTACATGAAGCACGGCAAATGAAGCACGACACATGAAGCACAGCGCATGAAGCACGGCACAAAAAGCTTGGCACATGAAGCACGGCGCATGAAGCACGGCCCATGAAGCACGGCAGATGAAGAAAATGTATGAAGCACGGCGCATGAAGCACAGCAAATGAAGCACGGCGCATGAAGCACGGCACAGGAAGCACAGCACAGGAAGCACGGCGCATGAAGCACGGCTCATGAAGCACGGCGCATGAAGCACGGCGCATGAAGCACGGCACATGACGCAGAGCACATGAAGCACGGTGCATGAAGCACGGCACAGGAAGCACGTTACATGAAGCACGGCGCATGAAGCGCGGCGCATGAAGCATGACCCATGAAGCACGCCACATAAAGCACAGCACATGAAGAAGAGCAAATGAAGCACGGCGCATGAAGCATGGCACAGGAAGAACGGCACATGAAACATGACCCATGAAGCAGGGCACCTGAAGCACGGCACATGAAGCACAACACATGAAGCAGGGTGCATGAAGCACGACACATGAAGCACGGCGCATGCAGCACGGCACATGAAGCACGGCGCATGAAGCATGGCACATGAAGCACGCCGCATGAAGCACAGCGCATGAAGCACGGCGCATGAAGGTAGGCACATGAAGCACGGCGCATGAAGCAGGGTGCATGAAGCAGGGCACATGAAGCACGGCAAATGAAGCACGGCACGTAATGCACGGCAAATGAAGCACGGCGCATGAAGCATAGCAAATGAAGCATGACACATGAAGCACGGCACAGGAAGCACGACACATGAAGCACAGTGCATGAAGCATGGCGCATGAAGCATGGCGCATGAGGCATTGCGCATGAAGCATGACGCATGAAGCATGGCACATAAAGCACGGCGCATACAGCATGGCACATGAAGCACATCACATGAAGCACGGCACATGACGCACGTCACGTGAAGCATGCCGCATGAAGCACAGCGCATGAAGCACGGCGCATGAAGCTTGGCGCATGAAGCACAGCACATGAAGCACGGCGCATGAAGCATGGCGCATGAAGCACGGCACAGGAAGCACGGCACATGAAGCATGGTACATGAAGCACGGCACATGAAGCACGGCACACGAAGCATGGCGCATGAAGCACGGCACATGAAGCACGGCGCATGCAGCATGGCACATGAAGCGCGGCACATGAAGCACAGCACATGTAGCACGGCAGATGAAGCATGGCGTATGAAGCACTGCCTATGAAGCACAGCACATCCAGCACAGCGCATGAAGCACGGCACATGAAGCAGAGTGTATGAAGCACGGCGCATGAAGCACGGGGTATGAAGCACGGCACATGAAGCATGCCACAGGAAGCACGTCACATGAAGCAGGGCGCATGAAACATGGCGCATGAAGCATGGCGCATGAAGTACGGTGCATGAAGTACGGGGCACGAAGCACAGCACATGAAGCGCGGCACATGAAGCACAGCACATGAGGCACGGCACATGAAGTAAGGCACATGAAGCATGGCGCATGAAGCACGGCGCATAATGCACGGCACATGAAGCACGGCACATGAAGCTGTTGTGTGATGTCATCATATGCTATCACATTCTGTCTGCCTCCCATCCCTTGTTTCAATTCGCATGTATGGTTTGACTGTGTGTGAAAGAATTTGTGTGGTGTGTGTTCTGGATTTTGGGATTGTGTTTTGTGTTATTTTGTCTGAGCAGGTATTTGTGATGATAGATCTTGAGAATATCTTTCTGACGCAACAAGAATCGCTTCAATCAGAGCAAGAACGCGAACGCTATGAAGATTCAAAGTTCATGAGCTTGCGTTACAATTGCGGCGGTTACAAAGTGAAGTTGTGGGGTGACTCTATATGGAGTTGGGACCTTTGGGGTTGGGAAATTTGTCACTCTACTGTAACAACTGCAAATTGGTTGGGAAAAACCAAGCTAGGTTGGCAAGGGTGGCCAACTTAGATGGATTGGTTGGGAAGGGACAAATGTCAAAGTTGGGGTTCCTATAGGGAGGGAAACTTTGTGCTTATGGGGTTTCCTTGGTTGGGGACTCTCTTAGGACATTCTCTCTCATCCCTCTCTTCTATCCCAACCTTTCTCTTGCTCCTCTAATTCCTTGTGAGATTCTTGAACTTTGATTGAACTTTTGAGATTGAGTTAAGTTCTCCTCCTACAGCTTACCCCCCAGTGCATCGAAAGACATAGCGTCGCGAATACTCCATCAATCAATGTGACTCAAATTGACAACGGTATCTAAGATTACAAGCTACAACATAGCCGAGTTTCGCGACATTCCAACGGCTATTGTTTTGTCGACGTCGTTTCTTGTGAAGACGACGTTTCTGTCCAGAATTTTGGATTTATATTTTGAGTAATTCTAGCTCCTAAGTTCACCTAGACTCCGTCCTTAATACCAACAAGTGGTATCAGAGCGATATTAAGGACATTGAGAGGAGTCTACAGAAGTGTGAAGAACCTTCTAGACCCACCATGGCCTGTGGGTGTGCGTAAGTGGTGTTCTAAAGGTTGGATGTGTCTTCCGCTAAGGGGAAACTCTGCCGAAATTTCGTGGACGCCGACACTTGTGAATATATCGAGGGAGCTGAGTGTGGACAGCAAAGGGGAGCTGAAATTCGTCATTTTTCAAGGAGAAGATGAATGAGAGAGGAGGAGATGCTAATGGAAGAGGAGCTGTACCTGAGAAGACAAGTGAGCCACCGCCATCAAAAGTTGAAGCTTTGGATGGCTCCAACTACGAGGAATGGAGCGGGCGGATGAGGAGTGCCTTCAAACACTACAAGCTCCTGAAGATTGCTGTTGGGGAGGAGAAGATGCTAGAGGAAGGCGAAGCACGCGAACGGTGGATTGAGAAAAGCGCGGTGCATGTCGACCTCATCCTTCAATCGGTCAACAAGGAGATGTTCGAGCACATCAAGGATCTTGTGGAAGCGGATGATTTTGATCCAAGGGCGTGGAAACTACTACGCGATGTGATTCAGCCCAACACTCTCCCGATGGTGACTGTGCTCAAGAAGGAACTTGCTGCCATCTCCATGCGACCAGGGGACGATGTGAAGCCGGTCCTTGACAAGATCAAGGACACCTATGCAAGGATGGCAGCAGCGGGCAGCAGTGTATCTCAGCTGCAGCAATGCACCAAGATCATCTCGGTGTTGGACAACCCTTGGGACAACCTCATCCCCACCCTTAACTCTCAGCAAGATCAATGGACACCTGAGTGGCTAAGGCGGCAGATTCTGCAGGAGGACTTCCGCAGACGCCATGTGGGAGGTGGTGCTTTCACTAAGACTGTTGAGGGGTATGGAGCTGCAGGGCGCGACAGAGGAAGAGGGGGTTGGAGAGGCCGAGGCCGTGGGAGGAGCTTTGGCAGAGGTAGAGGCCGAGGTGACTATAATGAGGGGCATGGGAGCTCTAGTGGCAGCAGCGTCAGGTGCTTTGCTCCCTGTCATTGGTGTTGGGAATGCCAAGGTTAAGGGAGCTAATGGGGAACTTGTGGGGCTTGGGAATGTTCTGCTGGTTGAAGGTCTGTCTGCTAACCTTCTCTCTGTGCGGCGGCTGCAGAAGAGTAAGGCCGAAGTGACCTTTGGACCAACCAGCTGCCGTGCTAAGCTTGGGAAGAAGATGCTGTGGATTCTGGAAGAGGAGACCAGTTGCATCAAGGACCTGTGGCAGCTGCCCATCATCCCTTGGAATGGGAAGACTCCAACAGCTGCAACGGCAGCAGTAGCAAAGGCAACAGCAAGAGGAGATGCAACTGCACCAACTGATGGGGTCCTGGAAGCAGTCAAGAAACACAACAGCATACACATGGGGAGGTGCTTGCTGGTGTGGATGCAAGCGCGGCATGGGCTAAGGCTTCATCTAGGAGTGGTGAGGCCGATTGGGAGACATGGCATGAGAGGCTGTGTCATGTGAACTTCCCTATGCTGCAGAAGTTGGTGAAGGATGGGAGCCTGAAAGGATTGGAGGTCAAGGGGGGAGTGAAGGAGATTGGGAGCTGCCCTACATGCTTGGAGACCAAGTTCTCCAAGTTCCCCTTCAACAGCACTACAGGACCAGCCAAGACCCCACTTGCACTTGTGCACATGGATGTGGTGGGGCCCGCTATTTCTTGACAATTGTGGATGATTACACTCGGGCAGTGTGGGTTTACCCTTTGAAGAGCAAGGGGGAGGTGGCAGCGGCTATCTTTAAGGAGTGGATGCCTAGAGCTCAGAGGGAATGCAGACACAAGGTGAAGGTGATCCGCAGTGACAATGGTGGGGAGTTCATTGGAGCTGATTTTGAGGGGGAGTTGAAGAGGAAGGGGATCCAACA
Organism: Closterium sp. NIES-67; assembly: GCA_027943415.1. NCBI lineage: Eukaryota > Viridiplantae > Streptophyta > Zygnematophyceae > Desmidiales > Closteriaceae > Closterium > Closterium sp. NIES-67. The sequence continues at coordinate 314,122 of BQMB01000150.1, forward strand.
TCAACTGACAGTACCCTACAACCCGCAGCAGAATGGCGTGGCTGAGACGTTCAACAGGACCCTGCAGAAGGGGGCACGCACTCTCCTTGGGCGTGCAGGGCTGCCTAATCCGTTTTGGGTGTCTGCACTAAGGCAGGTCGCCCTTGTGAAGAACAGGGTGCAGGCTACAGTTAGGGATAAGGAGTGGATCCCATATGTCAAGTGGTATGGGAGTGCTCCAGCTGTGAACATGATGAGGGCATTTGGGTGCAAGGTGGTGTTTCATGTGCCCAAGGAGAAAAGGGGGAAGTTGGAGGCTTCTGGAAGATGGGGTGTGCACTTGGAGATTGCAAATGATCACAAGGGGTGGCTGCTATAGGACTTGACCACCCAGAAGCTGACAGTATCAAGGGATGTAAAGTTTCTTGAGTTCCTGTACTACAAGGAATGGAAGCAGCAGCAACAGAAGCTTCCATCTACACCGCTCATTGTGGAGGCAGATGAAGTGCAGCGGCCTTCAAGACAGGTGGAGGTTGCAGTGTCTGAGGAGGAGATGTCTGGGGTGACTGAGGAAGGGGGAGCAGCTGAAATGGAGCAGCAGCAGCAGCAGCATGAGTCTCCACCTCGAGTTCCACACCCGTCTGAGCGACCTAGGAGGGATGTGCGTCCTCCGGTGAGGCTGACCTATGGGGGAAGAGGCAAGCCGAATGTGGTGCATGCTGGGAGTGTGGTTGAGCAGATTGAGGAAGATGAGATCGCTCACTGCTACTGGGCACCAATCCCTGAGCCCAAGACTCGAGAGGAGGCCTTGAATGGACCAAATGGGGAGAAGTGGAAGACGAGTGAGGATGAGGAGTTCGGGTCCCTGATTGAGAACGAGACATGGGACCTGTGTGACTTGCCTCTTGGGAAGAAGGCAATCACTTCCAAGATGATCTACAGGCACAAGTATGGACCTGAAGGGGAGCTGACCTGCTACAAGTCTAGCCTTGTGGCACGGGGGTTTCAGCAGACAACGGGGAAGGACTATGATGAGGTGTTTTCTCTTGTGGGGAAAGGAACAACATTGAGGGTGCTGTTGGCGATAGCTGCACCCCTGGGATGGAAGATACGGCAGATGGACATTGTGACTGCCTTTCTGAATGGGATCATTCTGGAGGAGGTGTACATGAAGCATCCAGAGGGGCTTGATGATGGGAGCGGCACGGTCTGCAGGCTGAAGAAGGCCATCTATGGCCTTAAGTAGGCGCCTCGTGCATGGTATCACAAGTTGGAGGAGGCGCTGTTGGCTGGGGGTTTCAAGAAGAGTGAGTGTGACCCCAGCCTGTTCCTGCTGCAGGAGAAGGATGAAATCCTCATGCTCTTGGTGTATGTGGATGATATCCGTCTCTTTTCTGCATCAACCGCTTTGCTGGATAGCGCAAAGCAGATGCTGGAGATGCAGTTCAAGTGTTCCAAGATGGGTGAGGTGAAGTACTACCTGGGGATGCATGTGGAGAGAGATGTGGAAAAAGGTGTGCTGAGTTTGCACCAGAGGAAGTACTGTGAGGGGCTGGCTGAGAAGTATGGGCTGCAAGATGGGGGAAAGCCAGCAACACCACTACCTTCGGGGTTTACTGTGGAGCCATGTGCTGATGAGGAGGTAGTGCGTGAGAGTGACAGGAAGCTATTTCATTCGATGGTTGGGTCGCTGAGTTATGCTGCAAATCATACACGGCCTGACATTGCATTTGCTACATCACGGTTGGCTAGTGTGGTCTCACGCCCTAGTCATGAGCAGCAGGAAGCGGCCAAGAGGTTGGTTCGCTATGTGAGCGCTACGGCATTAGTGGGATTAGAGTACAGTGGAGTGAGGCAGCGGTTGCAGAGAGGTGCTGCAGATGTGAAGAGTGGAGAGATGCTCTTGAGTTGCTATACTGACGCTAGCTTCAACTTGGTGAAAGTGGATGGCACTAGCATTGGGGGTTATGTGTGCTTGCTGGGAGGTGCTGCTGTGAGCTGGCGTAGCAAGAAGCAAAATGAGGTGGGATTGTCCTCATGTGAGACTGAGTACATGGCCTTACACCATGGGGCCAAGGAATTGGTGTGGCTAAGATGCTTGTTGGAGGAGTTGGGAGTTGGTCAGAAGGAGCCGACGGTGATCTTTTGTGACAATGAGTCTGCTTTGAAGCTCGCCAAGAATGCTTGTCTGCATGGGCTAACAAAACACATAAGGCCTAAGTGGCATTGGGTGAGGAGACTCCTGGATAAGGAGGTGTGGCTGGAGATAGTAAAGACCCATCAGCAGGCAGCAGATATTTTCACTAAGCGTCTGGCGGACGCGGATCATTGGAAGGGCATGAAGCTTGCTGGGATGAGTGTGCATTGAGTATGCATGCTTGAGATGTTGGTATGGTGGATGATGGTTGGCAGCCAGAGGGGGAGATTGTTGTGTGATATCATCATATGCAATCACATTCTGTCTGCCTCCCATCCCTTATTTCAATTCGCATGTATGGTTTGACTGTGTGTGAAAGAATTTGTGTGGTGTGTGTTCTGGATTTTGGGAATGTGTTTTGTGTTATTTTGTCTGAGCAGGTATTTGTGATGATAGATCTTGAGAATATCTTTCTAACGCAACAAGAATCGCTTCGATCGGAGCAAGAACGCGAAAGCTATGAAGATTCAAAGTTCATGAGCTTGCGTTACAATTGCGGCGGTTAGAAAGTGAAGTTGTGGGGTGACTCTATATGGAGTTGGGACCTTTGGGGTTGGGAAATTTGTCACTCTACTGTAACAGCTGCAAATTGGTTGGGAACAACCAAGCTAGGTTGGCAAGGGTGGCCAACTTGGATGGATTGGTTGGGAAGGGACAAATGTCAAAGTTGGGGTTCCTATAGGGAGGGAAAGTTTGTGCTTATGGGGTTTCCTTGGTTGGGGACTCTCTTAGAACATTCCCTCTCATCCCTCTCTTCTATCCCAACATTTCTCTTGCTCCTCTAATTCCTTGTGAGATTCTTGAACTTTGATTGAACTTTTGAGATTGAGTTAAGTTCTCCACCTACAGCTTACCCCCCAGTGCATCAAAAGACATAGCGTCGCGAATACTCCATCAATCAACGTGATTCAAATTGACAACGGTAGCTAAGATTACAAGCTACAAGCTACAGCTATTGTTTTGTCGACGTCGTTTCTTGTGAAGACGATTTTTCTGTCCAGAATTTCGGATATATATTTTGAGTAATTCTAGCTCCTAAGTTCACCTAGACTCCGTCCTTAATACCAACAGAAGCACGGCAAAGGAAGCACGGCACATGAAGCACAGCACATAAAGGACGGCGCATGAAGCATGGCACATGAAGCACGGCGCATGAAGCACAGCCATTGAAGCACGGCATAGGAATCATAGCACATGAAGCATGGCACATGAAGCACAGCACACGAAGCACGTCACATGAAGCATGGCACATGAAGCACGGCACATGAAGCACGGCGCATGAAGCACGGCCCATGGAGCACGGCACATGAAGCACAGCACATGAAGCACGGCACATGAAGCACGGCACATGGAGCACAGCAGATGAAGCACGGCGTATAAAGCACTGCGTATGAAGCATGGCACATCCAGCACTGCGTATGAAGCACGACACATCCAGCACAGCGCATGAAGCACGGCACATGAAGCACGGCGCATGAAGCACCGCCCATGAAGCACGGCGCATGAAGCACGGGGCATGAAGCATGGCACATGAAGCATGGCACATGAAGCACAGTGCATGAAGCACGGCCCATGAAGCAGGGCGCATGAAGCACGGCATGAAGAACAACGCATGAAGCACGGTGCATGAAGCACGGCACAGGAAGCACGGCACATGAATAACGGCGCATGAAACATGGCGCATGAAGCACGACGCATGAAGCACGGCACATGAAACATGGCGCATGAGGCACGGCACATGAAGCATGGCGCATGAAGCTGTTAGAAATAGATTGCAAATCCCACTTTTGTATTTGTACTTTTATATCATAGTTTCGGTTAGGAATGTTCTAGTAGGTTGGGGTGTAGTCACAAATCCCAACCTCACCCAATTGCGATCCCCTCAATCTCCAATTACCCAAGTGGAGATCTCTATGGGGATTCCTTTCGATTCCCCCTTCATCCATTTTCTCTCACCTTGCCATGTACTTATAGAGCCTTGAGCTCCTTACCTAATTAATCATTTCAGCTCTATATCTTATATGGTATCAGAGTGACCTATTCACACATGCAGATCAAGGTCTTAATCTTGACGTGCTCGCGTTACGCCCACCTTATCGTCGCGGCATTCTTCTCGAGTCATCGGAATTTTCGACGTGCTCCACCCTGCATTTGCGCCTCTCATCGTTGATTTCCTCCTCGGTTCTCCTTGGTCGAATCTCAATTTTGACCATCTCTTCAAACTCGTTTCCGAGTTTCCCATCGGACCTCGCCAGAATAGGCAAACTCCCCCCTCGCGGAATCACCTCCACGAAGGTCTCGCGTCAAGCAAGAGCAGGTACACAGGTGGAAGCGGAGCGGAGCTGGTTGCGGAGCTGTGTAGCTAGGGAACAGGGCCTGGGGGTGTGTGGGTCCTGGGTTAGACATAGTTTCAGATTCAGTTTCAAGTCGACGTTTAAGCAAATTTCCGCCGACGCCACTTCCTTCTTAGCGGCATTTCGACGAAGCCGCCGTAGTGATTTTCAGCAATTTTTGTCGACCGATTTCCAGAATTGCCACGCTGCGCAACGAAGTTCCTATCGGTGACTTAAGAGCGTCTCTTCAATGGCTTACTCAACCCACTTCAGTCGCCCATCCGATCCCGCTCCTTCGTCTCGAGCCGGACGGTACATGCTCCAACTACAAGGCTTGGCGCTATGGTGTGGACAAGCACCTCCTCAGTCGCGAGGTGAAGGGGCTCGAGCTCACCAACGTCCTTCTTAACATCGGTGATGGCAAAGAGCCTCCTATACCCGAGAGGTCGGTCGATCCAGCTTATGCCGCCGCCGAAGCAGTTTATGCTGCTACACAGCTCAAGTACAAGAATTGGGAGAAGGCTGATGGCGCGGTCATTAGTGTCTTCATGTGCACCACTCCTCCCGAACTCGTCGAAACCTACCACAACTACCCGTCTGCCAACGCCATTTGGCTCTACCTCGAAGACTGCTTCCTGAACAAGATTGAAGTGGGAGTTGCTATACTCATCCTTATTATGTTCCAAGTGCGGCTCGAGGACTCGCCAGGCATGGAGGACTATGTCACCAAGGTGTAGTCCATTCATGGTGAACTCAAGCAGTTGGGGATAGTCTTCCCCGAGTAAGCCCCTGCAGCCACTCTCCTAGTCGACCTCACTCCGGAATACAAAGTCACACGCAAGATGCTCTCGTGCCTTGCTCTTGCGGACCTCACATTTGCCAAGGTCTCATCCGCGCTCGTTTCTATCAAAAGGACAACAACACTCAAGCCAAGGCCAATGCAATCCGTGCTCCCGTGCCTCAGGCCTATGCCGCTTCGCCACCATTCCAGCGCAACCGCTTCCCCCCGTGTCCCTACATCATCAAGCACGTCCCTCATGCCGGCCAGGTGTGTGGCGGCACCAATCACGCACTCGCCTCCTGCTTCAAGAAGAAGGATGATGAGTGGTATGCCGTCAATGGGACCGCCTCGAAGCCGACAAGCTGGATGGTCAATCGTGCTCCTCGCAAGGCCAATCAAGTCAAAGCACAGGAATCCATGCAGGCTGCTGTGTCTCCCCCTGCTGATGTGCGCCTTAACATGTTGTTCCCTGGCACTGCCATGATTAATGAGACAATTTTGCAGTGTCCTGTCTCACAAAGCACCTCAGCCACAATAGAGTTCACCCTTGACACAGTTCTCAAGAAAGAACACTCCTTCAAGCCATACGAGACACCAATCCCTCTACTAGGAGCAGACTTTAGTTTCACAACATATGCCAAGGGCTCCTCCACAGTTCCGTGCCCAGCTTTCCCTTCGGCCAATGTTACCGCATGTGTGTTCCCACACTACGCCACAATCTCGTGGCCCAACACTAGCTCCAACCGGCAGGCGTCACCACGATCTTCCCAGCACACTCGGATCACTGTGACTACCTAAGTCCAACAAGCTCCTAGCATGCTTCACACCCAACAGCAGCAAGCTCTACATGCTGCGTTCACCTGCACCTCTCGTCGCTCTCTCCCAAGCACACGCTGCCAGCACCACTCTGTGTTCCTATCGCAACTGCGCCAATCCAACCATCCTCTACCACCATCGCTTGGGTCACCCCAACTTCCGTACGCTTGCCGACATCGCTTCCAAGAAACTTCTTCTTGGCCTCCCGTCGGCGCTTCCTCCACCAACAGACTCACTTGCACCCACCTGCCTGGACTGCACCAAGAGCAAGCTCAGGCAGCAGCCGCACCCTTCCTCCCCATTCATCGCACCTAATCCGTTGGACCTAGTGCACATGGATGTCTAGGGCCCAGCTCCGGTCGCATCCCGAGGCGGTCATTGGTACTTTATTACATTGGTTGATTACCACTCACGGTATGTTTCCGTGCACCTCCTGTATACCAAGGCGGAGGCACCTGACCTCATCATGGCATGGGTGCGCAGGCTCAAGTCACGTTCAGCACTCCTCTGAAGTGCCTCCATTCTGATGGCGGGGGAGAATTTTGCAATGGCAAACTCGATAAATTTTGCACAGCCCAAGGGATTCGGCAAACCTTCAAGCTCCTCGAAAGCCCGCAGCAGAACGTCATTGCAGAGGGCTGCTACCACACCTTGGTTCAGATCGCTCGCTGCCTTCTCAGTCCTACCAACGCACCACAGTCACTCTGGGGATATCCTCTCTTCCATGCAGCATTCCTCTACACTCTTTATCTGCATCCCCCCTGGCCCGACACAACACCTACCACTCTCTGGCTTGGGGTTATGCCTTCCGCCCGCTCTCTACGCGTCTGGGGGTGTACTACGTATGTGTAGCTCAGCTCCCACATGCGCAAGAAGCAAGGTGGCAAGCTTGGTCCCAAAACCCAGACCTTTATGTACCTGGGGCACAACTCTGACTCCCCAGACTATTTATTCCTCCATCCCATCACCGGACAGCTGATTCGCAGCTGTGATGCCATCTTCGATGAGACACGCCCCTTCCACTCTGCGACCATGAGCGAGCCTCCTCCACCTCCCTAGACGCTTGTATGGGCAGATTTTGATGCCCCACCTCCGGCCGCTACCCCTCCTCCGGGGCCTTCTCCATCCGGCGTGTCTCACCCGGCCTCCCCGGTATCCTCCGCAGCGGCACCTCCTCCTACTCCGCCCCCACTTAGAGATCCCGTCGTTGCATGATGCGCGGAGGAGTGGCTCTACAATTTGGTTGAGACGCTCGGTCTGTCCGTCTGTCTGCGGATGGTAGGCGGATGACATGCCGATTTTGGTCCCGAGCAGAGACATCAGTTCCTTCCAAAACTTGCTGGTGAACTTGGGGACTCGGTCGGAGATGAATGTGGTTGGAATGCCATGATGGAAGATGATGTAGCGAACAAATAGTTGTGTGTCGGGATGAAGTGTCCCATTTAGGAGAATTTGTCGATGACGACGAGGATTGCGCCATGACCGCTTGTGGTAGTTGGTAACCTGGTGATGAAGTCCAGGCTCATTACTTGCCATGGTTGTTCTGGGACAGGAAGAGGCTGTAGCAGTCCTGCCTTTTTTTGTTTTTTATCTTTATCCGCTGACATGTAGTGCACGAGGTGATGAATTTCTGTATGTCGTCTGCCATGTGGGGCCAGTAATATTGCTTTGCAATATTGGTGAGCGTCTTGTTGCTACCGAAGTGTTCTGCATATAGGACATTGTGGTATTCTTCTAGTAGTATCTCGCGCAAAGGAGGGTAATTGGGTACCCAGATTTTGGTTGATCCTTTCCGATACGTGATGTCACTGTCCCACTATAGCAGGTGTTGCTTTTCTGCCAAGTGAATTTCGGGGTCAATGGTGTACCCGCGTGTGAAGAGTCTCTTGAGTAGTGAGTTCATCCCTTCGTCCTGGATAGCGGCAACGTCTGCAGGCCGGATAAGAGCGTCTGCTTTGTTCTTGTGGCCGGGCGCTTGTATACGATATCGTAGTGGAAGTGCATCTCAAGGAAGTCAATCCACCACACCTGCCACATGGAGAGGTTTGGTTGTCTTCAAATATTTCAGGCTGCAGTGGTCGGTGCAGACGGTTGTTTTTTCTTCCTTCGAGATAACATCTCCACATTTTGAAGGCGATGATAATAGCGATGGCCTCCTTGTCGTGTATCAGATACTTTAGTTCTGCCCCGTGTAATTTCTTGATGAGGTAGGCGATTGGTTGCCGTCCATTCCCCTAGTCTTGAATCAAGTCTGCTCCCACTGCCTGGTCACTAGCGTCAGCTTCAATAACGTAGTCGCGTTCGGGGTCTGGCAAGATGAGTACAGGTGCGGACGTGAGTGCTTATTTAAGCTGCTCCACGACTTCCTAATGTTCTGGTTCCCACTTATGGGGCGTGTTCTTCTTCAGCAAATTCGTGAGTGGTGTTGCGATTTTTGCGTACTATGGCACGAACTTGTTATAATAGTTAGCGTAGCCTAGGAACGGCTGCAACTCCTTCACGTTCTCGGGTGTCTTCCACGTGCGTACGGCTTCGATTTTCTTGGGGTCGACGTGAACTCCTTGAGCGCTCACCATGTGTCCAAGGAATTGGATCTTCTCGAGGGCGAATTCGCTCCTGGATACAGTAATTTGATGCAGAATCGTTCTCGTAGAAGAATGTCGAAGACGCGTCGCAGGTGTTCGACGTGCTGCTTCATGTCGCGCGAAGAGGTGAGGAATAGACCCTTCTAGAAATAGAATCACTATGCGTATAGCCACGCGAGGCTATTGGCTTTAAGGGGTTATGGCAGGATTACGCTAGATATAGCGCGCCAGTACATTCCGAGCCTGGTCGGTGATATAATTATAATAATAGAATAAACCAAATGATAATGGAAAATGAGGAATAGGAATCCAAATGAGATGAGAGAAATACCAAATGAATCTGGAGAAAAAGGAGAACGAGATAGAGGAGAATGGTGGAAATGAGGAATAAGTGTAACGGGGTCGTACTCTCACAGTCCCATTGCTTGCCACACTACCTTTTCCTATTGCTTTGCCGCACTGCCTTGCCCCACTGCCCTGGGGCACTGCCTTGCACCGTTGCCTTGCCCGAGTGCCTTGTCAAACTGCCTTGCCCGACTGACTTGTCGCACTTCCTTGCCCCACTGCCTTGCCCCATTGCCTTGCCGGACTGCCTTGCCCCACTGCTTTGCCCCACCGCTTTGCCCCACTTCCTTGCCGCACTGCCTTGCCCCAATTCCTTCCCCGACTGCCTTGCCCCGATTCCTTCCCCGACTGCCTTGCCCTACTAGCCACCAGATCGAATTGTGTTGAGGAAAAGTTGCACTATCGATCGATTCAGGGTGCTTTGATACTTACAATTAACATCAGGTAACCAAGTTTATCCTGTCCGTAGGGAATAGACACATGAATAATATATACTCGCCCTGCATATAGTCACACGAGGCTATTAGCTTTCAGGGATTACGACATTATTACACTAGATAGCGCAAGCCAATAGATCTTGATCCTGGTTTGTGATAGAATTGTAATAAAAGGATGAGACAAAGGATCATGGGAAATGGAGAATAGAAAACCAAATAAGACGAGATGAATACTAACAATAATCAGATGGAGAAGAGATAAAGAAAACATAAAGAAATGGAACGGGGTCGTACCCTCATAACACTGCCTTGCTGGACTGCCTTGCCCCACTACCTTGCCCCTCTACATATGCAACCAGCTCGCCTGGTCCCTGCTGCAGGGCATTGGCCCGTCCATGCAAAGACTCGGTGGTGCTGAGGAGGATACTGGTCCGCATCACACGTGTGTCCTTCCTCCCTTTGATTTCCTTCCTCTCACCACCTTGTCATCTTCCATCCACCATGTCATCCCATCCCAGGTTTGTCATCTAGTCCCCACTCCTAGTGGGCTGCGTTGTCTCCATCATAGCAGACAGACCTTCCCGCCTCTCCCTTTGCTCTGCGTCCCCCTGTGATGAGTTTTTCCATAGTGCATGCACAGGGCCTAGCACATGTGTACGTGTAGACAAATGCTAGCATGCACATATGTGGCTATGCAGTATATGTCGCTGCCATATCACTGTGTCCCACCTCTCTCCCTCACCTCCCCCTTCATCATTCACCTGCCTCCTCGTCTCTCCCAGTTGTTGCTCTCTTATTCCACTCTCTCCCCATGCCCGCCTTTCGATATTCATCAATCCCCTCCCCGTCCCTATCGCCTTCACTCATGCAACATCGTCACATTCCTGGCGGACTACTTTTGACACCATGCTCTAGCGTGTGTGTAAGGAGTCAGCACATGTGTGAGGAGTCAGCACGTGTGTGAGGAGTTCGTACGCATGTGAGGAGTCAGCACACACTGAGATATGCACACACACAGACATGCACAAGCACAGACATGCAAACACAAAGACATGCACACACACATATACACACACACACACACACACACACACACACACACGTGTACACACACACATATGCACAAACACACACACACACACACACACACACACACACACACACACACACACACACACACACACACACACACACACACGTGCGCACGCGCGCACACACATACGCATCCTCCTCACACATGTTCACATACAGACGCACTAATTCCCACGTTTGATATCCTCCTCCAACGCTTTGTATTCTCCGTTGCATTTTCAGCAGCCCCCATCCTATCCGTCCCACCCTCTTCCACCCTCCTCCACTCCCGCCCATCGCATGCGGCACCCCCACCCCTCATCATGGAAGGGTCAAGAAGGAATGTGCGTCAATTCTCGTCGAGACAGGCTACGCTGGCACATCATGGGCCATGGCTTCAAGGCAGCATTGTTGATGCGTGTTGCGCACTCTGATTGGTTTTTTTCCCTTGTGAATGTGTGACAATGCATATGCGTCTTCAACATAGGGGCCTTATTGTCTAAAATACAATCAGGTGCAATCAACAAGACATCTTGTCTCTGGAGAGGTTTGTGAAACATGCACACTATACGGCAATCTAAGTGAGTGATATGCACATCCCATAACCCATTGCCTTATGTAAAACACGCCTATAATTATACCCTAAAAAAAAGTGGCAGCATTTGTGCTACCACTCGAGGTGCTTTGTCTAGAGGAATATGGTACGATAGTTGCAACTGTTTATGATTTCAACAAAGTAGTTCATTTGCATAAATGTTAAATAACTTCTACTACGACCATTCATGCTGTTATTCGTAGGTGTTGTTCACCTTGTAGGCACTTGCTAATCACCCCGTTTCTGTATTTGCCAGGCCAAAGCCCGTAGGGTGCTATAGCCAATATTGAGTTCATGTGAGGGGAATGTTACTGAGGGCGTGTCTCGCGCGTGCATTGTGCACCAGTACGAGGCTTTAAAAACAAGACTAGAGGTTGTGTACCAAAAAGTGAAAACGCATAGGCCCATCTCTCACCATGAAGAAAGCTTCCCTGTTCGCGCTGACGACTTTTTGTTATGTGCTTGCGAGTGTCGTTCGGGACTGGCGAAACTACGTGAGCGTTTGGGATCCAATGGCCAGCTGTATTTGTTTATGCTGTTCAAATGTTTTTGGTACTGTATGTACGTGTCTGTTTACAGGGTGAGCCACGCCCCACGCAAGTCAATTTAAGGTGTGTTGTAAGGAATTTTCATTCCTTACAGAGCTGTACTGCTTATCGGGTACACTCAGTCGGGGCGCAGCCGAATCTTAACCTGTGGCAGATTCGATGGTTGGATTATCTAGAGTCGAATTTCACGTACCGGATCACGTACAAGAAGGGTGCCAACAATATTGCTAACGCCCTCTTCAGACATCTGCCCTGAGAGCTGCCGTACTAATTGCCCAGACAACCCTGTTGCTAGGCGGACTATTCACCCACGGATATTCGACCGACCCCTTTTTCGTAAATGACGCCCATCAGCATGGTACGACTTCGCGAGGTGCCTACAACGTAAGATTGGGAACCGATCGAATTTGGGTCCAGAGCTATTGTCTACTTCACGGATTATTAATTCAAGAAGTCCAAGATTTGAATTTATCGGGACATTGCGAGGTTGACAAAACTATGAAGGCACTGGAACGGTACTATTACTGGCCTGACATGATGACGGACATGCAGAGATACGTGGCTGTGTTTCCAATTTGCTGGACCATGAAGTCATCACGCCAGTGGCCAATAGGACAGTTGCAGCCTCTCGAGCCACCCCGATGACCCTGGTAACACGTAACAATGGATTTTGTCACGGGCCTGCCGGCTGTACCGAGCAGAAACGATGCGGTTCTGGTTGTCATCGAATGACTCATGAAGATGGCTCATTTCGCACCATGTCGTACGACAATCACACCCGAAGAAACTGATTGCCTGTTCATCTCGACTGGCGTCCACCTTCATGGTATCCCTTTTGCGATCATTAGTGACAGGGATACGAAATATACATCAAAGTTTTGGCAGAATACGTGGGCTCGATACGGCTTGCGACTACAATTTTCGTCTGTGTATCACCCCCAAACGGACGACCAGACGGAGCGGGCCAATCAGACGATGGAGCAGCTGATTCGTACGAACTGCCCGGATACGCACACGCGGGAGGACGCGCTACCCATGTTGGAATTTTCGTACAACAATGCGCCCGCAGCCATGACTAATTACTCTCCATTTTATCTTAATTATGGGATGGACCCAACAGTTACCGTCTCCACCAAAGTTGAAAGGCAAGTTCCAAGATCGCAGCAGTTCGTGGATGATCTTCAAAAGGCCTGCGACAAAGCTATTGAATTTTATTCGAAAAGCAAATATCGTTCCCCGACGCTACACCAATTTACACCGACGATATATTACCACGGCAGCACGGCAACTAGTCCTCTTGGACACGAAGAATTTGCGCTGCAAATACCAACAAAGTTGCAACCTCTTTCAAGACGATCAAGATGCTGACGCCCATAACTGTCCAGTTGCGACTGCCTGACGATTGGCGAATTCATAATTCGTTCCACGTCAACCTCTTGCGACCCTTCATCATCGATACATCGGGCATCGCTCGATAGCAGATCTCCAAGGATGTATGGCTACCAGTTGAACCAGTCATCGAGCCGATGAAAATCCTGAGTCATCGCGTGCGAGTCAATGGTCAAGGTCGCCACGTTGACTTTCTGATACGATGGACCAACCGTTCCAGCGAGGACGACACGTGGATACCCTCGGACCAGGTACAGTCATATTCGGTACTTGGGGATTCTTTATCCCGCAAGCACGTGGCTGATTTCGATCCCCTTTGCTAGGAAGGGGGGTAGTGGACAGAATTTTCATCCCTTACCGATTTGTACTGCTCATTACGTACACTCCAACATGTGTGAACCCTCGGGTCAGTTCCGGACCTTTCGATCCAAACTTTCGACACTATTCAAAGACCTTTGGACTGAACCCTCGGGAGTTCTCCAGTCCTCTCGACGACCTCTCGAGATCCTTCGATCCCTTTCCCGGCCCTTCCCATCTCACGGCTAGGATAGCTCAGGCGTTCCTATATATTGCCTCACCACTCATTGCATCGTCATTCGGTTATTCACAACTTCGCTATCTCATTCCGCGCTACTCTGCAAGTTCACCCATTATATGTGTCATGTTGAGCTTTCAGGGTTACAAGCCTAAACTAAAGTAATTGTAAGCCTATTTCAGGTGTAAACAAATGTGCAAGTCATGCTGGAAGGAATTTTATTCCTTAACGGGTTGTGCTGCAATCGCATGCACCCGCACTCTCGGAAGACCAAGCTCGGTCCGATTCCGACGCAACCTCGAGGCTGGCTCGCGCCGCCTCTTACCCTTTCAACTACCCCTGTGCCCAACCTAGCCCTCCGAGGTCGTCGCCTAGCTAGAGCTCTCGCTATATAGTGCTATGCTCCCATTCTTGTACTCGTCATTATTATCCCGCGCAGTCTCACTTATTATTCATAACATTTGGAATCATAGATACTTTCCTGGTTCACCTCGCTTTCTCGAGATAGTTGATCTCCAAGGCGTCGTTAACCCTACGGGGCTGCAAAGCGGTTATCCGTGAGCTAGAGTTATTAGCTCACACAGCTACGATAATGTTTGCCCCCCTGCAGTTCCTTACCACAGCCTTCCCCCTGCCCGAAAGGCGAAGCATTCACATCATGGCTCAGGCCCAGCTAGACGAGGTCATGGCTCAAATGCAGGCAATGCAAGCCCAGATGGAGAGTTTGAACAGTGAAGTCGTGAGACTTCGGACGGAGAACACTGAGCTTCGCGAGACACGTGGTGAAGCGCGCCAGGAGTCGCCCGGGGTCGCAGAGAATGATGTCAAGCAAGAAGCCAATGATGCGGTGAGCAAGAAGATGTGCGCACTATGACAATCACGAAGATCTCAAGCCGGCCACGCCGCCCCCGTTCAACCCTTCTGACAAGGCGACAACTGTACAAGGGTGGCTGTTCAGCATGGAGTTATTCTTCACGGCTGCAAGTGTCAACGTGGACAACACACGCAATAATTATGCCATGTCGCTGGTTCGAGGGCCAACGCTGGATTGGTGGCGACGTCAGTTGGCGACAAGGACTTCAGAAGGCGTGAAGCAAATGAAGGACGGGACTTCGGATTCTTCCAACCAACAGGCAGAAACGATATTCGGTACAACCACGATTTGCCCGTGGAAGCGGTGGGGCACAACTGTGCAGACTCGTTTTGAGCACTCATCTGCCTCAGATGATGCTCGCATGAAGCTGCGTAACTGGCGGCAGGTGACTACTGTTCAAGATTACACTGCGTTATTCTCGGCACTTGCGTACAAGTGGATCACCTCAATGAAGCAGAAAAGTGGAAAAAATACATCAGCAAAAAGGCGGGACAAATACATAAGCAGATAGGTGAGACAAATACATTCAATCCGAGTTGCAGCGGCCGCAGCCCAAGACATTCGATGAAGCTGTCCAGCTGGCATCAGCAGCCCATGTTGGAGACAACGCTGGATGGCTGCGACATCCTTCTCGGACGCGATTGGCTGCAAAAGTACAACCCACGCATCGACCGGATGACTGGCGAATGCGACGTCAACTGTTAAGATGGAGAGCGCGTACTTCCCTGCTGGCGAGGACGGGAGCCGGTGTCGAGATGTGTCAACGCTATCACGCTCCAACGAGTCGTAAAAAAGGGAGTCGACTTGTACGCCGTCCATCTTCATGCAGCAACGGCTGAAGACACGCCGCGGGATATCGACACTTTATGTGCCGCAATACCCGACGAGCTCACCACACTGATTCGACAGTACCCGGATATTTTTATGGATGACCTGTCAGCCGGACGGCCACCCGAGCACCCCCAGGACCACAAGATTCACCTAGAACCTGGTGCGCAGCTAGGATAAAGTGGCGGCTGACTCAGCTCAAACTCACGGAGTTGCGGAGCCAGCTAGATTATCTGTTGGGGAAGGGTTTCATTCGTTCGAGCACATCCCCATTCACAAGATTTCAGCAATGGACTCCAACCAATCCCGTACGAGTCTAGAAAGCTACAAGTTGCCGAGCGCAACTACCCTGTCCACGACAAAGAAATGCTCGCCATCATGCACGCGTCCAAGGTGTGTTGCTGCTATCTGACAGGAGTTGACGAGACAGTATGGACAGACCACAAATCCCTATAGTACCTCCGCGCGCAAACGAACCTCAACCCACGACAGATTCGCTGGCTAGATTTCCTGGAAAGCGATTCCCACTATACCAGCATGAACAAACATGGGGCGAAGAACATCGCCGACGCACTGACACAACCGTCTGCCCACCTCACCTCCATAATCATTGCCAAATCCAACCCACTCCTCACCGGAATATTTACCCATCGATACGCCACCGACCATTTCTTCACCCACAACCTCCATCAGCAAGCCACTACGGCCAAGGGAATTTATTTCCTAAAAGTCGGCACTGACCGCATCTGGGTTCTCGCTTACCGACTCCTCCACGAATTACTGATTTAGAAAGTTCATGATTCTAACTTCTCCGTTCATTTCGGGGTTAATAAAACCGAGAAATTACTTCTTATTGGTTGGATTCGGTGTCTGATGTGCAAAGATACGTCTCAGCGTGCCCGATCTACCAGCGTATGAAGTCCTCTCGACAGCGGCGGGTTGGACTACTGCAACCGCTTGAGCCACTCCAGAAGTCATGGCAACACGTGGCGATGGATTTCGTCACGGGACTTCCGGGCGGCGCAAGTGGCAATGATGCCGGCCTCGTCAGTCGTTGAACGCTTGACAAAGATGACGCATTTTGCGCCGTGTCACATATCAACCACAGCCGAAGAAATCGCGAAACAGTTCCTCTACACCGTTGTTCGTCTGCACGGCCTACCCTCGGCGATTATCAGCGACCCCAAGTTTACATCCAAGTTTTGGCAAGAGACCAAGGAAAAGTACGGCACCCGCCAGCAATTTTCGTCCGCCTACTACCCACAAACCGACGGCCAGACAGAGCACACCAATTAGACAATGTAACAGCTCGTACGCACCACCTGCCCTGATCTTGCCCGATGGGAAGAATGCCTACCCATGCTGGAATTCTCCTACAACAACGGGCAAGGGTAAATACATACTCCAGCGGAAATCAATAAACAATGAAACCGTTGAGTTGTCGATTGATGATGGCGTCTGGCGGCTGAATTTCTTGAAACGATGACGGGCGAATAACGTGATGGTCGATGAAAATGAAGAACCCATTTGTCAAATGCGAGGTCGTTCGCGTCACATGCGAGAGCACGCATCCGTGTCCCACAAAAGTCAGCGAACTCCATCAACGAAGTGACGAAATCAGGTGCGGAAGCATAACGATGACGAATGTCGGTCGAAAATGGTTAATAGAACACGCCGGAAAGTCGTCGGAAAATTGCAGCACAGCTGCCCTTCTCCCCCCTCCAAAGAAAACAGCTCCCAATTTCCCAGGTAGATCTTCAGAAAACCCAAGGCTCCAGGGACGTCGAAATAAGCCCACACTGCGGCTGAAAATCCCAGAACTCAGCTTCCAGGATGCCGCTGCAAAACTCCAACCACTAGAAGTCCCAATGATGCGCCAAACGTGAAATGCCGCCGCAGGGTAAATCGCTTCGATGGTGTTGAAATGCCGCAACGACTACTGCAGAAGACTCCCCCACTAACTTTTTTTTTTTTTTTTTTTTTTTTTCAACATAGCTGGCGAGCTGGCCACAACACAGCTCGACAGTACTGCTGCAAAATTTCTTGTAAATCCGATACTGCTCCTGATGGGTGGCAATGATATGGCGGGGACGTGTTCACACTGTCGGTGGAATTGAACATTGAGGTGGTAGCGGGTGGTGGCGAGAGGCTGACAACGATGGCGATGACCTGTAAACTATACCGAACCACTCCCGTGAATATCCTCGAATAGAACCCGATTTCAAATGACACCAGCTGCATCCGCCTTTTATCCATACACGCCGAAAATTTCGGGAAGAGCTGAAAGTGTCACTGCTCCCCCTCTGCTCCATATAACCAAAACTCTCCGCAAATGTCGGTCGATGTCGCTCGTACCCCTGAAGATGGCGTGCACAACTCCAGCTGTAAACTCTCGAACCGCTGTACAAACTCTCCGAAAATGTTGGAATCGCTCGGTACTTAGCAAATACCGTAACTCCGCTTCACAATTAACCGTAAAAATGCTCAGGCGTCACGGAGTCCTTTAGCAGCGCCCCTACGGTTTCTCCACCAACTATACGCATGAACTGAACCCTTTATCTTAGGGTTTACCGGAGTCCACCGCCTCGGCATGATGTTTTGGCCGTCGATCTAGGGTCAATGCGCATCATACGCTGTTGATCTCCTCACAGCTGTAACCCAAACGCCTAAAGTACCCTGGTACCCCTGACCAGCTGGCCGTGCAGACGTTCACCCATCTCGCGGCTGCTGCAGGTTACCCAAAACCGCTTCGCTGCTGCTGAACTAACTAGGAGAATCCGCAGAGATGGGAGAGGAGTGCGCGCGCTTCTAGTCAGAGGAGCTTTAACGAGCTCGCCTACTGACCGCTGGACAGCTCCCTCCTCCGTCGGAAACTCGTCGAACTACACCCACAAAAGTCGGAACCTCCTTCTGTTGCACCAGGTAAACGCCCTCAGCTCCACTTCAACAGTAACTCCTAAATTTTCGGGGACACTCCATCAACACAGTGTAGTTTGCAGGTTCACCCCCCCTGTTCATCCAGAAGCCGTCGATTAATAAGTCGACACTGCTTCCTGGTGGGAATGTTGATTTTAGGGCGACGTAGCTGAGCGGGTAGCATCCCGAACGCCCCTAACCCATCTGCTCCAGTACTCCCGTCGTTCTTCTCCCACTGCTTCAACTCCTGACAGTTAATGCATTTGGCGACCGGTGGAAAACACTTAATACACACCCACGGGTGGTGGCCTTCGTTTCCGTTGATCGTGGGGATATGAATCGCTGGTCCACGAAAAACGCCTCCCCACGCAGGAAGTCGCCCTCGCCGAGTACACCCACTCCAGCACAGCGTCATCACCTCCAGATGGCCGTCGTAGTATATAGCGCCGAGGTCGTTAATCCCAGCTGCTCCCACACAACTGCACACCCACACAACTTCGTGCGATCATGTCGTTCCGAATTTGTCGGATCCGCCCATTGCCGAAATAGTGTCGAATTCCCGTCCATCGCCTGCAACTAGCCTGGCGGAAACGCCGGGACCCGCGACGCAGCTACATTTCACCCTGCCGCTGCATGGCGTGCCAGACGTACATCGCCGTACATCCCGCCATTTTCGCCACCCCGCGCACTCCTGACGACCAACTCCCGGCCGCCTGAGGACTCCCATGCACTTGTCTCCTCATGATGAAGCCCTCGCTTTTTTCGGAAGCCAATCCGAAGACTCCGTTCGAACACCTGAAAATTACGAAAGCTCTAACGTGTTGTGATATATGAAGTTTTGCATTCCTGCAAGTTCCGTTTCAGTATAGCTAGTGGTATCGAGTTTCTCAGTAAGCATACATGGTTTAGGGTTTAGGGTTTAGGGTTGAGCTGACAAATGTGCAGATGATGACAAACGAGAATGTCATGGATTACGTCAATCGTGTACGCACACTATGAGATCAATAGGAGAAGAATGGTGGATACTTCCCTTGTGAGATGTATCTCACGGTCCTTCTTGCTAGACTTGGTCCCGAGTGGCGCCTTCTTGCGCATGAACCCGAATCTCTCCGAAGTCGAGATTTCTTCGTATCTTCAAGCAGAACAGCGGGATCTTGATCTTCAAGCTGCACGCAACAAAAAGGGGGCTATACAACTCAGCTTCTATTCAACACCAACTCGACGTCCTCAATACTTCTGTCAGATTTGCAACAAGGGAGGACATTCTACCAACCGATGCTACTTTAAGAAGAGGTATTTACCTCCTGAAGAATCGCAGCAGTCGCAATCATCACAACAACTACGACATCCTTCAAAGCAGTCTTTGCAGCAGCCTGCACCTCCAAAAGCAACATCTGCAATATCGACAAAACCGGCAACACTCAGCTTTGCTCCTTCAAGCACGACATCAAAGCCGCTCGATATTAATTCAACCTCTACCAACAAAACGGTAACATCAAAATTTTGCTTACCGACTGGAAACACTCACATGGCTGGTTGTAGTTCAGATACCGATACTTGGTACTTGGATAGTTGTTGTGGCCATCATATGGTCTCTTCAACAAATCCTTTCATCTACAACCGTCGTTGACTTCTTCAGCCCTGCCCAATAACACTCGCCAACGGTCAAACAATTGCAGCAGAAAATATCGGCAGTCTACTTTTGACATCAATCGACACGGGAAATTCCTTACGCCTTACCAATGTTTTACTCGTCGACACTCTTGGCTTTAATTTAGTCTCAACTATTCAACTCTTGAAGAAGAAAATCCGCACGGTCGGAAACTGCACGACACAAGAGCAAGAGTTAATACATGATGTGGATAACGTGTCCATCGGAAGAGCAGCAATAAAAAATGGCATATTCGTTTTAAGCTTCAAGGTAGCCAAATCTTCTGAAAATGCCGCTCCTCTTCAAACTACATCCATCATCGCAGCAGCCGCTTTGGTAACTGTTCCACCCATTGAACTCAGCAGCAATGAAGAAGACAATCTGAGTAGCAGCACCACCGACATCCTTGTCGAAACACCTGCTATTGATATCAAAGAAAATACTCTTCAAGACGACGAGGAAACTATGCGACTCGCACCTGAAATATTTTTCGACGCTACAACCAGTCTCGACAAGCCTTCAGAAACATCTTCAACTACCACTCTCCCAGAGACAGGTTATTCAATATCAAGGCTTTCCTCCCTTCATATTTCATTCTCTTGATTCTTGCTTGGCTGACTATAGCAGCAAGCGAGCTTAGTACCACGCTGCAAACTTTCCTCTACTACAGAGCAGCTGATTATCACACCACGAGCTCCAACTTTTACGAGCAAGGCATGGGCATCAACCGTCATCAAACCCTTCATCATAGCGTTCAACAATGCAACGAAGTAGAATGGTTGAGCAGTACCCTACACGAGCTACGTGAGCAGCTGCGTGCACTGCCGACTCAACATATTTCTCTGCCCGAAACTGCACCATCAGATCTGCTTGTCACTTCATGGTTCTTTGTCAAGCCTCCGTACGATGCCGTGCCTTCTCTCAACCACATGCAATACTCTCGTGGTTTTGCATTCATCCCCTTCGGCCTTGCCACGTTCATTGACGCAGCCCCAACCGCTTGTACCACCAAACCTGACTCATTTTCGCTCCGCCGAAGTGAGGGGGGGGAAAGGAGGATCTACGCGCACTTCGCCAAAGCCAAAATTCGTCATCACCTAGAGGAGAAAGCGATTGGTCTACCATTTGACCAATGGAATGACCGCCGAATACTTACAGCACATGAAGTTTACACGTTACAAGATTCCAAATTGCAGATTTCATTCACCGGACTCCAACTACGACGTGACTACATCGAACTTCCAGGAATGAAGAGGAGTGTTGTGATATATGAAGTTTTGCATTCCTGCAAGTTCCGTTTCAGTATAGCTAGCAGTATCGAGTTTCTCAGTAAGCATACATGCCCGAGTGCTGATGTCAGCAAAGCATCGCGGGTGTCGGGGATGACGTCAGCATACCGCTTCAGTCACGAGTCGTTTCAGACACGCGAACAATCGCGACCCTATAGTATGACGAATAGGTCGCATAGTGCGCAACTAGCCGAACAGGTACTTTCCCTAGAGCTATAAGTCCTTGTAATGCCTTTCTATTATCAACCTTGACTTTCCACAGAATCATGTGCTCAGGTTATTCAACCTTCGACTACCCACAAGTTCATGTGCTCAGGTTCACTCTTATAAGACTTCCGCTGTCTTACTAGTCTACCATTCCAAAATTACGATCCTTACAAGTACTACCGAGTAGTAGAGATACTACTGTACCCAAGGCTTGACTCAAGCATATCCTATACTTAGTCTCCTACAAGTCGAGCACCACTTTGTCAAATTCTTACATAACAAACATACCCGAAAAACACGGCAAAAACGTCGCTCCCTATTCGACGGGAAATAATTCCGTCTACGACCAGGGAAGGGGAGGACCGGCCAATCCCAACAGGATCTGACGGCATCGGCAACGCCCGCGCAATTAATTTCCGCGTCGTCCGCTCGCCATCAGAATCCTTCCGCCCCCTTCCCCGAGAGGGTCTGCTCCCCTACCGGAAGCCTAATGGGCAGGAACGTAGCTCTGATACCAACTTTTATGAATTATAACTCAAAGTATAGCGCCGAATACTATAAGGGAACGTGATTCCAGAATGATCGTGAATAATGAGTCCTAGGGCTTATATAGTGCGAGGGTTGGAACAGTCAAGGGCTCGTTCGTCCGAGGGTGATGGGGTCAAAACGGGTTCGGGGCGACTCGGGGCCAGGTTGGGGCCGAAAAGGTCGTCGGGGGCTGGTTTGGCGCGATATCCCACGGCCGAGCCTGCGGACCCGCACTGTTCGCGGTACTCGTTGTGACGAGCCCCAGTAAGGAATAGTAATTCCTTACATGTTGCGTTTCAATTCGTTAGAATAGCAACCTAGAATGGTTGGGTAAGGGTATTTTGCAAAAACGAATTATGGCTGTGTTCTACAGGCATTTGACGTTGACGTCGACGTCTACATTAAGGAAGCTCCTCAAGCGACTTCAAGAGCACTGGTTACCACCCAAACCAGGTGCACTTTCCCAACCTCGCTTGGAAGCCACGCGACCAAATTGTGGAAAGCGCAAGCGAAAGGAGAGAGGAGATAATTTCAAAATTGCGCAAAAAAAAAACTTATGCCGCAGGGCAGGAGAGAAATTATCCGGGGCAAAATGACGAAAAAGGGTTAAGCTGAGATATGACTCGTTGGCGATGGATTTGTTCAGCTGCTGTTTTTTTGCAGGGCAGGCCCAAGCTTGCGAGGGGGGTTAAAGTGGTGGCGGTTGTATTTTTGGAGTGTGGAGGCCTAGTACTCCCTTGCGGTTGATGTGACGCCACACGCAAGGTGGACTTCGCGATTAAGCGAACGTCAGCATTGCGTCAAGTTTGCGTCAAATTTGCCAGGGAGGGAAGCGACGGGGGTGTTTCCCTGACGTAGATGTCATCCGCAGATGGACCTGTTCTGTAGGCATGTCGACGTAACTAGGTTCGGGTACGTTGTGCCAGGTCTGGACGAAAATTTGCGGGCTGACCATCGATCCGAAACAAAAAATCTCGCTTTCGGAAGGTGCTCTGATGTAATCTGCACTTTCCTTTTTTGCCTGCAGAACGCAGCCTACACCTTGAGCCTGACAGAGGAACACAACTTTTCAGGGTGCCGGTAGACAAAAACGCGCACGGGTTTCGCACGGCATCGTCACGGGCATGTGGGCCTTTCGCACGGGCACGAAGGTTACCATTTTGATGTTTTGCGGGGTAGGTTTGAGTGGCATATTTTGGCGAGCCATTGTTCACTTAGTGACCCTATGTTAAGTTTCGGCGCTTTCAAGCGAGAGTGAGTTTCTCTGGTGTAGCACCAGAGTGGTGGTTGGCGGGTGAGATGTTGAGTTATTTTTTCTGGTTTGGTTTGCTCCCTTTTATACTCAGAGCGATGGGGTGAGGTGTTGGAGTCGCATTTCAGCTCCAAATATTATGGGCGTGTTCTAATTATTTCTTACATTACGAACTGAAGGTTCGTGTCGCAACAATAACTACTGCGTGGATTGTGGGAATTTGTTTTCGAGTCTGTTCCTGGGTTGGCTGTCGGATGTTGAGAACGACCCCTGGCATCGGGACATCGTGACTCCATTTCGCTGCCAAGTCAGCGTTCGGTTTCATGCGGCGACGCTCAAGCCACAAACAAACCCAGCGAGGCGTGTGTAATTTTGCGAGCTCAACGAAAGGCTCGCTGACCTTCGCCGGAGCGCTATTCTGAGCGCGGCTGGAAGTTTGTGGCGAAAACGGTTGCGGCGCACATTTTTCGTCTTGTGCCGCATGTTTGTCACCGCTGTCATGATGACGCTGCACTGCTGGCTCTGTTCACGGCCCACGTTGAGTGGGCCGTTGCCCGTGTGACAACGCTAATGGACGATGGTTCCTGATTGGGCCACGTATTGAGCTAGGCCTCCGGCGGGCACCACGTGTATTTGGACCCGCCCTAGCGCGCGCCCTGAGGGAGTGTGGACGGGGATTTCCTCGAGGGAGCCAGCGTGTCTCAGTTTGAAAGCCCAATTCCTGCACTCGGGCCAAAAGGTTTGCAAACGAAACCCCGGACATAACCCACCTGAAATCGTCACCACCTTTCCCCAATCTTCTCAATCCCTTCCCGTCCTACCCCCAACCGCCCCTTTTTTTCCTCTCTCCCTTCCCCCTCTCGTCCCCTCCTCCCCCAATCCCTCCATGCTGTCTGTCCCTCGAAGGAAAGCACCCTTTTAGCGCGGTGGTCTACGATTTGACGTCTTCCAGAGATTCTTGCTTCGGTCCTGTAACGTCACAAATTTCAGCCCTACCTTCAGTTTCCCAACCTCCCCCTCGTGTGGCTCTGCCAGTTTTTTCCCTTGTGTGTAAGTTTTTACCGGGGGGAGGAAGGATCGGTGAATGAATCTGAACTAGGTCTGTCGTTTGTGTGACAAAGTCTAGTGATCTGTCGTTTCTTGAGTCCGGCCACACGACGTGGGCTGGCTAGAGGCGGCATCGAGCCAGGAATCATCTGCAGGCCTCTCGCTAAGCCCCAGGGTATTCCGGAAGGGGACGGAATCGCCTCAGGATCACCCGTTAACGGACGGAATTCCCCAAAAAAACCCGTTACCGAGAGGAATCGGCCGCTAGCAAGTGATCAGAGGCAGGGTTTTGGGGGGGCGGGTGGGGGGTGGTGTTTGGTGGGTGGTCTCTACCCTACAGATTGCCCTCCCACAAGTATAACCCGTACGGATTCGAAAAAAAAAAGGGGCACTCGTTAGGCTAGGGAATCGCTCGAAATTGTTTCCGTAAGTTGGACGGATTTGGGAAAAAAATCGCACTGTAAAAATGCGGAATCACTTGAAAAGTTACTCTTAATTTCTTGTGAGGAACATTACCCTATTAGCAAGTGGCCTGACATCTGGAGGCACCACACCCTTTTTTAGATTCAACCCGAAACGACGTGATAGGTCGGCTCGATTCCGGCTGCGTTGGCTCGGTGCTTATGTCCCACGCGCAAGTGGAAACATGTGCGGCCCAGAGTGCTACAGCGGATATGCCAGACATTTTTGTCCAGAAAATATCCTAAAGTCCATAATTCGGTAGGATCCAGCACGCTACACTCCGATCATAAGGAGTACAGCTACTGTAGTGCGTACGGGCCAATGAAATTTCTGACGAGGCTCCTTGCGATTTGAGAGTGGCTGGACGAAAGTCGCAGATTATATTCGCGAAATCAAATACCGCCATCTATGCCACAGTCGCAATAAATTGGGGTCGCAATCCAGATGGCGACCCAACGTCCAATAAAATATCGCCAGTTGGAAAGGAAGCAAACTGTACGCATGCACGTGTACTGTGCAAACATGTTTACCCATTCTGTCTTACGATTACGGTCCTCTTCTAATCCTCGTGTCAGGAGCATTCGAAGCGTTTTCCATTTTTTAAAACCAATCACGTAGATATTCAGGCTTCCCGTGTGACACGAACAAGTCCGTCCCGAATACGAAAACACGACCCTCGTCCCTCAATCACCAATAACAACTGCACATGATTTTCTCTCAAGAGTAACTTAAGAGTAACTTTTCAAGGAGTTTTCCGATTTATCTGTTTTGCGCGTTTTTAGCCTGCGCTGCTTGTGGGAGGGTCGTGTTTCTGACTAGACGACAAATTCGCTGAGCGTTTTTTAAGAGGCCACATGGTCCCTCACATGACACACATGGCCCAAGTGGCTAATACGCCAAGGCACCCATCGTGAACAAAACGAGTAAAACGGCCTACGCCACCCCACCTAAAATCCCTCGCGGTACACACATCTTCCTCTATTGTGTTATCCGGAACAGTCCAAATCCCCACCTACCAGGCTCTCAGCATGATTCGCGTTGACACTGAACCTGATTGGCTGCTGATGAACGATAGCGAACTACCAAGTTGTATTTCGACAGTTGCGATTTTCAGAGCCGAGACGTCGCGCAGGCAACTAATCTAGTGCGTGAGCGAGATTTTGTAACCAAGTGTCATTTCTTACTATGGGATCTCCCCTTCGAAGTCCCTTTTGCCCTTGGTTTACAATTTCCTTCTTACAGGCTCAATCCGCGTGCAAAAAATGTGGAACTAAATAGGAGAACAGGTGTACTCTATTATCCAGTTTGCCCGTTGCGTACCGCTCCTATTCGTCGGAGTCGCGTTTGAAGCATAGAGCATACCCGCTGTACAGTACAGTACTAGCCGGGAAGATCAGCCTCGCATTACAGTAGCCACACACGATGCGAAGCGTCATCCGGGACGTTCTCTGTCGGTACCATGCGTGTACTGTACTCGATGGGGATGAGGCAAAGAGTCACCGTGGAGACTCCACAGTGACTGTGAGATGCGACATCCTCGCACCTGCTTTGACCTGCTTATTATGAAAAGCCCTCCATCATAGTAGTAGCATTATTCACGCTCGCACTATCAGTATCAGTGGAGTGCGTTGGACGTGCCACTCCAAGCGCCACCTCCACCTTCCACGCGTTTCACAGGCGATCGCCTTTCGCGCCGCCCTTCCGACTCGGAGGGCGTCACTCCCGTTCCCCCCTCGCCCTGCTCGCGCACGCCTGCTCGCCTCGATCAGGCACACCGTTGCTCCCACATCCGCTACTTCGGAATGGCTTTGATCGCGCCGCTCCCCGTGCTACTATCCCCGCGCGGGTCTTCCCCGCCTACGCCGTTTGCGCATGGCCGGAGGGACGCGGAGCTGCGGGAGGGGCGAGACGACGATCCGACGCCCCTCGCCTCACCGGCTGCAGCGGCGCCACCGGGGATAACGGGGGGGGGAGCGGGGGGTACCGCAGTGGGCGCTGCTGCTGCGGGGGGGACTAGGGCGCTTCCCTTCTGCCTCGCGATAGCTTCCGTTTTCTTTGTGATTGTGGTTCTCGGCCTTATCACGGTCGCAGCACGCTACTACGCGTGCACGTACCTTCGTCGGCGCGCTGCGAGGAATGCGTCGTCGGGGGATGCGCGAGCTGCTGGCGCCGACGCGCAAGCACCCGCGGGGCTCGACGCGGAGAGAGTCGCGGCGTTCCCCGTGTGGTCGTACTGCCTCTTCCCCGCCGCTGCGAGGGATTTTCCCGCCGGGGAGCCGCGTGTGGGAAGTGGCGAGAAGGACGCGCCCCGAGTCAACCCTGCGGCAGTCACGGCAAGCGAGACCGCTCTCGTCGCTGACGGTGCTACTTTGCTGGGAACATCGGAACGCCAAATTACAGAGTTCTTACAGGAGGGGAGGCCGTTAACGAGCACGGAGTGTACAGTGTGTCTAAGTGACTTTTGCGAGGGCGAGCTGATTCGCAGCGTGCTGCCGTGCGAGCATCGGTTCCACGTGGCGTGCATCGACCTCTGGCTCGCCACCCACACCACGTGCCCCGTGTGCCGTGCCGACCTCAAATCGTCGGCGCCACGTATGGCTGTAGACGACTCGGATGTGAGAGAGGTGGATGGAGGGGACGACGCCGTTTGACGCCTTCGCTCAACCCTTTCCAAACCCATCGACACCTTTTTTGAATCGGCACCCATCGGATTGTGGCACAGCCAAGGACAAAGCCACAAGCTATTTCGTTCATTTTTTTCCCTTCTCCATTGATCAGCCGCGCGCTGGCGTCACAAAATTTCGGGCCCAGAAAAGTATCCCTGAAGTAACATGTGACAATGCTCGACGTGTGCCCTCCGAGGGATAGTTGTGAGATCCCCGTGCATACCTAGAGCATACTTGCACGTTCATGCGCACACTGTACAACCACTGTTCCACGCCTCCATTGCGCGGACGCTTTTAAGAGTATAAGCATGCGTAAAACGTTACGGACAAAACGACGACTCACAAGGTAAGATAAAAAAAAACTAAAACAGTACAAATGTCTATACCAAAATGTGATCGAATGGCCACCTTCTCTAGTGTAACAAAAGAACAAATATTGGCAGAAATGCGCATTATGCTTCCTGCCGACGTCCTTCCCGTATTCTGCTAACTTATGTTGCAAGTGTATCAGTTTTGGGGAAATTACAAAATGATCACAGTACAGCGTGTACAGAGCACAAGAAGCAACGATGCTGCCTGGGGACGGTAGGCATTCCCCCCGTTTAGGGTACCCCGCTGCTAGCTATCCTATTCAGAATGGCAAGGTCAGTTGACCGAGCCGCGACCAATATAGATTGCGCAACATCTCTAGACGCGAATCCGAAGGGGAAAGTAACCCGTCATGGATTGCTGTGCTATGGCGATATGATACTCGGCCCATAGACCGAGACAATAGCATCGTACGCTGCGTACGGTCTTTCTTCCAGGCGCAACGTTAGCAACGGTGTCCTCGTACGCTGCCATGCCGCGACGTCCACTACAGGGCGCGAGTTCGGTCGCACGAAACCCGCAGTGCTCTGTCCCGTACCCCACTGTAGGAATCTGGTTGGGGCGGAGAAAGTGAGAACGCAGAGATAGGAATAAGGAGTTTACGGGTGCAGAACAGCCATGGTACGAATGGATATACAAAGAGTAAAACAGGGACAAGACGAAAAGATTATGATCGTGCGATTAGATGATAATGTTGATGATGATGATCATGGGGCGGCTATAAGTTACACACGAACCTTGGGGTATGGGGTCTCCGGCGCAATTCAAGCCAGCCCTGCGAAGCAGATACGTGGACTGCAACTGCTGCCCCAGCACTGAACCAACCCCTATTAACGCTTATCTCGGCTTGCACACGACGCCTATATACAGGTACATCCATCCTATGATTATCGCTCACTTCCCCAACCAAATACCCCTGTCACTTCCGCCCATCCGCACCAATTTCCCTGCTCCATATGCATTTCCTACACAACTCGTGGTGCCCATACAGCACCCACGCAGACGAGCCATGTCACTGCTCCACCGCTCCTTTTCCATCTGCGACCATGTGTCAATGCTATGCCACCAATCCCGCTCGTTGTTTATGGCTTGGTATTCTTCTCCCCCTCTCCCCCCCCCAATGCACGAGAACCGTCATTCTGGCTGACGATCTTGCCCTCCCACCGCCTCCACATCCCCTGCCCCACTGCTTCCACATCCCCTGCCCCACTGCTTCCACATCCCCTGCCCCACTGCTTCCACATCCCCTGCCCCACTGCTTCCACATCCCCTGCCCCACTGCTTCCACATCCCCTGCCCCACTGCTTTCACATCCCCTGCCTCGTTTTCCACATCCCCTGCCCCACTGCTTTCACATCCCCTGCCCCAATGCTTCCACATCCCCTGCCCCACTGCTTCCACATCCCCTGCCCCACTGCTTCCACATCCCCTGCCCCACTGCTTTCACATCCCCTGCCCCCCTGCTTCCACATCCCCTACCCCCCTGCTTCCACATCCCCTGCCCCACTGCTTCCACATCCCCTGCCCCGTTGCTTCCACATCCCCTGCCCCACTGCTTTCACATCCCCTGCCCCCCTGCTTCCACATCCCCTACCCCGCTGCTTCCACATCCCCTGCCCCACTGCTTCCACATCCCCTGCCCCACTGCTTCCACATGCCCTGCCCCACTGCTTCCACATCCCCTGCCCCACTGCTTTCACATTCCCTGCCCCACTGCTTCCACATGCCCTGCCCCACTCCTTCCACATCCCCTGCCCCACTGCTTCCACATCCCCTACCCCGCTGCTTCCACATCCCCTGCCCGACTGCTTCCACATCCCCTGCCCCACTGCTTCCACATGCCCTGCCCCACTGCTTCCACATCCCCTGCCCCACTGCTTTCACATCCCCTGCCTCGTTTTCCACATCCCCTGCCCCACTGCTTCCACATCCCCTGCCCCACTGCTTCCATATCCCCTGCCCCACTGCTTTCACATTCCCTGCCCCACTGCTTCCACATCCCCTGCCCCACTGCTTCCACATCCCCTGCCCCACTGCTTTCACATCCCCTGCCTCGTTTTCCACATCCCCTGCCCCACTGCTTTCACATCCCCTGCCCCAATGCTTCCACATCCCCTGCCCCACTGCTTCCACATCCCCTGCCCCACTGCTTCCACATCCCCTGCCCCACTGCTTTCACATCCCCTGCCCCGTTGCTTCCACATCCCCTGCCCCACTGCTTTCACATCCCCTGCCCCCCTGCTTCCACATCCCCTACCCCGCTGCTTCCACATCCCCTGCCCCACTGCTTCCACATCCCCTGCCCCACTGCTTCCACATGCCCTGCCCCACTGCTTCCACATCCCCTGCCCCACTGCTTTCACATTCCCTGCCCCACTGCTTCCACATGCCCTGCCCCACTCCTTCCACATCCCCTGCCCCACTGCTTCCACATCCCCTACCCCGCTGCTTCCACATCCCCTGCCCGACTGCTTCCACATCCCCTGCCCCACTGCTTCCACATGCCCTGCCCCACTGCTTCCACATCCCCTGCCCCACTGCTTTCACATTCCCTGCCCCACTGCTTCCACATGCCCTGCCCCACTGCTTCCACATCCCCTGCCCCACTGCTTCCACATCCCCTACCCCGCTGCTTTGATAGCCCCCTCTCCCTGCTCCTACTCCCCCACCTTCCTCCTCACCCGCTATCCCCCAATCCCGCCTCCCTGCCTTCTCCTATGCTTCCAAAACCCTCCCACCCCACCGCCCCTCCCCAATGCTCACTTCACGACTCGGGGATGAGGTCGTCGAATTCGCTGCAGGTGAAGAGGACCCTCGGCACAGATGAGAATGCCCAGGCAGCGTGCTCCTTCTTGTACCACGGCCCATTGGCTTTGCTGCGGTGTGCGATGGCATGACGCATCCATGCCAAAACGTTCTTGTGATACTCATCTGTCGCGTCCTCGTTTTGTGGGGCGCTCTTTTTTAGGCTAACTGCCCCAACGTTTTTCATCCTGTGCTCCACCTGTGAGACATTTAGACCAAAGTTTAGAAACTTATCATGTATGCGTAAAAACAGAGAAAAACACACAGAAGACTTACTCCAAAGAGCCAATACGCAACATGATACGGCTTGAGAATCAGAGGGCCAGCCCTCTTCCAATTGAATGAAGCTGAGATGCCCATTTCAAAAGGGGATGTGGAGAATGGCACTCGAGCCTCGCTCGCATGCCATTTTAGCAGGTTGAAGGTGTCAGCCTCTGCCAGGAAGAAACAGGGAAGAGCAGCAACACAGTATATGGGGTGCAACTGCATGGTCTACACACGAAATGGATGGACTGAAAAATATGACCAAGTGTGCTCACCAGCCACGTTTCTGTTAAGAAACTCGGACAGCGACGTTGGTGCACCGCGAACAGGAGGCACCCTCACACGTGCATCCTTGGGAATGGTGTACGGCAATCCGTGCATAAGATACACTGTTGTGCGGCCCTGCTCATGAATCTTGCACCTCAAAACCTGTAGCTGCCGAGTGAACCAGAGGCGGCGCAAACGGTCGTTGTTCCACACCATGTGGACTTTGATTTTCAGCTCAGGATCCTGGAATGAGAGGGCCTTCAGCATTGCTGCCTCAACTGGTGGATCCCCAGGCCACATAGTCATATCCTCGTCCGGTGTGTTGTACAGTATGATGCTGATGGTATCCTTGCATAAGGTCTGCAATGGGGAAAGTATGGGAATAAATTGGACCATACGGAAGTTCCTGTTGTATGGATTAACCATACCGCTGAAAAGCACGGGCCATCCTGATCACTAGCCGCTCTCAAAATGTTGGCTGCTATCTATTGTCAATCTTATGCGCCGAGCTCTGAAGCGGTTGGGCACGGCATGTATGTTAGAGGCGGCTCCAAGTCAAGGGGAAAAAAGCATAGCCAGGGGCACAGCAAAGGTGCGACATGTGGGCAAGGGGGGATACATATGGTTCATAGCAGTTGCAGGGGACTGTTGTGATAAACAGCCTACTGCAACAGCTTCAGTTTAGGGTGGAGCTGCTGTACGTGCACCCAGCCATCTACCTACTTCTCCACAATGGCACTGGCGGTGCCGTCTGGAGTCGGGGAGGCAAGAGAGGAGCTAGCAGGAATTGGAAGGTTTGATCCAGGCTGAGCAAGAAGGGGGGAGGCAGGTGGGGGCTGGGTTGGAATGGTGTAGGCAAGAACTGCACATGCAATTGTGGGGACAGGCAGCAGCGGTTAAGTTAGATGTGGGGTCAGAAAGACTTGGTTCTGGAAAGAGTGGAGCTGCCGGGAGAGGGATGAGTACGAGCCACTGCCACGGCCACAATAGCATATGAAGGGCCAATACGAGCGGGATGAGAACAGGGGGAAAATTAATGCCAGTTGTGCGTGGCAGCGGGTATGGTGCATGACAAGCATTCAGCCGCCAGAGCATTTTAGGTTTGGGTGCACGGCAGGTTCATGAAGAGCATGTAAAGGAGTGCAACAACAACAGCATTTTCTGCAGCTGTGTGGTACAGCGTGGAGCAGGCAGAAAAAAAATAAGGTACAACACACCTTAAATCCAGTGTACACATCCGGAATGATTTGCAGAGCATCTTCCATCCTAGCCGGCCAACTGGACTGCGTTCGGTTGATGTCCCACAACCAGTGTGCGCCACCACGGCGGTGCATCTCACGATCCACAGCTCGCGCAACTGCAGCTGGCATTGGATGGTGGCCTGGGTATGAAGTTAGGTTTGGGAGGGTGTCAAGACCATCTGCCCGAGGTTGAGCGTCATTGGACTTTGGTTTGTGCTGCCTCCATGCCCCATGGTGCCGACGGCGATGTGGCTCTGCAACACCGCGCCCGACGTTTCCAGCCAATTTCGTCAGTTGCCTTTTTAGCGCCACACTCTCCTGCCACAGTTGTTTGACGCCCGTGACCTGAGTGACAGGCGTATGGCCATCGAGCCTGGCACGGGCCTTTGGGCGTGCATGGGTCTGCCCTCCCCGTTTCCGAGACTGGGCGTGACGCCTCTCCCGTGCTGCCATGGCTGCTGCAGCAGCGCTATTCATGTCTCCAGTGAAATGCGTATGGATTGGAGTGCCCGAGGGAGCAGTGCACGTGGTCATCTCGGCCAGCAGGCGTTCTTTCCTGGGTGGTGTCCCCCCTGGAAAGGATATGGGCAGCAACGGGAGGGACATCATGGTAAAACCGGCCGGAAAAGAAGGCACCGCACCACGTATCGGGCCTGAAGGAAGAGAGGTGGGAAAGATGGCGCTATGAAAAATGGAACCAGGGCCCACCATGATAATATGGATGCGTCACATTGACTCTATCAATCCCCTGCAGCAACCCATGCCATCTCCCCCCCAACCCCACCCCCCCCCCCTTTCACCAATTCCCCCTTAGCCCCCCCTTTTCGCCCCCTCTCCCATCTCCCCCCACACTCCCCACCTTCCCTCTCCCCTTACCCTCTTATGCTCTGCCTCGGGTACCCTGTCTCCCCCTCACTGTCTGCCCCATTCCCTTTGCCCCCATTCCCTCCCCCCCTCTCACACGCAGCACAACCTCCTACCTGTCCACTAGGTATCACAGTGTCATACCTGCCCACCCAAGTTGCATGCCTCCATTGCCCACCTTTATCCAGGTAGTTAACAATCAAGGGACCTCTCCTTCCCCTCCCCCCTCCTCCCCCCTGCCCCCTCTTTGGAACCCTTTCCCACCACTCCATACCCAACTTACTTACCAGCCGAAACCGCATCGGGGTCACCCGCCAACGAGTCCATGTCGTCATCGGGTGCCATACCATCCTCTTCTTGCTCACTAGCCCAAGACATGTACCCCGATTCGTCTCGCTGCATGCTCTCTGATGACGCTGTTGCTGTAGCTCGCTCGGTGTGAAAACGATCCCCGCGGGAAGATGACTCATAAACCTCGTATTCCTCAAACCGTGAGGATTGTCGGGCTCCTTTTTGCGACGTCCGGCGTGACGTAGACATGATGCGAAACAAAGAAGCAAGTATAGGGCTCAGGTGGGTAGGATAGCGAGTTGATGTTGATTGCACTAAGAGTCCTAAGGATCAGCCAGCACAAGATGACATGAGTGGTGCGTGCGGTAGAGTGATAGCTACTAAATCCAAGAAAGACACAAAGAGTGCTTGAGGGGTCAACATGGAAACTGTGTTATTCAAGAATTACAAGAGAAGAGCCTTTATGTTTGAAAGAGCGATGCCAAGAAGTGAAGCTAAGTTTGGGCTCATAGGGTGGGCAAGATTGCACTGTGGTTCAAGAAAGCAAGCCCCACAATGCTGGAAAGTAGCCACCTTGCTGGCAAATGTGTTGAGGGACTAAAATTATGTGAATGCCACTGTTCACGAGCACATGATGCCTTGTGAGGTACAACTGCCAGGTTGCCATGTGCACCCATGTGCTAGACATGGCACTCTCGGACTGTATTGGGTCTGAAGCCAATCTTTGGTTTCTGCCCAGGGTATTGTGTGAAGGTATTGATGGTATATTAAAACTTGAAGAATTAATACAATTCTAGGCAATCCTAATGCAAGGTTCGCAAAAGAGCAATCCTAACCATCACACATGTGTCATGGGTATGAAAGCATTGCTTTATTTGAAGGCTAATACCAACGGCGCATTGGGGTGGTCTTTCTGAAGCCTAGAGGTTGACTTTTCAAAGGGGGGGTGAACTCGTCATCTAACGAGTAGTTGTCAAATCCCTTCGTTCTAAAGGTTTGCTTAATAAGACATGGGAACTTTGGAGGGGCGGCGATGGAATACGCAGCGTTAGATTTCCCTGGAACCGGCTGTAGGGTTGTTGCAGTCGGCGTTGCCTCCCAAGGAGCAAGTAGGCCCAATGCATGGGCTAGTGTACCGTATGGGATACCGTAACCATCCGGCCCCACAACCCCTTCTCTGAGACATGAAATAACACCGCATTAGCAGGACTGCACTTTCGAGTTGGCAATCGATGTGTGGGACAACACTCTCTAGGACGTACAAGTATGTGCTTGGACGAGGAGCACTACGAGTCCTCCTATGTTCTTGGGCATCCAGAAGATATACCACGTCGTCCGCTCCGTTGCGATCATAGATACCGCCTTCAACCTTGGACGTAACCCACGAACGTGTGAGATATGGTGCAGAAATTCAGTGCAAGCCAACCAGAGAGAAGCAAACTTACCACAAGACCTTCTGCGTGGGCAAAGAGCTTGAGAAAGTCGCGGTAGCCGTCATCCATGGGTGTGGGCTTTACGAGATCATTCCAGGACGACGTAGTGAAGTTGACATGCCGATAGTCTTTTATGGTCTCCATGAAGCGCTCAGCATCGGCCATATCGCTTCCCGCTTGCTCGTTCGCGTACAAGGCGTTGATTATTTGCAGGTCAATGAAATCCAGGTGGCGTTTTCTCCTTGCATTGCCCATATAGCATGCACATTTGGCTGATATTCTCCCCACATCAGACACACTAAATGGCGCTAGTGATTCCAGTAGAAGCTTTGGCGTGGGTTCCACATGGCGAGAAATGCAGCTCACGTACTCGCGCTGCATCAATAGAGCAGTTATTGTTCTATGCCTGCAGGCAAACGTCTGCAGGAGTATCGTCCCACTGCCACGAGAGGTAGTCTCGTAGTCATGCTTACGCTTTCCCAAAGCAGCCATAGCAACACTGTTTCTTTTGGTCTATGCGTGTCTTGTGCTGAAAGTGAATTCCACAATCCTGCTTTCCATCTATAAATGTTCGCATTGAAATAGGTGCCCGAGGCGCTGGATGCTCTAGCTCAGATTTTGAAAGAGATGCTCCAGGCCCACGATGAGTGCACAGTGCCTCTTCTGGTTTTGAGACGAAACATGTGCACGAAATGCTATGCTGTAACACGGATTCACAGGCTGCATGTGATGGCTACGTTGGGAAGTGTGAAATTTTGGTGTAACCACGAGCACATGACAGGGCGGGTGGTGTTACCTTCGTCACACCGTGTCCGAATGGTTGGTCGGCGAAAAAAAGGAGCATGCGACCACCAGAAATGACACACTCCACATCAGGGGTGTTTGGGCTGGGCAGATGTCGTGCCCATAATTTTGTAGTGTAGCGTGTGTGTTACAAAAACAGGTTTGGTACAGCAGACAGAGTCGGTGACATTGGGTTCGTGTCTTGGGCAGGTCAGGTTTTTGCTAGGGTAGCCAAGAAGTGGTCACATGCGTGTTTGTGCACGTGTATGGAGCAATTGGCTGATCTGGGAACGTGCCACGGATTCAGGCCTTAGACCGTGCGCTGGTGTATTATAGGTTTCACCTCTGACTGGTTCTCGAAGGTTCGATTAGTAGGTGTTGCAGACTGTTGGCAAAGTCACCCTCGGCGCTGCCCTTATGTTCTTGACGCAACGGTAGGCTCTCTAGATGAAGCATGCAGTCGAGTAGCTGCTAGGTTTGCAAGGTAGGTTGAGGATCCAGCACGATAACTTCCCTTTTCGAAATGTCCCTGTAATCGACACGTAAGTGGGTGTTTACCCACGTTTGTATCCCAAAGACATTCGTATAATCCCTGGTTCTCCCAAGACGGAATCCAATGTACACGCCAGTGGACAGCGTGGAGTTACGTATATTTGCCATTTCTTAGATAGATGCTAAAAAAACACACTACGGTTCCAGTAGATGCGAATTTAGCTAGGTTCTTGCATTCCACCATGGAGGTGTCGCGGATCTGGCTGCTGATTCTATCTACTGTGGTCTTACTCGGTCTCCATACGACAAGCGTATGCCACCGTGGTTCTTTAACTCTCTCTAGCCCGCAGTCCTGTGAAACGCCACTCGTAACCATGAAACAACGCAAAGTAATGTGCGAATGGTGTGGCTGTTCGTTTCGTGGATCTGGGCCTCTAAGGACACACACGTCCACAGATGCGGATTGCAGGCTAGCTAAGGAACGCAGCTACAATGCTGGTATTTTCTATGGGCCGTATGCTACTTTTGTAGGCCCCTCCTGCACTGAGCGTTCTCGCCACTCCTGGGCACCAGTCGACCACAGCAACGGATGCCCTCCCGTCGAGCCACCTAGCCGGCAAGCAGGCAAACAGGCTCCACCTCCATGCATGGTAGTGAGTCGGGCCATTCTAGTGACAGCGATAGCGGGGGGAGTAGTTGCGAGCGCGGGTACAACCGGCCCATGTCTTTTGACACGGCTCTGGAGTTTTATCTCCTCATCATGGCGTGTAACAGAGGCAGCGGTCTTTCTGCACCCGACACCGCTTGTCTCCTCAAGTTTCTGCATGCCCAGGGTCTAGATTTGTCCAAAATCACCGATTGGCACTCAAAATCGGCGGCCCTCAAGTATGGTCGCGGTCTCGGGCTCGGTGGGAGAACATACATGGTCCGGGAGGTGCACATCGAAGGCTGGCCTCGGCCCTTTTATGTTAGGTTCACCAGTCCAATTCAGGTATGGAGCATCACTTGTGCATGTCCGGGGACACAACCCTCCTGCATTTACGCCACGGCAATCCCACAGCATATATCTGCAAATCTTGAGCACACGCTCCTCCATTGTTGGCGGCCTACTGTTATGCAGGCCTTGCGTGGCCTTTTCGGGGATCAGAGCAACTCTTCCGGGTTTCAGCTATGGGCCACTCCTAAAAAAGATGCCAATGGCAATCTCCTCTTCACAACACCCAGCACTGCAAGCTTTTGGATGCAAGCTCAGGTGTGCATATTGTTGTTTCCCCGCCAACTTGACTCAATTGTCCTTTTAATGCATTGTCTTTCTACTGTCACTTTCCGTGTGCCTAAACTTAAGAGTCCCCCTACTCCCGCCAATTCCTTCAAAGCATTCACGACCGCATGCTGCCCTCGGCATTCAAGTGCTGCCCGCTTTTTCCCGATTTGGGGATTGCGCCCCCAAAATCATGGAATGCCTCCAATAGGCCCATGTGCCGGATGGCGAAGTCATTTGTCCAGTGATCCTTGCAAGCGATCAGACGACACTCGATGGCACGATGCGGACCCGAATCTGGCCACTGTACATATCCACCGCAAACATTCCATGGCACCGGCGCTGGCACGCCGCTGGGAAAGTACTCCTTGGCATTTTGCCGGAACCAGACAAGCACATGCTGCCCATGCAGAAGGTCGAGCTGTTCCAGAAATCTCTTGCCATCGTTCTCCATGAGCTCCACCAAGCATCCAAAAAGTAACCGTCCCATTCCCCACCCCCTCTTCTTCCCATGTCCCCCACCATTTCTCCCTCTTCCTATCTCCCTCTTCCCCTAAGTCTCCCTCTCCCTACCCAACCACGAGCAATCTTCTCCAACATGATGTATCCCCACTGCCCGTTCCGCCCCACTCTCTATGCCCTGGCCCTCTACTTCCCCCCCCGTCCATGTCCTCTTTTCCCCCAACTCCCTTGCTCTCTATCGCCTGCTCTCACTATCTCGCAGACTCTCTATTTCTCCTCTGTGTCTATTCCCTCTCCCCCCTTCCCTTCTTTTCCCACTCCCCATGTTGCCATCACCCCATCCCGGTTCTCTGAATCTCCCCTACTCTCCATCACACGCTGTCCCTCAAAACCCCCCCCCCCCCCCCCCCCCCCCCGGGCTGTACCCTGTCCCCTTCTTCTCCCACAGCCACCATCCGAACCCTGTCCTTCCACCCTATCTCCCTCTCCATTTCCGCTTCTTTTACCTCTCCTACTTTTAATTTTACATGCCATCACACTACTCTGATTCCTCTCTGTTTCCTGCACTCTCTCTCTCTCTCTCTCTCTCTCTCTCTCTCTCTCTCTCTCTCTCTCTCTCTCTCTCTCTCTCTCTCTCTCTCTCTCTCTCTCTCTCTCTCTGTTACTCCATTCCTTGCCACTGCCTATGCTGCCCACTCACTCTCTCCTACTCTCCCCTCCCCACTACCCTCCATTTCACCTCCCCAATCTCCTCACTCGTTCTCGTCCCAGCCTCGCCTCACTTCATCACTCAGCCTCTTCCTATAACCTCCGTTCTGTCTGCCACCCATACTCCAGTCTATGGGGTCCATACAGGGGGCTGATTTCAGGCCGGGGGTTGTAGATAGAGCTGTGTTTTCCCTTCTCTGCATACCCATCCCATCCCCATCCACTTCGTCATACCCATCCCCTTCCACGCCCCTTAACGTCTGCACCTCGTTTCCTGTTCCACGCCCCTTATCTGAGGCCCCCCCTTGCACTTTCATGCATTCCGCACTTGTTCATTCCTCTCAACCTCCCCCCCCCCTTCCTCCCCCCTCCCCCCCACCCCCTCTCTCTCGTTCTCTTGCCCTCTTTAAATCCCTCTCTACTTTCCGCCCCTGCCCCTTCCTTGATTTATATCATAGCCCGGTCGATATGGTGGATCCTTGGGGCGTTTCGCACAAGGTGCGGCCACTGCTCTATGCATACATTGGTGACTACCCAGAGACATGCAGGGTATCCTGCACATTGTCCCTAAAGTCATCAAAGCCATGCTCCCTGTGCTACATATTGAGGAAGCGACTACGACAGATCGATACGAGAGGTGTCCATCTTCGGACTGTGGCCGGGCAGTCTAAACTTCTGCGCAGTGAGCATGAAGCACACCAGTACTCAACCATCCCCATTCTGGTGAGCCATAATGATGCGATGGCCTCCATAACAGCGCATGGCTCGGTGGGGCTGTGTCGAGTAAGTTAATACTATCACGACTATGCCTGCAACAGTTTTTAGCTAATACCCATACGCACGAGTCTCCTTTCAGCCTGCAGTGGTACTCGGTCCCATAGGACAGTGAGGTTTTTGCCCTACCCACTATGACCCCGCGCCTCAATGGTCGGATATTGTGGCTCGCACCTTCATTCCACCGATACAATCTTCCTATTCCCACTGCCCCTCCCATATTTTGACAGTCTGCCCTTTGGGACTTCAAGTTTTCAGAGGAGCCATGGGGTAACACCTATCTCTCTATGATGCCGGACATATTGCATGTGTTCTACCTTGGGGTTTGGAAGCATCTAGTGACTGTCCTGATTTCAGATAAGGATATTGCCAAGATTTATGAAGAGTAAGTGCATGGCATTACTGTGTAAGTCAAGCCACCTAGCTGGGACATTTTTCTGTGGCCTTGCCAAACTGGGTTCAACACTCACTTGGTTTACACATGCGGCCTGCAGGCAATATCTGAGGATGTATCCTGATGCACGCCTAGCTGGGCTTCCTGCCCCCATTCCTGGAAAATACTTCATATCGGGTGCGAGCTACACCAGCGCAGAGCATTCGGGCATGATGTCAGTACGTACTCTCCCCGTTGGTCCCACTTCTCATGTGCTCGAACCATACATAATATCATCCTTTCCGCCCTCTTTCTTTTCACAATCAGGTTATCACTTTCATAGTTGAGGGGAAGCTTGCTCCAGCACGCCACAAAGCCCTCAACTATGTCCTTGGGTGGCATCAGACCTACATTCAAGCTAGCAGCCACAGTGAAGCCAGCCTTGCCCAAATGCAAGCAGACTTGCATGAGTAAGTGCCGACCCATCCTTTATCCTGTCTTTTCATGACACGCTCTGCTCCAGCCCATTTCCCCCGCTGGCCATGTATCAATTTCTGATTGCACAGCGGTGCCGTGTCATTTCTTAGGTCGGTGTGAACGCCTGTTGCCCTTGTCAAAAGAGGGCTCTTCCCCTGCTAAATAGGCACTTTCCCCTTTCAGGCCCTGGTTGCTCACCAATGCCTTCAGCCCCAACCCCAGTTTTGCCCCTCTGCTTCTTTACCCATATAATCTAAATCCTCAGAAATGCACCTCACCTCAGCTTTTGTTAAATCTTAGCGTAAATAACAGTCCATGCCATAGGAGCTACCTCTGCCTTCTACCCACATGTGCCATTTCCTCGCCCTCATTCTTTTGCCCCACTCCATACCATTGCACAAGCCCACCCCTTTTCTCCATTTCAGCTGTTTTCCTCATTCCACTCACCAGGTCCACCCCATACCATTGCACAAGCCCACCCCGGTTCTCCATTTTTGCTGTTTTCCTCATTCCACTCACCAGGTCCGCTCCATACCATTGCACAAGCCCACCCCTTTTCTCCATTTCAGCTGGTTTCCTCATTCCACTCACCAGGTCCACCCCATACCATTGCACAAGCCCACCCCTTTTCTCCATTTCAGCTGTTTTCCTCATTCCACTCACCAGGTCCACTCCATACCATTGCACAAGCCCACCCCTTTTCTCCATTTCAGCTGTTTTCCTCATTCCACGCACCAGGTCCACCCCATACCATTGCACAAGCCCACCCCTTTTCTCCATTTCAGCTGTTTTCCTCATTCCACTCACCAGGTCCACCCCATACCATTGCACAAGCCCACCCCTTTTCTCCATTTCAGCTGTTTTCCTCATTCCACGCACCAGGTCCACCCCATACCATTGCACAAGCCCACCCCTTTTCTCCATTTCAGCTGGTTTCCTCATTCCACGCACCAGGTCCACCCCATACCATTGCACAAGCCCACCCCTTTTCTCCATTTCAGCTGTTTTCCTCATTCCACTCACCAGGTCCACTCCATACCATTGCACAAGCCCACCCCTTTTCTCCATTTCAGCTGTTTTCCTCATTCCACTCACCAGGTCCACCCCATACCATTGCACAAGCCCACCCCTGTTCTCCATTTTTGCTGTTTTCCTCATTCCACTCACCAGGTCCACTCCATACCATTGCACAAGCCCACCCCTTTTCTCCATTTCAGCTGTTTTCCTCATTCCAGTCATCAGCCCCTCCCCATTACCTGACACCAGTTCTTGCCTTTTTCCCCATATGGGCTGATTTCCTAATTCCGCTCACCGGTCTCACTCCCTGCCTCTTCACCTAGTTTACCCATATATTGAGTTTCCCTTATTCCTCTGATCAAGCCCACCCCATTCCATTGCACCAGCCAAAGCCTTGTACCCATATCTGATGTTTTCCACGTCCTCTTCTCCCCCCCCCCTCCTTCCGCATGGCACCAGCCTAGGCCTTTACATGTATAAGCTGACTTGCTATACCCTCTCCTTTAAATCCCATCCCATACCATGACCTTCCTCCAAGCCCGTGCCTGAACCCGTAACCCTGGCGTTTTCCATATTCGTTACATCATGTCTACACCCCCAATGGCACCAGGGTCGGCCATTTTTCCTTCCATAGTGACGTACGTAGATCTCTTGGATCTCCCCATCAACCTGGGCCACACCCTCTCCCCGTCCCCTAGATGGCATCTTCCCATATTGGCTGGTCTTACTTCCTCAGATTATTCCTACCCCATTGCCTGGTTCCTCTCATTAACACCCTTCCCTGCCTGAGCACATCTCTTATGCCCACATGTTGATATGACTATCACCACAAGTTCTCTTGCCTATGCAGCAACCCCCGCGCTTTCTTTCATACCCCCATATAGTGTGTGAGGAGGTCCATCCCACTTAGTGTCTCATACCTTCATCTCATGACGCGTGTCTCAATCCTTTGTTTGTATTGCGCAAATTAACACACTTTGGACACACAGGATGGTGCGTCTCCTAGAGATGGCGTTCCCACGGTCTGGCCATGGGTGGAACCTCATCAAGGTTCATTTACTCACGCATCTCCCTGATGCTATCCGACGCGGGGGCCTGCCACGAGAGTTCGCAGCCGCTGTTTTTGAAAATGCACACTCGCGGACTTGCAAGCAGCCATATCGGTCCTCAAACCATCGTCAATATGTGGACATCATTCTGAAGCACAATGTTACGCAAGACTTGCTGCACCACGTTAAGAGCTCGCTTCCTCAGCCACGCAAATACAACACCGCAGCTGCACGAGTAAGTTTCCATCCCGAGTTCACGAAACTGTTTCGATAGCCTATCGTTACTCTGCATCTAGACGGACTAGTCATGAGTCATAACGGACAGCCTCTACACCTCCATCGCTACAACTGTGGCCTGGTTCTCTGGGGTTGTTATTTCTTTACTCTTTCCAGGCGTTGGAGACGGGGACGCCAAAACTCACTGAGGATTCGGACTTAATGACGTATGGTGACGCTAACCCCGGATCTGGAAACGACCTCTATACCAGCTATGTCAAAGCCAATGGTGGGGACTTGGGGCCTTACGGTGAGACAATGAGGCGCGCCGGTTACCAGAGCTTCCCAACTGAGGTATGTATGAGTCCACATGTCCTAAGTCTCCCAGTCCTGCCCCCCGTACACATCACCATGATAGCTCTGCATCTTCTGCCTTGGATCATGAACCATTGGGCTTATTGTGCAGGTTCATAGGGCAGTTGCAATCCCGACCTCTGACATTGATGGCCAGCCTGCCTGCTGGTATGCAAGGGCAGCACTCAGGAACCAAAAGGAGCCTGCATTTTCATGTGTCAGCATTTCTAGTGCCAGAGGACAGCCCGTGTATGGCCAGCTCCTGCTTCTTTTGCGTGCAGAAAGGCTGGTAGGGTCTCAGGCAGGCCAGAAACGTGCAGTAGCATACGTGCAGACGTGGATCACTGGTGCTGTGGACGACATCACTGGCTGCAGTATTTTGCATCGACAGGGGGGCAGGAATGGGTACATGGTAGTACCCATTGAACGGCTAACCGGTGTGGTACACATCGTGAAGTCTTTCAAGCGTCAAGGAGTGTGGCTACTCAATCGTTGGGCTCACCTACGCCGGCCCCTAACAGGTAACAAAACCCTTACTCTGCCATGGTCTTTCACCATGCGGTCTGCATTCCGTGCCTATCTTTGTGTCCCACGCACCCGCGGTGTAGTTGATGAACGCATATGCACATGACGAACATTCATGTGGCTATTCTGTCTTTTAATTCTGATGCAACCCTCTGTGGTCCAGGTGATATGGTCATTGACCATGCACCATAGAGTTGCTTTGAGGGGAGTTACCAATGGTCACTGGGGCGGTTCTGCTCATGCCAGCCCTTGCTGGCCCTCCCTAGAGGAGGGAGAGGGGAGGAGGGATGCCCGTTATGCAACAGGTGAACGCACAACCCATTACATTCTTACGCGCCGCCGTATCCTGCCAATTCACGATCACAACCCTTTTCTCTCTCCCATGGCCATCTACCGAATGAGTTACGCACGTGCATTGGCTCCAAGGTATGGGTAGGCAGCGGAGTGAGGATGGATATGGTTATGTATAGATTCTGGCATAGAGTAGCGAAGGTGGGGAGGGGAGGGGGAAGGGGAATTAGGGGTGTCGAGGTTGAAGGACAGTGACAATTGGTTGAGGAGAGTGGGGGGGACAGATAGCAAGTTCCTTCCCCCTAATCGAACACATTTTCTTGGTACGACCTTCATTGATCGTTAAACACCTGTCCTGCCTGTCGCCGCTTCTACCATGGAGTTCCTATTAAAGTGCGAAATCATGTTTCCCCTCTCCTAAACCTTCTTCTTCTCGTCTTCCAGCCATGCCCACTCCATCCATGCATCTTTATGCCTCCACATACCTTCCTCTGCCCAGAATGTGTCTCTAGAGATGTTGCATTCATCACCTTCACGCTTGTTGCGCTGCCATTCCTCTTCACCTCCCGTGTCTCTCAACCCCCTCCAGTGCTACGCGCCTCACACCAGTTGCAGG
The DNA here is from genome assembly GCA_027943415.1 of Closterium sp. NIES-67. Taxonomy (NCBI): domain Eukaryota; kingdom Viridiplantae; phylum Streptophyta; class Zygnematophyceae; order Desmidiales; family Closteriaceae; genus Closterium; species Closterium sp. NIES-67. The sequence goes on from BQMB01000150.1 coordinate 358,385, forward strand.
CTTATTACCGCATGACCCCACTCCCCCTAACTCATCGACTCCCTTCCAACAGTTCCAGCGTATGCTTCACTGTCGCCCCTCACAGGTGTACGCTTTACACATCCACCTTCCTTCCCCCTTCTCCCAGCACCCTTCCCTCCTCTAGTTCCAACAAATTTTCCGAGCTGTTGCCCGTTGGTAGAGATCGCGTGAATCACCCCCCTGCTTGTCACGCCCATTCTCTCCACCACCTTCTATTGCTGACCCTGCATTCCTCTCTCACCCTGTGTACCATCGGCTCTGCAGCCCCTTCTCATCCTCTGTTGCACTGTCAACTTCTGCACTACCCTTTCGCCCCTCGCCACTATCCCACCCTCCGCCCCATGCCTTCCCCAATATGGTCCGCTTCTAAGCTGGCCCTACGAACCCACGCCCTCAAATCTCCAACCATCACACAATGATGGAAGCGCCTCCCACCAGCACAAGCTCCCATGCATTTACTAGTACTGGACTTGGTCGGGGCACTGCATCTACCCAAGCCCGCAGGACTCTCTCCCTGACCACCATGCTGAGACGTGGCTGTAATGGGGTCCATGTCCAACTTTTTCTAAGACTTACCCGCCCTTCTCGTGTAACGGACCTTTTAACGAGGCAGCACGCTCTGCTGGCCATTCAGATGGTGCTACTGTAGATTATACACCCATGTGCTGTGCTAAACCTCACAAGTTGTTGCCAGAAACCTCCCCCTTTGGTGTCAAGTTGCTCATTCATACCATCCTCAGGATGGGGATGTGTTCCTTCTGAAGGAATTTCTAGTTCTTTACTCAGAAGTTCAGGGGACATTAAACCACCCACAAAATCCACTATACAGATGCACATAAGCAGCAAGCACAACTACTGCCAAGTTGCTTTCAAGCAGGGCAAAGGCGATAGCCTGCAGCTTTAGCCCACTCCAGCTGACTTGATTGATGCCCTGCGCCGTGTTGTCTTCTAGCTGCACAGGTAGGCGACACATATGGTGACGGGAAAGTGGGAAAAGAGGCTGCAGTTAGGGGAGACGAGAAGATGATCATTTGGGGCAAAATTCTGCATGGTGAAAATAATAACTTCTCCCCACTGCATCGCAAGGGCTTGACCTGAGGGTGTGAGCTGCCAGCAGGTCTCCCCATGGCATCACGAGGCCATGACCTGAGAGATGTTGTAACCATGGCCAGTTCCTCAAGTTAGTGAGACTTACACCTGTCTTACCTCCATCTAGAAGCCACGGCCATGCAGTAGGACAGATAGACAGCACCACGGACGTGGTGCAGCATGTAACCTGTACATGGCAGATGGCGGAAAAGGGGTTTGGGGCGTTTAGCAAGTGGCAACTTGTGCGCGCACCTGCATGCGCTTCCATCTGTGGTGCGCACTGCAATATGCGCGCTGCCTTGTATGCACTACCATGTGCGCACTGCCATGTGGGCGCTGCCATGAGGGCGCTGCCATGTGCGCGCTGACATGTGCCCGCTGCCAAGTGCACACGGCCATGTGGGCGCGGCCATGTGGGCGCTGATATGAGCCCGCTGCCATGTGCTCGGCCATGTGCACGCTGAGATGTGCCCGCTACCATGTGCGCGCTGCCATGCATGCCCTGCCATGTGCCCGCTGCCATGAGGGCGCTGCCATGTGCTGCGCTGAAATGTGCCCGCTTCCATGTGCGCGCGGCTATGTGCGCACCGCCGTGCGCAGCTCTGACATGTGCGCGCTGCCATGTGCACGCGGCAATGTGCGCGCCGCCGTGCACAGCGCTGACATGTGCCCGCTACCATGTGCGTGCTGCCATGTGCGCGCTGCCATGAGCGTGCTGACATGTGTCCCATGCCATGTGTGCGCTGCCATGTGCGCGCTGACATGTGCCCGCTGCCATGTACGCGCTGCCATGTGCCCGCTGCCATGTGCGCTGGCATGTGCGTGCTGCCATGTGCGCGCTGCCATGTGCGCGCGACCATATGCGCTGCCATGTGCGCGCTGCCATGAGCGCGCTGACATCTGTCCCCTGCCATGTGCGCGCTGACATGTGCCTGCTGCCACGTGCGCGCGGCCATGTGCGTGCTGCCGTATGCGCGCTGACATGTGCGCGCGACCATATGCGCGCTGACATGTGCCCGCTGCCATGTGCGCGCAGCCATGTGCCCGCTGCCATGTGCACGCTGACATGTGCCTGCTGCCATGTGCTCGCTGCCGCGTGCGCGCTGCCATGTGCGCACTGCCGTGAGCGCGCTGACTTGTGCCTGCTGCCATGTGGGCGCTGCCATGTGCGCGCTGACATGTGCCAGCTGCCATGTGCGCGCGGCCATGTGCGCGCTGCCGTATGAGTGCTGACATGTGCCTGCTGCCACGTGTGCGCGGCCATGTGCGCGCTGCCGTATGCACGCTGACATGTGCGCGCGACCATATGCGCGCTGACATGTGCCCGCTGCCATGTGCGCGCGGCCATGTGCCCGCTGCCATGTGCACGCTGACATGTGCCCACTGCCATGTGCTCGCTGCCGCGTGCGCGCTGCCATGTGCGCACTGCCGTGAGCGCACTGACTTGTGCCCGCTGCCATGTGGGCGCTGCCATGTGCGCGCTGACATGTGCCAGCTACCATGTGCGCACCGCCATGTGCACGCTGCCGTATGCGCGCTGACGTGTGCCTGCTGCCATGTGCGCGCTGACATGTGCGCATGACCATATGCGCGCGGCCATGTGCCCGCTGCCATGTGCGCACTGACATTTGCCCGCTGCCATGTGCTCGCTGCCATGTGCGTGCTGCCATGTGCGCGCTGCCATGAGCGCGTTGACATGTGCCCGCTGCCATGTGCGCGGTGCCGTGTGCGCGCTGCAATCTGCACGCGGCCATGTGCGCGCGGTGCCATGTGCGCGGTGCCATGTGCACCCTGCAATGTCCGCCCTGCCATGTCCGCGCTGCCATGTGCGCACCGCCATGTGCGCGCCGCCATGTGAGCGCTGCCATGTGCGCTCTGACATGTGCCCGCTGCTATGTGCGCCCTGCCATGTGCGCGCTGCCATGTGCGCGCTGCCATGTCCGCGCTGCCATGTGCGCGCTGCCATGTCCGCGCTGCCATGTGCGCGCTGTTATGTGCTCGCTGTTATACCATTGGTTCATGCAGCCATACCACCACATACGCTGCCATATGGACTGGAGAGCGGGGCTGTAGAGTATACCCCTGACTTGACCCTGCTTGAGCACCGGGGTAGCGGACGCAGGTGACGAGTGATGAGCGGTCGCGGTGCACGGGAAGAGTGGGGGAGTGAGGAATGAGTGGGAAAGAGCAGAGAAAACGCATCAGTGGAAACGTATCCGGAATAGGAAATAGGGAATAACTCGGGGAAATAGGGAGAGGACATGTGGTCTACCGAGCAGCACGAGGCAAGCTGCGACAGCTAGGGTGAGGGCGGGAAGCGAGTGGCCATGACGATAGTCGAAGGCTGCAGAGCTGACGGGTCGCTCTTTCTATAACGTCCCAAATAGGAGATCTGTACAAATTATCCTTAGAAGATATGCCCCAAAACGATCCTCCAGCTGAGTCATAGTCAAGTCGAAATGCATTATCATCTTTTATTCAAGACTTGGGGTTAGCCTACCCTCTTTCCCACAGTTCAAAGTGCCCGCAGTTCACTGGCACACGATCCAGTCCGTGGCGCCGTGTAAAACAGAGCTACTGGCATATCCTAAGGTGCAAAAGGACACGCGCGTAACATTGGAGTACAGCTAATTGCAGAGAATCATGCGGCGATTGGCGAATGCTAAGCTAATAGCCTAGCTAGCCACCACTAGAATATTTCAGGACTCGTTCCTAGCTAAGGCATAGACATGCGATTTGAGATGGTGCGGAAATTTAGAGAGGGAGTTGGGTTAGGGTTTGCGTTTTAGAGTTGGGCTGGGTTGGGATGGATAGGAAGCGTTGGTCGGTGGTGGGTTCCCTGAGAGAGAAGATAGTGGTTGGGCTTCCTGATTGGAGATCAGAGTTTTGCAGCTCGGGCTGCGCAATGGGGATTTGAGTTTAGGACCAATAGCGTTCATCCTTCATGCCCAAACATCCGTTTTGACGGGTAATTACACGTATAAGGATACTTTAACGGGTCATTTTAGACCGGAACTCCCTTTTTCACGGATTTGGTTATCTCTGAACCCGGGGGTTAACGGGTCGATTCTGGTTCGAAAACGGGTTGTAAACGTAGGTTTCGAGGGATTATGGCCAGAAAATGGACTTTGACAAGCACGAAAGGGGCCGGAAACGGACTTTATCGGATGGTCTTGGTAGGGAACCCAGATTTGACGAGTGGCTAAAATTTCAATACGAAGCCCTGTTCCGAACCACCACCAGGACGGTTCATGAGCTGGAATGCTACGTGGCCCAAACTGGGTGGTGAACATTTTCGCGATCTGTTATAAGGGCACACCATCTCCGTATGCTCACAATCCGTTGTAGCGAAACTCATTATGTCGGGGCTGCGATGTTCCGACACACGACACATGCCGGGTTTCGTCCCTCTGCGCCTTCTGATTTTCCTCGCCTCCCATCCTGCGGACACACTTACTCTCTTGTTGTGGGACTCTTCGCACACTGCACCTAAAGCATTCCACAAAGCATGCTACCGTAATCACCCGGATAGACGCCCCTCCGTAGGATTAGTCTCATGGGCTCTAACTCGTGCATTGGGACTTATAGGCATTATTCGATTATAGGCCCCCCTTATTTTTTCAGAACATGTACCCTATAAGCCCCCTCAGAAATTCAGTTGAAACACTGTACAAATAGACCGAACGGGTGCAGGTAATACCGAGGCTTCTCGCTTCGTGCCCGTCAGAGGCGGAACTCACGCTCCCTGACACCTCGCGCCAGCACGATGGCTGTGTTCTACAGGCATTTGACGTCGACGTCGACGTCGACATCGAGGAAGCTCCTCAAGCGACTTCGAGAGCACTGGTTACCACTCAAACCAGGTGCACTTTCCAAACCTCGCTAGGAAGCAACGCGCCAAACTGTGGAAAGCGCGAGCAAAAGGAGAGAGGAGCCAAATTGAGGCTGATGTAATGCCACATGCAAGGTGAACTCCTCGATTTAGCGAACGTCAGCATTGCGTCACCTTTACGCCAAATTTTCCAGGGAGGGAAGCAAGGGGGGTGTTTCCCTGACGTAGATGTCATCTGTACATGGACCTGTTCTGCAGGCATTTTGATGTAACTAGGTTCGGGTACCTTGTGCTAGGTTTGAACGAAATTTTGCGGGCTGACCCTCGATCCGAAGCAAAAAATCAGGCTTTCGGAAGGTGCTCTGATGTAATCTGCACTTTCCTTTTCTGCCTGCAGAACGCAGCCGATTTGTATCAGAAAAGGAAGTTTCCAGCCTGGCACCGTGGTGACTGGACTTCCAACGCGATTGACTTTTCATCCTCGCCTAAAATTACTCCCATTGCACACGACAAACCAGCAGCTACATGTCGATGTCAAACTTTTATTTTCCATATAATCCCTTTAAAACGCCCATGGGCTTATATTTTTTATTCAATTAAACGCCCCCCCACGTTTTCAAACCAGTCTAGTAAACGCCCCTAGGGGCGTCTATCCGGGTGATTACGGTACATTTGCGGGCATGTTTTGGGGGCCTGAAATTTTGTGCCGGGCGATTTGGGAGGGGTTGTTAGAAATGAAGAGTAACCAGTGAGCTCAATTTAAACGGCATGGAACTGGCAAAGCAAGCGGAGAGGCCATGCACTAAAGTGCGCTCATGGTCTGCCTGCCGTGGCGCTAGCCTGCGAGGGAGCTCCTGAAGCGGCGCAGCCACGGCCGAGAATAGATGTGGTGGAGATGTGGTCGCGGCGTGGCGTGGGATGGATGAATCTTCCACTCATGCTGCCCCCCTCGCTCCTCTCTCCTTTCGCTGCTTCTCCCAAACATGTCGTTGGACACATCCCCCAAAGCCAAAGTTTGTCTCGGCAGGTTTTCGCATTCCTTTTCCAAGCTCACTGCTGTTGTAGATAAAACAAGTCATTGACTGGGTAACCTGTAGTGCCGGTAGTTGGCATATCGCAAGTGTTTCCCAAGCATGTATGCTAGGTAGAGACAATGACAAGCATCTCTACAGCGAGGGAGGCTTATTCTACTGTTCCTTCTTCGAATTTTCTGCCCTTCGTTTCTGCAAGCATAGAGAAGCCAGGGGTGGCAAACATTAGTGAGCAACAGAGAGGCACCAGTAAGAGGAGAGGGGGAAGTAGTGGGCGAGCTACGCAACGCAGCTAACCACACACAAGCAAGCACTCCCACCCACCGGCGAGTCAATGGTCAGCATCAAAACTCACAGGCACCTCTCTCCAACACCCCATGCTCGTTGGCACGTTTTAAAAAGCACCAGCGCCTTTTGGTGGAAGCCCCTGCGGTTGCCTCTTAGATCAGCCTTCCCCGCGTCCCCTGATCACTTAAACCCCCCTCCCCCAACCCCCCTCAACGGTGCCATCTTCCCCTCAGCAGTAACCGTGCACAACAGGATGGTGTAGGCACCTGCCTCCCCTTAGTTACCTCAGCCAACTTGTCCCACATCCCCTGATGAGGTGAATTCCCTCCCTCGCTCGCCCCCCCTGCATGGCTCACCTTCATCTTCTCCTCAGCCGCCACCTTGGCGTAGTAGCCCTGCGCGCACGGGAGGGGCCACAATGCCACGCATGGCCCACAGCCAGGGGGGGGAGGGGGGGGTGAGGGGAAGGGGGGAGGGGCGTGGGAGGCAGGGGAGAGCAGTGGGAAGAGTGAGTTGCATGCTGTGCTGGGCAGCCGACGTGGCGTGGAAGCCCTGCACACGTAGGGTGCAGGGTGGGGGGGAGGAGAGAGAGGAAGCAAGTGTGTGGATATGGACTAGGCGTCGCCCTCCATGCATGGGCTAAGCGTTGTTGAAAGGCGTCACTGAGTTTTGGCAATGCAGCAACTCGCCCCTTCCTGTCTTCCATGCACGCCTTTCTTGTGCTGCACGGCGGGGCTGCTGCTTGGCTCTGGACCACAGAACCATGGGGTGCTTTCTACACCTCACCTTGGCTGCCGTATGGATTCACCTGACCAGACACTTTTGTTTCTTTTGTCTCATCCAAAGAATTCTCTCACCTGTGCGATTTCATCTCCATGTTGGTGCCATACAGATTCAATCCACCTTGTCAGTGCCACATGGTTTCGCTCATCTTGTCCATGCCATACGGTCTCATCCCACCTTGCCTGTGCTGTACAGTTTCATCCCACCTTGCCTGTGCCGTACAGTTTCATCCCACCTCGCCTGTGCCGTACGGTTTCACCTCACAGGAAGATTTCATCTCACCTTATCGGTGCCGTAGAGCCAGTCGCAGATGGTGAAGATGGAGGCGAAGTTGCAGTGGCTGTGGCCCCCCACCTCATGGTGGTAGTCATGAAAGCGCGGCCCGCCGTAGAACGGGATCAGCCACGTGGGCGACCACGGGAAGTCGTACCTGGGCAGGTGGGGGGGGATGGGCGGGGTAAGGGGGGGGGATGTTGAAAGTGGGGGAGTTGGAAGGCGAGGTCAGAAGAAGTCGTAGCTGGCCAGGAGAGGGGGTTGGGTAGGTGGGAGGGGGGTTGGGTAGGTGGGAGGGGGGTGGGTAGGTGGGAGGGGGGTGGGTAGGTGGGAGGGGGGCGGGTAGGTGGGAGGGGGGTGGATAGGTGGGAGGGGGGTTGGGTAGGCCCCAGATGCACCCTGCAAGCCCCAGATGCACCCTGCAAGCCCCAGATACACCCTGCAAGCAGCAGATGCACCCTGCGCACCCCCCATCCACCTGCGTACCGTCCAATACCCTGAGTGCGTCTCGATGGCCTCCAGTTGGCGCAGCAGGATCCAGGCCCACAGCGTGACCACGTGGCACTGCACCATGGCCGGCCCCACCAAGGTGGGGATGCCCAGCACCAGCACCTCCGCCCAGTGCGCGTACGTGGCGGCCGCGCCCATGGGAGACGTGTACTCGTGGTGCTTGTAGTGGATGTGCTTGTAGAGGAAGGAGTGGTGGAAGAGGCGGTGGATCCAGTAGTTGCCGTAGTCCTCGAGCAGCAGAAACACGAATATCTGCAGCGCCATGCTGGATAGCGTTGGCAGGGGCAGAGAGGCCGTGATGCCGGCTACCTGCTCGGTGCAATGCACGGGGGCGGACGAGAGGGGATGAGAGAGGAAATGAGCAAGCGCCAGTGGAAGGGGTGTGGTAGGAGACGAGGAGGACGTGAAGGACCTGGTCGAGAGAGAATAGGGGGCCGCCATGCTTGGTGCAGCGCCGGCTGGTTGGAAGTATGGCGGCGGGCGAGGGCAAGGGGAAGAGGTGTGATGGCGAGGCGGTGCACCAGCAGTGGACAGCGGAGGGGACAGCGGGCAGTGGTGGAACAGGCGCTGGTGGAACAGGCGCTGGTGGAACAGGCGCTGGTGGAACAGGCGGTGCATCCAGCAGTTGGGGTAGGAGGGGGGAATTGAGGGAGCGGGGATGAGGGGAGCAAGGTGAAGGAAGGTGAAGGCGAGTGGGAAGATCCATGTATTCCAATGATGGCGATAGCACACAGCACAGGATGAGAGGGGCGAGGTCGCCGTGACTCCGGCCTCCTTGTGGGCGCACTGCGAGGGTCGGCTGGAAGGCGAGAGGCGCCGGGGTGGTGGCGGGGGGGAGGTGCGGGGGGGAGTTACGGGCGGCGAAGGTGGAGGGCTTGTAAGGGCGGCGAGAAGACAAGCGCGGGGAGAGGGAGAAGGGGAATAGGTGGGTAGGGGGATAGGTGGGTAGGGGGATAGGGGGATAGGGGGGTAGGGGGATAGGGGGATAGGGGATAGGGGGATAGGGGGATAGGGGGATAGGGGGATAGGGGATAGGGGGATAGGGGGATAGGGGGATAGGGGGATAGGGGGATAGGGGGTAGGGGGATAGGGGGATAGGGGGATAGGGGGATAGGGGGATAGGGGGATAGGGGGATAGGGGGATAGGGGGATAGGGGATAGGGGGATAGGGGGATAGGGGGATAGGGGGATAGGGGATAGGGGGATAGGGGGATAGGGGGATAGGGGGATAGGGGGGTAGGGGGATAGGGGGATAGGGGGATAGGGGGGTAGGGGGGTTAGGGGGATAGGGGGATAGGGGGGTAGGGGGATAGGGGGATAGGAGGATAGGGGGATAGGGGGGAAGGGGGGTAGGGGATAGGGGGGTAGGGGGTAGGGGGATAGGGGGGTAGGGGGTAGGGGGATGGGGGGATGGGGGGATGGGGGGATGTGGGGATGGGGGGATAGGGGGTAGGGGGATAGGGGGATAGGGGGATAGGGGGTAGGGGGTAGGGGGATAGGGGGATAGGGGGATAGGGGGATAGGGGGGTAGGGGGGTAGGGGATAGGGGGGTAGGGGGGTAGGGGGATAGGGATCGGCGAGGAGGGGGGCCAGAGCGGGCGAGGTGAAAGACGTGCGAGGTGCCGGCTAGTCGCTACAAGCGGTGCTGTGAGTGAGGCAGGAGAAAGGTGACAGTTGCTGTGAGTGAGGCAGGAGAAAGGTGACAGTTGCTGTGAGCATCACGACAGGAGGAGCCACAGCGGGCCAACACGGGAATGTGCCGCGAAGATGCGATGCGAGAGGGGTGGAAGAACGACGGGACGATACCTTGAAGAAAGGGTACGAGAGCAACTGGAGCGGCAGAATGGTGGTCAGCATCACGCTGATCACGTCCCTGTAGCACTTCCACGTGTCAGCTGGCGAGTGGTAGATGGTGGGCTGCAGTCTGTACTAGGCGAAGGTAGTCGAGGACGGCGTAGGGCAGGCACGCGAGCGAGTAGAGCGCCACCAGCAGCACCACGGTGCAGCAGCACAGCTGGTAGTCCGCCACGCCCGCTGTCGCGCCCACCCACGCCGTCTCCGCTGCCGTTAAAGGTCTCCCCAGCATTTGCGCCGCCTCCGCTATTGTCACATTCAGCATTATGGCGGCTGGTTCGGCGCGAAGTGAAGGTTCAAAGGCGGGATAGGGCTGGAACAGGACGCTGTACTAAACGTCAGGCGTTTCTATTAGATCGTAACTGATTAAATTGAAATGTTCGCAGCTTCGACTGAGCACGGTACTCGTCTCCTCATCGGGAAAATAGCGAGGACCTGAGGGTCTCAGCGTCGTCTGCCCAAGAAGGGTCTGTGTGTCCAGTAAGGACCACTGGCCTGCATCCTCCTAGCACTAACCCCATGCCCGATGTACTTGCAAGATAATGCAAAACCCTCTTAGCGGCAGACCAGTGCTGAGGTCGGTGTCTGCATGTGGCCACAAAGCGAGCCAGGATGCTGAGAGGGTATGCAAGATCTGGGCGAGTGCAAGTCATCAGGTACATGAGGCAACCCACCAGCTCTGCGTAAGGACCACTGGGCTCTACTGACTCCTCAGGAACTGGAGCAGAGAGCCTGTGGTCTAGAGGCAGAGGAGTGGGCTGTGCGGAGGAGAACTGAAGGCCGAACCTCTAAAGGACCTGGCGCACCAAGTGTGACTGAGTGAAGGTGATGGTGCGCGCTGCTCTGACCCTGGAGATCTGCAAGCCAAGGTAGTGGCGCAGTTCTCCAAGGTCAGTGCAGGTGTGTCTCTTCAGCAGCTCTGCTTTCACCGAGGCCAGTGCATCCCTGTCTGTAGTGGCGAAGACCAGGTCGTCTACGTAAACAAGGATGTAGAACAGAGTCTGGATAGCACGAACGAGGGGTCCGCAGAGGACGGAAAGAACTGCAGGTTAGCAAGGGTAGCACGCAGCGTGTCATGCCACTCACGGGGAGCCTGCCGCAAGCCGTAGACGGGGCGCCAAAGGAGCCACTGGGTCCCAGAAGGGAAGGTACCAGTGAAGCCCTGAGGGCGGCGCATGTAGACCTGCTCGTATAGACTGCCCTGAAGAAACGCAGTGGAGAAGTCGAGAGAGTGAAGCTCGTAGTCACGCTGAGCTGCTACGTATGGCAGCGCCCGAAGAGTAGTCATCTTCGGGGTCGGAGCGAAGGTCTGAAAGAAGTCCACCCCCTCACGCTGACTGAAACCTCTGGCCACGTAGCGCGCCTTGAACACAGCCGACTCTCCAGGGGGGCGCTTTACCTTGAAGAGCCAGCGGCCATCGACTACGTTCACCCCAGGTGGGGGAATTGCGTCGATGTAGGTGCCGGTGGATTTCCAAGATGCCATCTCCTGCTCCATGGCAGCTATCCACTGAGAGGCCCAAGGTCCCGAAACTGCCTCAGCGTAAGTGCGAGGGGTCGGGATGTCGAAAGCGTCTGGGTCACCCTTAGGGACTAGCAGCATGGAACAGAGATGGGGAGCAGCCTCGGACAGGAAAGCAAGCTCGTACTGGCGGTCCTCCAGGACGTCACTGCCGAGGGCAGAAGCACCCCTGACAGACAGAGGACAGGCAGGGTCAGAGACCAGAGCGGTGGCGTAGTCAAGGCGGTGGGTAGAGGCGAAGTCAGCGACCGCAGCGACAAGAGCGTCAAGACGCGAAACCGGAATAGACGGGTTGTTAACGAGAGAGGCAAGAACCTGAGGAACAAGAGGACGAGCGGCACGAAGGTAGTCAGACAGAAAGGGAGGCGCAGCGATACGGGAGGACGGAGGAGGCGACGAGAGGAGGGGAGGACAAGCCACGTGGGAA